>CM021108.1:151877067-152266938 GCA_007115665.2 Sequoiadendron giganteum
TTGAATTCTTTATTCTGGATGGATTTCTTTCTCAGTATATCCCCAACTTTGCATAATCTAGTTAGATTTTCAATTACTTCTTTCAAAATGATGTAGGTTTTGTCTAGAATCAAAAAGTCATCATTCAATCTGCTCAAAATGAATTTATTGAGTTCCACATTCTCAAAATAGGGAAACTCATTCCAAATGTCCAAATTCTTGTGTTTGGCTTCTTTTACCCATTTCAATTCACCAGGCGGCAAAAAATTTCTTATGGATCTAATATTTTCACTGTTGGATTCATCTAAATTTATTGACCCTTTAATTTGATCCATTTTTCCTTTCGTACAACCACACACCAAATTATATGGAAATTCCAAAAACAACTGAAATACTTGATGAATTTCAAGATTCACCGTTGAAATAACTTCACTCCTTCAAAATTCTGTTGCAAACCGCTTTCCTCATCTTCTTCGATGCAAAGGGATAAATGAGAGTTTCAACATGTCTTTTATAGCTCACACGCTTGTAATAAATGCCTTTGCCTTAGGTTTTCCGGATGCTCTATTTTCTAAGACAGTGAGAGAAAAATTATTCTACGAACCTATGATCTCTTTAAGTTTCCTTGTGAGTGTTTTCCAAAGCCTCTGTATATCATTAATACACCTTTTGACAATATTTTCATGATCCGGTACCATTTTACAGATAGGGGAAAAATGATTTTCTTGAAAAACTCCCCCCAGGCCAATGACCCGAGATCAATTTTTCAAAGTAGTTACCAGAAATAGGTTTCGATGTAGAACCATTTCCAGCTTCAGATTCATTCTTCCTTACCCATGTCTTCTTCATCTGATCTCTTATTTCATCTACAATCATTTTTCCTTTTTCTTTACCATTTTTCTGTGTGTTTATGTCTTTGTATACCAAACCTCTTTTACCCATATTTCTGTTTCTGCAAATTCTTGCAATATGACCATATTGGTTGCAACTGTAACACATAGTAGTTCCTTGTCCAGACCAATCATTCCATTTATTTCTTCTTGATTTTCATTGATTAGAAATGTGCCAAATTCTTCTAGAGGTATAACATTCAACATTCCTTCTATTGACATAGTAGTTTGACACATTTCTACATTCAATTGATTTATGACATTTTTTTTTGCAATTGAAACACTAACCAGAGAATGATGGATTACTTGATTTCATTTTACTTCTACACTGAGCAGCCATATGACTAAATTTATTGCAAGAAAAACAATATCCATTAAAATTTTGAGCATTAGGTTGTCTTACCGGATACCTTCCATCTTTTTTCATTTGATTTCCTTGCCTAAAATTTCTTTGTCCAGATCCAAAACTTTCTCCTTTCTCATATCCAAGACCTCTCTTGTCTTTAGTATCCTTCTATCCTTGATTCAACTCATCAAGCTTAGCAGAACTAATCTTAAACTTCTCCTTGTATTCATTTGCAGTAGCAAGTTCATCCCTGAGAATAATGAGCTGTTTTTCAAGTTATTCTTCATTGTTTCTGGATTGTTGCAATTCACTCTCCAACTGAATGAATTCTCCATTTCCTCTTCTGCATTAATCAAATATTTCTTTTAAGGACTGGGAAAGACTTTCCTCATTCTTCTTCCTTTCTTCAATCTCCTTAGCTAGCTTCATCACCATAGATTCCATCTCATGTTCTAGGGTAGCATTGTTTCTGGCAAGATTTTCACATTCTTCAGTTATTTCTGATGGAGGCTCAAATTTTGTTCTTTGAGTTCCATTAATTTTTTTGCCACGTTCCTGGTATGTCATGCTGTTCGAAAGAAGCCTAGGGTTGGGGTTTTATTTTTGCCTTCATGAAATCCTAGTGTTCTATCTTAAACCCTGGGTTGGATCTATTTTTCCATTACCTTTTTGAGGGAGGTTTTAGAATGACTTGTGTCCCATTGACTCGTCTAGGCCGGGCCCCTTTAATAAATTGTGTTAAATATTTCACCTGACTTTATTATTTCCTAAGTCTAGGTCGGCCCGTGCCCCATGTTTTAAGAACAACCTTAAGCCATCGTTTGTCATCGGCCTAGGCGATGTCCCCTTTCCCCCTTTTAATAATTATCTTATTTTTTAGGGAATGTTTTTTAATGACTGTCAATTATCCTATGGTTGATCCAGACCGTTCCTTGCGATCTCGTGATGGCCTCACCGCTTCATTTCAACTGATTGCAAAATCACGGGCGAGCGCCACGTGCCTCAGCTGCCAATGCCGAAAAAGGATTAATAAAGTGTTTAATATTTGTGTCAGAATTTAGTATGTTATAAAGTGGGTTACTAAAATAGCTGCGAGATGCATGTGCTCGAAATCGACGGTGGTGTTATAATCTTGATGAAAATTTGCTTGATGATTATGTTTGGTGCTACTAATTGTTGTGAGTGAACAAGATTGTTGATGGTGGGAATCAATGGTTGCCCGCCATCACGTGATCCAAAGATGCAGGATGTTTTGTGATTGTGACATCACGGGCGGGCACCACGTGTATTCCTTTGGCGCTGCATATTGTGGTGGGCCCTTGATGCTAACATGGAGATTACATCAGACTTGTGAAGGTGGCCATTTGATGATCTGACAAAAACAAAAGATCGACAATTGAAGTTTAAATTTGCATCAAATGCGATTGGAGCCGTTGGCACGACATGCAAATGAGCTTTAATAACATATGAGATGTCTAATGGATAAATTCAATCAACATAAAGTATTTGATTTCATTATATCTTCACCACAAAAGCATTCAAGTATTGTCGAAGCGGTTCAAAGCCAGAGATAAAGTTTTTCAAGCAATCACAGCAAAATTTTGTTTCTCTGCAAGGTGCGAAATCTCGTGAGTTACTTTTTGTATCACTGGTTTAATTTGACTGTGATTTTTGTGAAAGGTTGTAGTGTGCTGGTTAGGGGGTTGTTGATTATTGTCGTAGGTTTACTGGTTCATTTGAATTGTTGGAAATTGCAAAGTTGTGTTGTAATTTCATTTTCTGGGTAGCCCTAGTTTGTTCAAGGATTTAAATTTTAAGGAAGCTCTAGTTGTTTGAGATGGCGCCACCGAAGCAACACTCTGGCCATGTTGATTATTTGCAAAGGAATTTATATAAAGATTTTCTGGATCAACTCCTATTATCAACAAATGATAGGAAGAGGGGTTTGGTTTTAATGAGTGGAAGAACCCTAGGTGAAGGACTAGTGTGCAAGAATTATAATATTGCAGATGCTAGGGTTCCTATGATTGGTTTGGAAATGTTTAGGCTGTGGTATGGACAGAGGAACCTACCCCACTCCTTTTCTAATGGCTGGAGATAGGACATGGGGAAACTAGGAGTGCCAAATGTGTTTCTTGACGTAGACCTACTTAGAGCAGTGGCAACATGTTATGACCTTGTTACAAGGGTAATTAGGGATAATGATGGTGGGATTCTCCTAAGCATAAGTGCAGATGAGATTCAATAGGTTTTTGATTTGAGTGAGTCTAGCTCATTCTTGATCCCCATTGATCTTGAGGAGATGAAGCAAGAATATGCAAGGTCAAAGCCTCTTTTCAGGTTAAAGTTGCTTCCTCCTCACTTGCTAGGGCAGACAATTCAACGATTCATATCAGCCCAAGTGACCAGGAGCCTTTCAAGCTAAGCTGTTTTGCCAATCACTTTTTGGCAACATTTTATTCATTGTGCCATATTTTTGAATTCAACCCAAATACAGTGATGCTCATTGCATATGTGTTCATGGGGGCTCAGATTCAACATCCCAATTTCTCCATGGTGTATGACTATGCATCTTTTCTAGCAGAAAAGATACATGAGGGTTTGCTGAAGTTGCATGTGGGGGATGTTGGTACTCCTTTCTTTTGGTACTCCCTGTTAATGCATATGTTCCTGTACAAGAATGCCGAATTCTTCTCTGAAAATATGGAGTTGAGGCAAGAAGTGAATGGAGAAAGATTACCAGTATAGGTTTGGAGTGCAGACTTGTCTTGCAACAGGGGAGGTGCCAATTTTGTGCAGTTTGATAACTACTTTGCCTCCAGACTCAGAGCTCAGGTGGTGGTAAATGTGCCAAAAGTTCCTGAAGATTTGTATGACTTCCTCCGACCGAAAGTGAGGAAGCCTGATTTGAAGGTATGCCACAATTGGGGTGACATCATCTTGTACCCCGTAAGCACTGTCCTAAGGGTGTTTGGTTTCCAGGGAGCCCCTCATATTCTCCCATATAATGTACCATCAAGAATGGGATTTGCCGAGGTCATGTGGCAGCTAGGTTTTATTCATGGGGACAACCTGACAGGAGAAGACAGGGGAATTTGTTCCCTGATTATACTGTTGTTTCATATTTTATCTTTTCCAAGGGAGGATGGGTCCACTTTGGAATTTTTTTGATGATTATCATTTGAAGAGTGGATCTAGGAGGCATCATGAACCTAAGGGATTCTTTGCCTTGTTTAGGCAATGAATTAAAGGTGGTAGGTTTGCACATGAATTCAATTTTCCTGAAGACCTAATCAGAAATGAATTTGATTTGAATAGGTAGGAATTGAATAAGGAAAAATGGATTGCATATGAGAAGCTACTTGCCATAGTGCATAAAATGGATCCAAAGTATGATCCATTAATGGAGTTTACTCCATTCCACAAGAGAATTGATTTCTTGTTGGATAATTTTAAGGAGATTATGGGCACCTTGATGACCAAGAAGGTCAATTTGGAATTGGACTTTGGGGTTAAAAGGCCAGAGGTGAGGCCTGAAGAAGAAAGACCAACTTATTAGCCCTTAGTTGATTGGCCTCTATACAAGAGGAAGAGGAATGAAAGGAGTGATGAAGATGAGGGGGATAAGAAGGGAAAACAAATAATGAAAGCATCATCACAGCTAGGTCCAAAGTTCAGAGTACCTGGAGGGATAAGGATTGTTGATCTGGATTCACCATCGAGAAGTGATCTTGTAGTGCTACCATGAGAGCCAAGCCCTAAGAGGCAGAGAGTTGAGGATACACAAGAGGCTCTGATGGATGAGATAATTGTGACTGATCAAGACATGCAGGTTGGTATCCCTTCCCATCCTAGATCAACACAATTGGTGCTTTCTGACATGGATGTAAAGGGGCAATGTGTACAAGATGCCAAAATGGAGGCCTGCAAGGCATTCTTGGACGATGATGCATTTGTGAAGACTCCTGTCTTCTTGCAGCTAGTTTGGAGGATGAAACTAGAAGAATACTAGGAAAAGTGCAAGAGAAGGAGAGAATCAAGGCCTGATAGGTATGAGTAGGAGAATGATGATGAGGTTAAAGCCAAATTAATGGAAGAATTCAAAAGCATCACTCCTGAAGAGGGAAGAAGACTTGTGACTCAAGTTGGTGTCCTGATTTTTCCTGAATGGGACATAGCCGATGCTGTAGCATTCAATGCTAGCTTATAGTCCAAGCACCCAATACAAAAAAATGAAGAAGAGGTTAAGGAAACTCTGTAGGACTCTTCTTTCATTGAAGAGTATGAAACTCTAGCAATATGGGCATTGGCACTATAAGGCAGAAAGTCAAATGTAACTGATATTAGCCCAAACTTAAGGGGAGGGCTAATTATCAAGAGAGCTTTTGAAACTTCAACAACAAAAGCTACAAGCCTGACAGTAAATGAGGCCAAATTGGCCCAAAAGACAACTGAAAGGGAAGAGGCTGAAAATAAGAGTTTGATGGAGAAGTACAATATAATAATTGGAGAATATAGTAGGATGCAATAAAAGAAGGTTGAGCTGCAATCTGAAATAGATAGGTTGAAATATTTGTAGGTAGGAGAATCCTCCAGTGCTCCTGGTATCAGAGCATTACCTTCTATTTCAGAATCTGTCCCCTCTACTACTTCAATTGTTTGTACTCCAGGATCCCTCATCCAGACACCTACTCTCAATCCTACACCAGGGCCAGTTGAAGTAGAAGTTGAGTATTCTGTGGATCCCACCAAGAAGTAAATGTTGAGTAAGATTACATAATTACAGGTTGCCTTGAATGCAAGTGAGGATGGTGCAATTGCATAACAAAATGAGGTGGTTGAAATAGTTTTGAGGCATCTAAATGAGAAGGTTGATGGTAGATCATCTGTGCATTCTTTATATTCTTTGTTTTTGGATGGAATAAAAAACATCAATAGGGATCGAGAAATAGTTTTGCCTTTGGTTGAGAAGTGGATCCCTAGGGCTAGTGATTTGGATATTATGTATAAGGCCTCTATGTTTGATGCAGATAATAGGCCCCAGTCATTGAAGCTTACTCAAATCTTTGTGAAGTCATTGAAGGGATTCCAGGCTCTATCTGATGATTTGAGTAGAAGAATTAGGGAGCTGGTAAAGAGCTTTGATGTCTAGAGTGATATTTTTCTGCTAGATATAATTGATGCACAGGGAAAAATTAAAAAATTGCAGAAGTGGAAGGAAAGGGTAGAAGAAGTTATTAATGTACAAATCAAATTGATTTGTCATCATTCTAATTATGACTTGTTGGTAAGTAACATGGAAAAAATAATCAATACCAACACATTCTTAGAGTCTTTTGAAAGAGAGGCCAATCAAGTTGCAGTGAAATACACACCTTACAATACTAAGGTGAATGAGGTGGTGAAATTTGACTGGCCAACGGATGAAGAGCATCAGAAATGGGTGGAAAAGTACTTAACTGAAGAGGAGTAAGATGGTGTTTACTACTGGAAACTAACAGATCAACGGTTATAGTTATAACTCATTATGATTTTGTCTCCATGGCGGCTTTTGGGCGCATGTTTTGAGGTTTGGCCAATGTAGTGGCTATTCCCTAATGAGTTGAATTAACAAGAAGATGCTCTGGGACTTGGTGTTTGTAATCATATTTTTGAAATGTCACAAGGCGGTCTAATTGAACGGTGACATGTGTAGTTTCTGTCTTGATGCTTGTTTGCTCCTTCATTCTCTATAAGAAGGATTTCAAGGCCAGAAAGAAGTGTTGGCAAGTTATATTTTTTGAGGTCGAGTCTAGGCATAGTTGTAGAGCAAGTTGTAAAGCCTGATTGTTTAAGTGTAAATGCAATTTAGGTTTTGTGTCGTTCTGTAGTCGGGTTTTGGGTTTATGAAGGTTTGATGTTTCATAGTAGTACTAGGATTTGAGTTATAATGATTCATTTTGAGCTCATGTCTCTCCTTTGTATAATCATATTATAATTTTGAATAATATAATCAAGGGTTATTGTGTTCATCTCACTATTGTGGTGTGTATGACTTCCATTTTGGCTTTAATTCAAAGAATTAATTAAAATGCTTGATTGGAGTTATAGATGGATATGTTTATAAAGGGATTTGGTAAGAAGTATTGGGTTAGGATATAAATTGATGATGTTGTAAGGAAATTGTTGTCAAAGATCTTATATGCTATGTGTTTGAACCTGTCATGGAATTTTAAATGATTGTGAATTTGACTCCCCAATGGTTTGTGGCATTGGTCTAAATCATATGTGTTTGTGAGGTTCTATGTCTGTTTGTCTTTGCTTAGAGCTTGTTACCAATTTTCAAATTAAATGACTATCTTAGGTTGTGAAATATTGTTGTAATCATCTCATGCTCCAAGTAGTTGATACTATTGATGAAAATCCAATTCAATTTAGTATTATCCTATTCTGTTGAGCTATTAAATGGGATTATCTGTTAATTGTTAATGATTGTTTATAAGTTCGGTGCAGATATTATAAACACATTATAGGGACCACCCTCATGGGTTTTGCAGAGCTCGAAGTGTAGGAGGTTTATTGTTAAAATCCTCATTAGTTGGTCCAAGTCCTTCGAGCTACCCTCGATTAGAATTGGCAATTCTATAGGTAGAATAGAAGATAAACCTGGTTATAGTAAAAAACCAACAAAATGGTGACTCTGCTGGGGAAACTAGTTTGAATATTTCTTGTCAATGGGTCAGTTATCCATTTTGCATAGAGTTATCATAGTATTTCTATGATTTGAAGGTCAAGCTCATGGATTTTCTTTTATTTTATCTAATTTGTCTGCTGTTCAAAAGGTGCGAATATCTCATGAAGAAACTTTGTACATTGTCATTACGAGAAATTATAAAGGTCTTTTAAATTCCACCAAGTGTTCCTGAACAGTTGGTTTTCCCAAGATAATTGTGTGGTGACTCTAAAGTATCTGCACCAGTGTGCATTTCATTTGAAGATTTAATACTAATTAAAATATTTTTGGACAAGCACGAAGACATGAAGAACAATAGGTCATTCGTAAAGAATCACCCAGAACATAAATTGGAAGTTGAACTTCCTAAGATGAAGAAGAAGGACTGGATAAAGAAGAAAATGGAAACTAGCAATGCTGCTCCCGCATCATAGAATCATGTACACCAAGGTACAAGTAAGCCTCTACATCCTATCCCTGAGACTTTTGAACATGTATCTAGACATTCTGAGTGAGATAGCTGTGGATTTTTTGATGCATTATTTAATACACCTGTTCAAGAGGATGTAGCCTGTCATAATAAAGGGCCTGTTAGTGTCCAATATACTGAGAGAAGAAGTAGGAGTAGAAGTTGAAGCCATCACATAGAATGCACCATTGATGTGCCTCCTCCTGCTGAAGATGATGGAACTCCTTTATTATTTAGGCATGAAGAAGCAAACTTGATAGACTTAAGTGAAACATGAAGTTCTGACATGAATTTGATTGACCTTGAAGATGTTTTTAGGGATATTAGTTCTTTAAGATGAGAGATCCAAAAGCAAGCTGAGCTTAGGATAAAAAAGGACAAAGAAAAGGAAACAAAACTGATGCATGCTGTCATTGAGAGGGATAGATTAATTAGACAATTGGCAACCATGAAACTCCTGAACCAAAGTAGAACAAACCCAGAAGAGGAGGGTCTTGTTGTACAATTTTTTTTTGATAAGGAGGTAAAGCTAGTGTCCAAAGTGAGTCTTGTAGGTCAAGCCGAGGTCCAATGAAAGCCTACAGACCCAAAACCCTTGAACCTTGCTAAGCCACAATCAAGTAATCCAGATCCTAAACCTATTTCAGACAAGGGCAAATAGAAGGCTGAAGGGATCAAGATAAATGAGAGGGTGGTTTCTCACCATCCTAAGCAAGATCCCCTTTCACATGTGACATCACAAATAGAGACTGCCTTGGAAAAGGTTAGGAGGGAAGGGGAAGCTCCAACAAAAGAACTAGAGAGGACTGAAATTGAGGCTACAAATGCAGAAAAGAGAAGGAAAATAAGTTTCCTAAGAATGTCAAGTGTGGATGAGGTTGCACAAGCTACAACTTCATCAGGTCACCAGGATGTTTTGAAAAATGATCCTAAACCTAGTCTGGAGAACCACAAATAACTCTGGCCCAAAGATTCATGCAACCAAGTTTATAAATCCACATCAAGATGGTCCTAAAACTCAGAATACACGGTCTGGTGATGACTCTTAGAAAATTGATGGATTATTTCAAAGGAGACCTATACAATTGGAAAGGTATAGGAAACTGTTCTTTGATGGTATTCCGTGTTACCCAAATCCTATCCTAGATGAGTTAAGAGAAAAGATGAATAAGTTCATTGGAAATAATGCTTTTTCAGCTAGGGAACATTTGAAAGCCTTCATGGATATGTTAAAGGATTATGAAGTAGAACATGAGGATGTAGTAATGAAATTTTTTGTCCAATCTTTGACTGAAGATGCAAGGGATTGGTATAGGGGCCTACCAAATACTAGTATTGGTTCATGGGAAGAGTTTGAAAAATGCTTCAAAGAACAATATGGTGATAAGACTAATGCTAGTTTCATGTTGAATGAATTCAACACCATCAAGAAATCAGTTAATGAGCCCGCAATAGAGTTTAACCTGATATTTGAAAGGCAATGTATAAATTGTTTCAAGTAATGAAACTTGATGAGAATGTTTGTTTAACCACTTATTTCAATGCTTTTTATGCTAAAATGGAATATCTCCTTAGGGATAAGGACCCTTGGACCATGAGGGATGATTTCAGAGTAGCTATTAATATTGAAAGCAATAGGAAAGCTTCTGGAAAATATGGTAGGAGGGAGGAACCTACTCTTTTGAAAACCCTAGGGATAAAACTGAGAAAGTCTCTACTGCAGGCCCTAAGGATGATGAGAAGTGGGATAAGGTCCTTAGCACTTTGAAGGATATAAAATATACTGTTGCTAAGCAAGAAAAGGGTCTTGGAAATGATAAAAAACAATATAATAAAAATGATAGACCTCTTAGACTGCAAAATTATCCCTACAATACAAATTAGAAGGATGGAAAACCAATACTACCAGCTCAGAAGCCTAAAACTGATCAGTAGACACCAGATCCTTTGCAGAAGAATTTTATAAATATGGTTCAAGATAGACCATGGTGTGAGGTGTGTGTGTGTCCACATGATCAGAATTATTGTGGCATTGCCCAACTGCTTGAAGCTAAAAAAACAAAAGAAGAGGATACTCATGAGAAAACTCCTGATTTTGAGTAGAATGATGTAGATTGTTGTATGGTCCGGTCATATATTGATGAAGCTGAATGTTCTTCCGATGAAGAATTATAAGAATTTGATGTGAATAATCAATGACAGAGAAGTGAAAACTATCATCAACAATTTTTTTCTGATGAGGAAGGTGAGTTTGACCATCATGCCTACAACATGGAACAGGCTAAAGATTCAGTGTCTCTAAGGAGACCATCAGAAGATGAGATTTCCTGGATGACTGAAGAGATGGCTGCTTAGATGAGAAGTACATTGCAGCTACGAAATAGGATTGTGGGTGGTGAGCAGGGCAAGCCTGCTGGCTTTTTCATTAAGGAACATAAAGATAAAAATAAGGGTTGTCAAAGAGGATAGAAAAAATGATGCTGTCAAAATCAAAGAGGTCAAGAGTGACAAGATATGGGAAAAAAGGATTGAGATCCCAATGCCGCATGAAGATGTTACTCCTTTGTTGGTAAAGACCAAAGTGATTACCAAGTTTGCCGAGTCTACTCCAGAAGCAAAGCAAAAGAAACTTGAAGGAAAGAAGCAATTGGAATATAAAGAAACCAACGAAGGTATGATTCCTAACCTACCTAAGTATACACCCTTAGAAATATTTCAAGTATTGTCCCAAGTTAAAGTTACTGTACCTTGGTTGGAGATGATGAGAATAGATGAGCATAAAGAAAAAACAATAGCCTTGATTACAAGAATTTCTAGTAGTAATTTTGAACAAGGAAATTGTAAAGAAGCCGAGGAAAAGGAAGAAATAAAAGAGAAAGAAGTGGAGGGAATTGTGACACAAATTCCCCCTGTGTATCTAGAGAATTCTATCAATATGTGCCTTGAGAACATAACTCCCTTTTTCCCGAGTGTTGATATAAATGGGAAGAATCTGAGAAATTGTATGATAGATTCAGGGGCCTCCAATAATGTAATGCCAGTCAAAATTATGGAAGCAATGGGCTTAGCAGTAGATACTACTCAAGGTAAATTCTATGCATTAGATTCAAGAGAAGTGCCAGTGATTGGTGAAGTGAAAAACATGCATCAACTAGTGACCCAATAGTGCAGAATACATTCCCTTAACACTAATACAACAGAGGAGGAGAGCTTAAAACCTGTTTCAATAGAATGAAAAACTACTTTAGATGAATACAACATGTAAAATAGAGATTACACAAAGTTGAGAATTCACAGTTGACACAAGATATACGTGGGAAAACTTTTACAAGTAAAAAAACTCACCACACAAAGTCAAGACAATTGTATTACAGTAACGAAAACAGTTACATAAAATACACAGTCTTCTCTGATTAGCTCACAACAACACTTCCAGAACTCTCTCATTGTTACAATGTTCTCTCTAACATAGAGATCAAACAAAAAATCTACACATGCAATATTGTACTCGAATTTCTTAAGTCATATGTTGCATTCAATTCTATCAACCAAGTGCCGACAATCAGGTTCATGAATCTATCATCCAATCATGCAATCGATCTACCCATGTCGATCTCCTTGCATCAAGTCACCCAGGCATTAACTTCTTTACCCAAATTGGGTCCTGTCCGCCACCCTGAGTTGACCTGCAATAATTGCTTTTATGACTTTGGCCTTTAGCCAATTATCACACTGACACTGAGCCACATGTCCTTCCTTCATTAGCCATCACTCATCTTTCTGGTCCAACCGGTCAAGCTCGACTGATCGAGCTTCGAGCTCATCCGAGCTCTTATCGCTCTACTGCAACCCTCCTAAGTTCTACTGCAACCCTCCACTCTACTGTGCTACTACAGCACTGACAAGGTCTAACTGCGGTATGGTGGTAGCCATCTTGGCTGACCGCTGGCGGTCTTACCATGACCACCACAGTTAGACACTTGACTGTCCGTGGTGTGGCGGTAACTACTAGCCAGGCCATTGGCGGTCTAACCATGACCACCATGGTCAGTCACTTGACTATCCATGGTGTGGCGGTAACCGCCAGCCAGGCTGTTGGCGGTCTTATTGTGGCCACTGCAGTCAGTCACTTGACTGTCTGCAGTGCAGTAGTAACTGCCAAACCCAACCATAGGCGGTCTTACTGTGCTATCGTGGTGAGTGGACCCATCACCTGCAGTATGGCGGTAACCGCTAGGACAGTCACCGCGGTACCGCCAAAGCCAAACTTAGCCACCACGGTAAATCGGTAAAGGCAGAAATAAAACAATTTAACGCCAAGTCATGAAAGTTGGGGCTTTGAGCTGGAATTTGAGACACATTTTCTCAACAAGCTCCCACTTGGAAAACACTTCTAGCTTCATCCATGGCTTCAAAAAATTACTGTTTGTCATAGGCCCCAAGGCCCATCGATTTTGTGCACCATCTAAACTTATCTATGCTAACTGGCTTCATTAAGGCGTCTGCAACATTCTTCAAGGTGTCGACCTTTTCCAGATTTACCTTGCCATCTTCAACCATATCCCTTATGAAGTGATATTGCATATCAATGTGCTTGGTCCTAACATGAAAGGCCAGATTCTTTACCAAACAAATGGCACTCTAACTGTCACAACAGATTGAAATCTGCCCAACATTAAATCCAATGTCTGAACACAAACGGTTTAACCAAACAACCTCTTTACAAGCGTGAGTTTCAGCCATGTACTTTTCCTCTGTCATGGATAAAGCAACTACAGCCTGTCGCTTGCTCATCCACTTGATTGCTCCACCATTAAGCATGAAAGTGTATCCATTGGTGGATCACCTACTGTCAATGTCCCCTACCCAATCTAAATCAACATACCCATGAATGCTAAGAGTCCTCTGTGATGCAACCAAATTGCCATGGTAACACAGTGCATAATCTAAAGTCCCCTTCAAATACCTAAATACTCTCTTCACAACATCCCAATGTGATCTTCTCGAATTTTCCATAAATCAACTTAGAACTCCCACTGCTTTGGCAATGTCTGGTCTTGTACAGACCGTAGCATACATCAAACTGCCAACAACACTTGCATAAGGCACACTGGTCATGTCCTCCATCTCAGTGGCAGACTTTGGACAGTCTTCAACAGACAACTTAGTTCCATGCATGATTGGAACAATAAGCTGCTTGCAATCATCCATGATAAACCTCTCCAGAACTATCTTCACATACTTGCTTTGACTAACCCAAAGCTTTTTGCTTGTTCTGTCCCTGACAATCTTTATTCTAAAAATGTACCTTGCTGCACCAAGATCTTTCATTTCAAACTTTGCAAACAACTGAGATTTAAGATCAGAAATCATAGTCTTGCTATTTCCAATGAATAACATATCATCCACATACAGGGTAATAACAAGCACACGATAATTCACAGATTTTGATCTCACAAATCCAATTGACAACACAAATGTGTCAAATTTCTAGTACCACATTCTAGGAGATTGTTTTCAACCATACAGAGATTTATTCAACTTATAGACCAGATTTTGTTTACCTCTTTTAACAAAATGCTTAGGTTGGGACATGTAGATTTCTTCTTTCAGCTCACCATGGAGAAACACTATCTTCACATCCATCTATTCAATTTCAAAATCATACACAACTACCAATGATAACAAAAATATGATGGATGTCAGCTTTGCTACAGGGGAAAAAATCTCTCCATAGTCAATTCCCTCAATTTGAGAAAATCCCTTTGCAACCAACCTAGCCTTATACTTCTCAACACTTCCATCAAGGCCTATTTTATTTTTGAATATCCACTTACAACCAATAGGCTTTTTCCCTTTAGGCAGTGGTACCAAATTATAGGTTTCATTCTTTTTCAAAGAATCCATCTCCTCATTCATGGAATCCAACCAAGAATTTGAATCAACCATGTTGATTGCTTCTTTAACAGTCCTAGGTTCATTAGTACTAGTAATTAAAACATAGGCACAGTTTGAATCTAACATAGAGAAACCATACCTTTCAGGTTACCTTTTTTCTTGTGTAGATCTTCTTACAGGCTGAGGTTGTTCTTCATCATCAGAACTTCAAGAGTTGCTTGAGCTATCCTCAATCTCAGGTACACCATGCAACTCTTCCCTTTCTAGAGTTTGTGGAATCTCAACTACATCCTTCTTCTTGTCACTCTGATCTGTCCCAAGCTACTGATCACTTACTGAAGGTTTTAGCTCACAAAATATCACACTCCTCCTATACAAAACCTTCTTAGTAACAGGGTTCCAAAAATTGTATCCTTTCACACCAACTCCATAGCCGATGAGAATACATTTGACAGCCTTGTTTTCCAATTTAGATCTCTTTTCATTTGGCACATAAACATATGCCTCCCAGCCAAACACATAGACATGCCTCAGAGAGGGCTTCTTACCAAACCATGCTTCCAAAGGCGTCTTGTCAACAAGACAGAGCAAGGAGATCTATTTATTAGATAACATGCTATAGTCACAGCCTCAGCCCAGAACTTTTGCTCCAGACCAACCCCGCTCAACATACTCCTTGCCTTTTCCATCAGTGTCCTGTTCAAACATTCAACAACTCCATTTTGCTATGGAGTGTAAGGAGTTGTCTTATGCCTTTTAATTCCATGATCAGTGCAATACCTTTCAAAATATGTAGAAAAAAATTCACCGCCATTGTCTGTCCTCAAACATTTGATTTTCCTTCTAGTTTGATTCTCTACCAAAGATTTAAATTCTTTTAACTGACTGAACACTTCTGATTTACTTTTAATAAAGTATACAAATGCCCTTCTTGAAAAATCATCAATAAAAGAAACATAATATCTAGACTTCGGTAATGAAGGAAAATTAATAGGACCAAAGACATCAGAATGAACATAATCCAGTATACCAAAAGATTTGTGAGGACTAGAATAAAATGAAACACGGTGCTATTTTCCATAGATAGAATGTCCGCAAAAATCAAACTCAAGATTTCAATCATCAAGCCCTTCTACAAGATTTTAATTATTCAAGGTTTTTAAACCTTTCTTACCAATGTGACCAAGTCTATGATGCCATAGCATAGCCTTCTCAGCTGGGAGTTTTACCTCCATAGCATTTGCAGCCAGAAAAGTGTCTTCATCTTTCTCTACAGGTGCATCATTGCATGATTTTACAGAGGCACTGTTACAAAGAACAGGACATGCATCTAGCTTGTACAGAGTGCTAGTACAAACACCCTTAGCCAACACCATTGCACCTCTAGCCATTTTACATCCCTTACTTGAAAAAAAAACTTCTACACTAGCATCATTTAACTTACTGACAGAAAGAAGATTTTGAGCCAGACTTGATATGTGAATTACGCCACCAATACCTTTGACTCTCCCGTTAGGAAATTGAATTTTGACTCTTCCTCTTCCAACTATCTCGAGCATTGAATCACTTGCCAAGTACACCTTTCCACCGTCATACTTCTCGTATTTAGAGAACCATTCTCTATTGGATGTCATGTGAAAAGACGCACCTGAATCAACCAACCAGACATCATCTAATGCCTGAGTTGTTAAGGCTGTTGCAATGAAGGCATCTGCATCATTTTGAGAAGATTCATTGTCAGATACATTCTTCTTCTTCTTCTCCTTGTAGTCCTTCCAGATATGACCAGGTTGCCCACAGTTCCAACATCTTACCTTGAACTTTTTACCAGGAAACTTCGGTCTCCTTGTAGATTTGGATTTTGACTTCTTATCTTTCTTCTTGCCTTTCTCCTTTGTTCTACCTCGAATAGCAAGAGCCTCTTTAGCCATCTCAAAAGACTTCCTTCACATTTCTTTAGACAAGAGTGAAGCAACCATGCCATCTATCTTGAATGCAGTGGTTGTGCTTTCAATAGTCATCACAAGATGATCCCAACTATCAGGTAACGAACACAATAGGAGCATGCAACGATCCTCCTCCTCTATCTTTACACCTACAGATGCCAGCTGAGTAACACTCATATTAAATGAGTTTAGATGGTCTGCAATAGATGCACCTTCTTCCATCTTCAAGGAGTACAACTTCTTCCTTAGGAATAACTTATTTGCCAAAGAATTTCCCTAATAAATATCACCAAGCTTCTTCCATAAAGAAGTTGCAGACTACTTCTCATGGACGTTCAGGAGTATAGAATTGGTAAGACTCAGTCTTATCAAACCTCTTTCTTTTCTATCAGCAAGATCCCAAGCTTCTTGCATTGTACTTTGTGGCTTAGTTCCAGAAATTGCATTCCAGAGGTCTCTATCCATAAGCAAGTATTCTATCTTGAGTTTCCATAACTCAAAGTTACTGCCATTAAACTTCTCAATCTCTACTCTACCAGATGTACTCACCATCTCAAACAGAAACAAGTTTTAACACAACAATACTCCCACTGAAACAGTATTAGCACAAAACATTGATCTTTTCTACAAGGATAACACAACTGGCTAGGCTCTGATACCACTTGAAGGGAAAAACATGCATCAAATAGTGACCCAATAGTGCGGAATATATTCCCTTAACACTAATACAATAGAGGAGGAGAGATTAAAACAACTTTCAATAGCATAAAAAACTACTTGAGATGAATACAACATGTAAAATAGAGATTACACAAAGTTGAGCATTCACAGTTGACACAAGATATACTTGGGAAAACCTTTATAGGTAAAAAAACCCACCACACAAAGTCAAGACAATTGTATTACAGTAACGAAAACAGTTACATTCAATATATAGTCTTTTCTGATCAGCTCACAACAACACTTCCAAAAATCTCTCACTGTTACAATGTTCTCTCTAACATAGAGATCGAACAAAAAATCTACACATCCAATATTGTACTTGACTTTCTTAAGTCATACGTTGCATTCAATTCTATCAACCAATTGCCAAAAATTAGGTTCATGAATCTTTCATCCAATCACGCAATCGATCTTCCCATGTCGATCTCCTTGCATCGAGCCACCTAGGCATTAACTTCTTTACCCAAATCAGGTCCTATCCGCCACCCTGAGTTGACTTGCAATAACCGCTGTTATGACTTTGGCCTTTAGCCAATTATCGCACTAAAACTGAGCCATGTGTCTTTCCTTCATTCACTGTCGCTCATGACTTTTTGGTCCAACCAATCAAGCTTGACTGATTGAGCTTCGAGCTCATCCGAGCTCTTACCGTGCTATCGCAACCCTGCTAAGTTCAACTCGTGGTATGATGGTGAGCTCGACTGAGCTCACCCCAAGTCATCAGTAAGCTCTTCCCTCCACTCTACTATGCTACCACAACACTAACAAGGTCTAATCGCGGTATGATGGTAGCCATCTTGGCTGATCGCTGGCGGTCTTACCGTGGCCACCTCGGTCAGAAACTTGACTGTCTGCAGTGTGGCGGTAATTGCTAGCCAGGCCGCTGGCGGTCTAACCGTAGCCACCGTGGTCAATCACTTTACTGTCTGTGGTGTGGCAATAACCGCCAGCCAGGCCATTGGCGGTCTTACTACGACCACCGTGGTCAGTCACTTGACTATCTGCGGTGCGGCGATAACCGCCAGACCCAACCATAGGCGGTCTCACTGTGCTATCGTGGTGAGTGGACCCACCACCTACGGTATGGTAGTAACCACCAGGACAATCATTGCGGTACCACCAAAGCCAGAATTAGCCGCTATGGTAAAGTGGTAAAGGCATAAATGAAACAATTTAATGCCAAGTCATGAAAGTTGGGGCTTTGAGCTGGAAGTTGAGACACATTTTCTCAATAATTGGGACTATTAAAGCATTGCCCTATAAACTAAACCAATACCCTGATAAGGTTTTGGCCATGACTGTTGTAGTTGTAGACATCCCTGCTCATTTTGGGATGCTCTTGTCAAGGAAGTGGAGTGCATCAATGGGAGGTAACATGCAATGTGATTCTTCATTTGCTACTTTTTACATTGATGGAAAATATTTTAAGATTGAAAGAGAGTCCAAGGTGCCTCATATGATTGAGCATGATCTGACTAAGAATTTGACATGTTTTACTGACTGTGGCATAAATGAGTTCAGGGTTGAGGAACCCCCTAGTAATTGTGATAAACTTATTGCACCAATTGATACAAAAGTTGAACATTTGTCAGAATCTAATGATTTGTGGACTATGTATTTTGATGGTGCAAGTTCAAAGAAAGGATCTGGTGCAGGTGTGTTGCTAAGGTCTCCGAGTGGAAAGACATTTAGGTTCTCTTTCATTATGTTATTTGAGAGCACCGACAATGTGGTCGAGTATGAAACCTTGTTATTGGGGCTCAGATTGGCTCAAAAACATGGGATGAAGAAGCTCAAGGTAATTGGAGATTCTGAGCTTGTGATTTCCCAAGTCAGGTCCATATATGTGTCAAAGAATAAAAGGCTGAAAAAGTATAGAAATGCTGTTTGGGATGAATTAGAGAACTTTGATGCTTGTCGTATAAATTGGATGGAGAGAGGCCACAATAAGGTGGCGGATTTTCTAGCAAATATTGCATTAAGACTAGATGACTTGACTTATGCTAGGATTTCAAAGGTTGAAGTGCAAACCAAACCATCTGTTCCTGATAATATCAAGAACTGACAAGTTTTTGACAGTGATGATGATGTATTGAGATTCTTAAGTTGTGTGGATGAGTATGAAAGTCAAGAAATTGATTTTGGAGCTTTTGTTGAAAAAGTTGATGGTAAGGATATTGTGTTTGGGAATGAAGTTATTCAGTTAAAAACTAACACAATTCCTAAAGGTTTAGTTGTTCTTGAAAGAGTGTTTGACAACCAAGATATGACAAAGGCTAATTGTGTTGCTTCCCATCCTGATGACTTGGAGGAAATAAACCTTGGAACAGATGCATCACCTAAAAAGGTGTATATTGGAAAGAAATTATAACCAAAGGTGAGAAAGATGTTAATTGATTTGTTAAGAAAATTCAGACATGTGTTTTCTTGGTCTTATGATGATCTCAAGGCTTATAGGTAGGATTTGTTTCAACATGAAATTCCTTTGAGCAGTGATGCTAAGCCTTTTAGGCAAAAGCAAAGACCTATTAATCCTACCTTGGCTCCAAAAATGCAAGAAGAAATAATGAATTTAAGAGATGCAGGGATCATGAAACCAATTAGACACTCCTCTTGGGTATCAAATTTGGTGCTTGTGAGAAAGAAAAATGGAGACATTCGGTTATGTGTGGATTTCAAAAATTTGAATGTGTCTTTATTGAAGGATAACTACCCATTACCAAATACAGAAGCCCTGTTGTAGAGGGTGACAGGTTGTGAGTTAATGTCTATGATGGATGGGTTTTCTAGCTATAATGAAGTCATGGTTAAGGAGTCTGAACAATTTAAGATAGCTTTCACTACACCTTGGGGAGCTTATGTATACGTGAGAATGCCTTTTGGTCTAAAAAATGTGGGGGCTACTTTCTAGAGAGCCATGGACGTGGCATTCTCAGATTTAATTAATTTGTTTTTGGTGATTTATCAGGATGATCTAACAACATATTCCAAGAAAGAAGATGACCATTGTGGACGTTTAGAGAAAGTGTTATGTAGGACATTGGAATATGGTATTTCCTTAAATCCAAAGAAATGTGCTTTTGGAGTAAAGGAGGGAAAGTTGTTGGGACATATTGTTTCTAAGGATGGGGTCAAAATTGATCCAGAAAGGGTAATTGCAATAGATAGGGTCCCACAACCCCAAAATGTCAAAGGAATACAATCTTTCTTTGGACAGATCAATTTCTTAAGGAGGTTCATTACAAATTTTGCTGAGATAGTTCACCCTATTTCTAAGATGCTTAAGAAAGGGGCCAAGGTTGAATGGGAAGAAGAGTCAGTACAATCTTTCCAGGCCATTAAGAAACTTATAAAGGAAGCTCCTATATTAAGAACCCCTGATTTTTCCAAACCCTTGAAAATTTTCTCATTTGCTTCATTCCACACAATTGCAGCTGTGTTATTACAAAAAAATGCTAAGGGTTTTGAATAGCCTATAGCCTTTTTCAGCAAGTCCTTGCAGGCTGCATAACTTAAATATGACATAAATGAAAAACAAGCATATGCACTAGTAAAAGTAGTAAAATATTTCAGGACATATGTAATGGGAGCCACTGTAATTGCCTATGTACCCAGTGCTACTGTAAAGAACATTTTTACACAATAGGAAGTGTCAGGAAGAAGATGTAGATGGATCAACAGGATCCAAGAATTCAACATTGAAATCCAAATTACCAAGCTGGTGAGAGGACAAGGATTGGCCAAGCCTATGGCCCAAACTAATCTGGAAACAAACCAGATAAATTTTCTTGAGGAAGAGAACAAGTCACACATATGTGAGATGGAACATTCTGATTGGTACAAGGGTGTGATCTATTATTTACAAAAGATGAAATGTCCTGATGATTTAAGTGAAAATGAGAAGAGGACATTGAAGTTACATGCTATTAAATGTTGTCATAACAAGAAAGCTCTGGTGGAGAAATGGAGAAGGTGTTATGTTGAAATGTGTAGACCGAGATCAAGCAAAAGAACTCTTGAATGAAATGCATAGTGGAGTTTGTGGAGGGCATTATATGGCCAAAAAAATTGCACACAAAGTAATGAGGGCTGGGTTTTGGTGGCCTACTATTTTTAAGGATGCACACGAATTAGTGAAGACATGTGATGCTTGTTAGCATTTCTCTAGTAACTTACCTTTAAAACCAATTGCAGTACAATCTCCATTCTAGCAATGGGGTATTGATTTTGTAGGAGAGATAGCATGTAAATCAAGTGGAGGCCATTCATGAATATTGGTGGCCACTGATTACTTTACCAAGTGGGTGGAAGTGATTCCAAGAAAGAAAGCAACTAGTAAGGTGGTAATTGACTTCTTAATGAATAATATAGTGACTAGATTTAGATGTCCAGAGAAGATTGTGTCAGATAATGCAATGTGTTTCAGTTATGAAGAATATATGGAATTCTATGAGAAGCATGACATCCAAGTCTCTTACTCATCACCTTACCACCTGCAAGGAAATGGACAAGTAGAATCAAGCAATAAAAGCTTGATGAAGATTATCAAGAGAATCCTGGATCAAAATAAGAAGGCATGGGATTCTTAATTGAGATTAGCAGTCTGGGCAGATAGGGTGACTGTGAAGAAGGCAATAGGTTGTGCCCCATTTGATTTAGTCTATGGGATAAATGCAAGGTTGCCTCAGAATAACTTGATGGAAATGTATAAATTTGTCCATATGTATGATAATGAAATAGAAGATGAAATGCAGTTGAGAGTGGAAGCTCTCATAGAGATAGATGAGACCAGGAGGGAAGCTCAGATGAAAAATGCCAAATTACAGTTGTAGGTAAAGAATTTGTATGACAAGAAGACAACTGGAAAGAGTTTCCAAAATTGAGATATGGTTTTGATGTGGAATGCCAAGTTGGAAGATAAAGGAAAACATGGTAAATTTGATGCAATCTGGTTGGGTCCATTTTTGGTGAATAATAAGTGGAGGGAAGATTCATATTTCCTCCAATAAATGACAGGTGATATTCTTGAATTGCCAGTTCATAGATAATTCTTGAAGTTATACTTCAGTTGAAGTATTGTTTTCCATGAATAGTAGCTTAGGTTTGTATATATGTTAGTTGTAGGTTTCCTTTGGTTGGATTGTCTTGTTCAGATAATCTTTTTTTGGTTGTCTTTGCAATTGGTTTGCTCTACTTGAGATTCTATTATTCTCGCTTCATTCTAGTGGAATGAACGTCCCCAACTGGAGCCACTGATGGAGCCTCAAATATTATTCTTTGAGTTCCATTAATTTTTTTGCCAAGTTCCTGGTATGTCATGCTGTTTGAAAGAAGCCTCGGGTTGGGGTTTTATTTTTGCCTTCATGAAGTCCTAGTGTTCTATCTTAAACCCTAGGTTGGATCTATTTTGCCATTACCTTTTTGAGGGAGGTTTTAGAATGACTTGTGTCCCATTGACTTGTCTAGGCCGGGCCCCTTTTAATAAATTGTGTTAAATATTTCCCTTGACTTTATTATTTCCTAAGTCTAGGTCGGCCCGTGCCCCGTGTTTTAAGAACAACCTTAAGCCATCATTTGTCATCGGCCTAGGTGATGTCCCCTTTCCCCCTTTTAATAATTGTCTTATTTTGTAGGGAATGTTTTTTAATGACTGTCGATCATCCTACGGTTGATCCTGACCATTCCCCACGATCTCGTGATGGCCTCACCACTTCGTTTCAACTGATTGAGAAATCACAGGCGAGCGTCACGTGTCTTAGCTGCCGATGCCGAAAAAGGATTAATAAAGTGTTTAATATTTGTGTCAGACTTTAATATGTTATAAAGTGGGTTACTAAAATAGCTACGAGATGCATGTGCTCAAAATTGACGGTGGTGTTATAATGTTGATGAAAAGTTGCTCGATAGTTATGTTTGGTGCTATTGACTATTGTGAGTGAACACGATTGCCGATGGTGGGAATCAACGATTGCTCGCCATTGTGTGATCCAAAGATGCAAGATGTTTAGTGATTGCAATATCACGAGCGGGTGCCACGTGTATTCCTTTGGAACTACGTATTGTGGTGGGCCCTCAATGCTGACATGGAGATTACATCAACCTTTTGAATGTGGCCATTCGATGGTTTGACAAAAATAAAAGATCGATGGCTGAAGTTTAAATTCGCATCAAATGCGATTGGAGCTGTTGGCACGACATGCAAATGAGCTTTAATGGCAGATGAGACATATACTGGATAAATTCAATTGACATAAAGTATTTGATTTCATTCTTTCTTCACCACAAAAGCATTCAAGTATTTTCAAAGCGGTTCAGAGCCAAAGAAAGTTTTTCAAGCAATCACAACGAAAGTTTGTTTCTCTGCAAGGCGCAAAATCTCGTGAGTTACTTTCTGTATCATTGGTTTAATTTGACTGTGATTTTTGTGAAAGGTTGTAGTGTGCTGGTCAGGGGGTTATTGATTATTGTCATAGGGTTACTGGTTCATTTGAATTGTGGGAAATTGCAAAGTTGTGTTGTAATTTTGTTTTCTGGGTAGCCCTAGTTTGTTCAAGGATTTAAATTTTAAGGAAGCCCTAGTTGTTTGAGATGGTGCCACCAAAGCAGCACTCTAGCCATGTTGATTATTTGCAAAGGAATTTATATGATGATTTTCTAGATCAACTCCCATTATCAAAAAATGACAGGATGAGGGGTTTGGTTTTAATGAGTGGAAGAACCCTAGGCGAAGGACTAGTGTGCAAGAATTATAATATTAAAGATGCTAGGGTTCCTATGACTGGTTTGGAAAAGTTTAGGCTATGGTATGGACAAAAGAACCTACCCCACCCCTTTTCTAATGGATAGAGATACCACATGGGGAAAATAGTAGTGCCAAATGTGTTTCTTGACATGGATCTACTCAAAGTAGTGGCAACACGTTATGACCCTGTTACAAGGGTAATTAGGGATAATGATGGTGGGATTCTGCTAAGCATAAGTGTAGATGTGATTCAACAGGTTTTTGATTTGAGTGAGTCTAGATCATTCTTGATCCCCATTAATCTTGAGGATACGAAGCAGGAATATGCAAGTTCAACGCCTCTTTTTAAGGTTAAAGTTGCTTCCTCCTCACCTAGCCAGGGTAGGCAGTTCAACGATTCATATCAGCCCAAGTGACCAAGAGCCATTCAGGCTAAGATTTTTTGCCAATCACTTTTTGGAAACATTTTATTCATTGTGCCATATTTTGGGTTCAACCCAAATACAATGATGCCTATTGCATATATGTTCATGGGGGCTCAGATTCAACATCCCAATTTCTCCATGGTGTATGACTATGCATCTTTTTTAGCATAAAAGATACATGAGGGTTTGCTAAAGTTGCATGTGGGGGATGTTGGTACTCCTTTCTTTTGGTACTCCCTGTTAATGAATATGTTCCTATACAAGAATGATTTCTTCTCAGAAAATATGGAGTTGAGGCAAGAAATGAATGAAGAAAGATTACCAGTAAGGGTTTGGAGTGCAGACTTGTCTTGAAACAGGGGAGGTGCCAATTTTGTGTATTTTGATAATTGCTTTGCCTCCAGACTAAGAGCTTGGTTGGTGGTAAATGTGCCCAAAGTTCCTGAAGAGTTGCATGAATTCCTTTGAAAAAAAGTGAGGAAGCCTGATTTGAAGGTATGCCACAATTGGGGTGACATCATTTTGTACCCCGTAGGCACTGTCCTAAGGGTGTTTGGTTTCCAGGGAGCCCCTCATATTCTCCCATATAATGTACCATCAAGAATGGGATTTGTCGAGGTCATGTGGTAGCTAGGTTGTATTCATGAGGACAACCTGACAGGGAGAGGAAAGGGGACTTTGTTCCCTGATTATACTATTGTTTCAGATTTTGTCTTTTCCAAGGGAGGATGGGTCCACTTTGGAAGGTTTTTTTGATGATTATCATTTGAAGAGTGGATCTAGGAGGCAACATGACCCTGAGGGATTATTTGCCTTGTTCAGGCAACAAATTAAAGGTAGTAGGTTTGCACATGAATTCAATTTTCCTGAAGACCTAATTAGAAATGAATTTGATTTGAATGGGCAGGAATTGAATAAGGAAAAATGGATTGCATATGAGAAGTCGCTTGCCATAGTGCATAAAATGGATCCAAAATATGATCCATTAATGGAGTTTACTCCATTCCACAAGAGAATTGATTTCTTGTTGGATAATTTTGAGGAGATTATGGGCACCTTGATGACCAAGAAGGTCAATTTGGAATTGGACTTTGGGGTTAAAAGACCAGAGTTGAGGCGTGAAGAAGAAAGGCCAACTTATCAGACCTTATTTGATTGACCTCTGTACAAGAGGAAGAGGAATGTCAGCAGTGATGAAGATGAGGGGGATAAGAAGGGAAAACAAATAATGAAAGCATCATCACAGCTAGGTCCAAAGTTCAAAGTTCCTGGAGGGATAAGGATTGTTGATCTAGATTCACCACCGAGAAGTGATCCTATAGTGCTACCATCAAAGCCAAGCCCTAAGAGGCAAAGATTTGAGGATACACAAGAGGCTCTGATGGATGAGATAATTGTGACTGATCAAGACATGCAACTTGGTATCCCTTCCCCTCCTAGATCAACACAATTGGTGCTTTCTGACATGGATGTAAAGGGGCAATGTGTACAAGATGCCAGGATGGAGGCTTGCAAGGCATTCTTGGACAATGATGCATTTGTGAAGAATCTCGTCTTCTTGCAGCTAGTTTGGAGGATGAAACTAGAAGAATACCAGGAAAAGTGCAAGAGAAGGAGAGAATCAAGGCCTGATAGGTATGAGCAGGAGAATGATGATGAGGTTAAGGCCGAATTAATGGAAGAATTCAAAAGCATCACTCCTGAGGAGGGAAGAAGACTTGTGACTCAGGATGGTGTCCTGATTTTGCCTGAATGGGACATAGCCAATGCTATAGCATTGAATGCTATCTTACAGTCTAAACACCCCATACAAAATAGTGAAAAAGAGGTTAAGGCAGCTTTGTAGGACTCTGCTTTCTATGAAGAGTATGAAACTCTAGCAATATGGGCATTGGCACCCCAAGGCAGAATGTCAAATGTAACTAATATTAGCCCAAACTTAAGGGGAGGGATAATTATCAAGAGAGCTTTTGAAACTTCAACAACATAAGCTACAAGCCTGACAGTAAATGTGGCCAAATTGGCCCAAAAGATAGCTGAAAGGGAAGACGCTGAAATTAAGAGTTTGATGGAGAAGTACAATATAATAATTGGAGAATATAGTAGGATGCAACAAAAGAATGTTGAGCTACAATCTGAAATAGATAGGTTGAAACATGGGCAGGTGGGAGAATCCTCCAGTGCTCCTGGTATCAAAGCATTACCTTCTATTTCAGGATTTGTCCTCCCTACTACTCCAATTGTTTCTACTCTAGGATCCCCCATATAGACAACTACTCTCATTCCTACACTAGGGCCAGTTGAAGAAGAAGCTGATTATTCTATGGATCCCACCAAGAAGCAAATGTTGAGTAAGATTACAGAATTATAGGCTTCCTTGAAGGGAAGTGAGGATGGTGCAATTGCCAAAACAAATGAGGTGGTTGACACAGTTTTGAGGCATCTAAATGAGAAGTTTGATGGTAGATTACCATCTGTGCATTCTTTATATTATTTGTTTTTGGATGGAATAAAAAACATCAATAGGGATTGAGAAATAGTTTTTCCTTTGGCTGAGAAGTGGACCCCTAGGGCTAGTGATCTGGATATTATGTATAAGGTCTCTAGGTTTGATGCAGATAATAGGCCCTAGTCATTGAATCCTACTCAAATATTTGTGAAGTCATTGAAGGGATTACAGGCCCTGCCTGATGATTTGAGTAGAAGAATTAGGGAGATAGTAAAGAGCTTTGATGACTGGAGTGATATTTTTTTGCCAAATATAATTGATGCACAAGGAAACATTAAAACATTGTAGTAGTGGTAGGAAAGGGAAAAAGATAATGCACAAATCAAATTGATTTGTGATGATTCTGATTATGACTTGTTGGTAAGTAGCATGGAAAAAATAATCAATACCAACACATTCTTAGAGTCTTTTGAAAGAGAGGCCAATCAGGTTGCAGTGAAATACACACCTTACAATACTAAGGTGAATGAGGTGGTGAACTTTGACTGGCAAACAAAAGAGTATCAAAAATGGGTGGACAAGTACTTAACCAAAGAGGAGTAAGATGATGTTTACTACCGACAACTAACAACTCAACGGTTATAGTTATAACTGATTATGGTTTTGTCTCCATGGCGGCTTTTGGGCGCAAGTTTTGAGGTTTGGCCAATGTAGTGGTTATTCCCTAATGAGTGGAATTAACAAGAAGATGCTCCAGGACTTGGTGTTTGTAATCATATTTTTGAAATGTCACAAGGTGGTCCAATTGACCGGTGACATGTGTAGTTTCTAGCTCGATGCTTGTTTGCTCCTCCATTCTCTATAAGAAGGATTTCAAGGCCAGAAAGAAGTGTTGGAAAGTTAGATATTTTGAGGTCGAGTCTAGGAATAGTTTCAGAGCAAGTTGTAAAGCCTGATTGTTTCAGTGTAAATGCAATTTAGGTTTTGTGTCATTTCATAGTCGGGTTTTGGGTTTATGAAGGTTTGATGTTTCATAGTAGTACTAGCATTTGAGTTATAATGATTCATTTCGAGCTCATGTCTCTCCTTTGTATAATCATATTATAATTTTGAATAATATAATCAAGGGTTATTGCATTCATCTCATTGTTGTGGTGTGTATGACTTCCATTTTGGCTTTAATTCAAAGAATTAATTAAAATGCTTGATTGGAGTTATAGATGGATATGTTTATAAAGGGATTTGGTAAGAAGTATTGGGTTAGGATATAAATTGATTATGTTGTAAGGAAATTATTGTTAGAGATCTTATGTGCTATGTGTTGGAACCTGTCATGGAATTTTAAATGATTGTGAATTTGACTTGCTAATGGTATATAGCACTGGTCTATATCGTATGTGTTTGTGAGGTTCTGTGTCTGTTTGTCTTTTCTTAGAGCTTTCTACCAAATTGCAAATTAAATGACTATCTGAGGTTGTGAAATATTGTTGTAATCATCTCATGCTCCAAGTAGTTGATACTATTGATGAAAAGCCAATTCAATTCAGTATTATCCTATTCTGTTGAGCTATTAAATGGGATTATCTGTTAATTGTTAATGATTGTTTATAAGTTCGGTGCAACGATTATAAACACATTATAGGGACCACCCTCCTGGTTTTTGTAGAGCCCGAAGTGTAGGAGGTTTATTGTTAAAATCCTCATCAGTTGGTCTAGGTTCTTCTAGCTGCCCTCAATTAGAATTGGAAATTGTTTAGGTAGAATAGAAGATAAACCTAGTTATAGTAAAAAAAACCAACAATTTCCTTCAAGGTTTGATTCAGGTGAGCATCATCCATGTTTTCACTTTCTTTCTGGTTAATCTGGTCACATAGATCTTTCCTCTTTTCCTTGGATTTAACAATCTGATCCTTCAATTTCTGAATGAATTTCTCATCATCCCTAATATTTGCTTTCAATTCTCAGACTTTTGCTTTAGACTAATCAAGGTCATCAAGTTCCAGCAAAAGTTGTTGCTGAAGACTACCAGAGTCCATCACATTCCAAGATCCACCTCAAGCTACTAAACTTCTTCTAAGGGACCAGATGCTCTGATACCAATTGTTGGACTGAAGGGAACACTGAGAGGGGGGGTGAATCAGTTTTCTACAAATCTAATCTTTATTAATATGATATTTAAACCATTTCAACATTAAACCAGGGAAAGATGCAAACACACAAAGTAATCATCCACAACACCATAACACAAGGATTTTTATGTGGAAACCTTGTTAGGGGAAAAACCATGGTGGAGGTTAATCCACAATTTGAGTACTCAAATATAAGTTTTACAAAAGGGAATGCACTTACATTCAGGCACACTGTCTAGAGCTCATTGCTCAAAGTAGAAAGGCTCATTGCCTTACAAAAGTTCAGATTAAAAGCATCCGAAGGATTAAACTGAAGTATTAGCATTTACTTATGCCAAGTTACATTTTCGGTTAGGCTCATAGATTAGATTCTAGACCTTATGTCTAATTCTGCTCTTCGCTCTACTATGCTTTGCAATTCACATCACAAATCCATGCACAGATGAATTCGCACCACTATCCTTTTGAATTTAACACCACACACTAATATACTTCACATAATACACATTCACTCTCCCAAAATGATACAAACGATCTCATATATATCCACTACCAAAGATTTGATCATTCATATGTCAGCTTACATAAAACATAAAATACTTTTCAACTGTCGGCCAAAATCCATAGCTAATTCTTTATGCGCACCACCCATATTCGGTCAAAGCATAGTGAGGGCCCAAATAAACATATTCAAACACAATTTTTTTAAAAAAATTACTTCTTAAACATTCACAACTAATTTTGCCAAGTTGGCTTTCTAGCAGAGATAATAAAAAAATTAGTGCACTGGATCACCCAGATCGTACACCAGTGAATGCGTAGGCACAAAAATATAGAATAAGGTATTCTAGATACCCAACAATCTTCCCTGAGATGCACAACACAAAATGATAAGTAGATAATGCATATTGATCAACAGACTCAGGTTTAACTGGTTGCCCTGTTCTTCATTCTGCTCTGCCGGTATGAACCAATACTAAACTGTGGACCAGATATATGACTTTAGGTTGCCATCAATGACAACACTAGAAGCCATATGCCAACACCACTTACAAAATCTTATATAGTGACTTCATTTTTGAAGATAAAATCTTGGCTAATCTATTCCCTCAATCCTTGAAAGATGTTGCCTTAGAGTGATTTTGATCCCTATTGAATAATTAAATTAGTTCATTCAATGAAATTATTGATACCTTTTACAACCACTCCCAAATTCACATGGGTCCTAATATGACCGTCACTGATTTGATGACATGTAAATAAAAGGGTGATGAAAAGGTCACTGATTTTATAGTGTGATATGAAATACTTTATTCACAAATAGACATTAAGATTCCTGATGCCGACCTTCAAAGAATATTTATTTCCAGTTTTCATGATAAGATCCAAACTAAGATTGAGATGTTGATATTTCCTTCCTTCACACAATTATGTACAACCCTTCGTGATTACCAAAATTTGGTTAGTAGTCCTGAAGTGAAAACTCCCTCTAACTGTCCTAAATTTTTTGAATCCACAACTCAAACCAACTATCAACATTTCAAGAAACAAAATATGGGATTCCTACAACTTAATCCCCCTCAATCAAATCAAAATGTTGACACCCAAGTGGCTTCTATAAAGATGACAAAAACATATGCCTTTTCGGATAGAAACAAACAGTTTACACCCCTAATTGATACCCTTCATAATACCATGTTGCAACTCTTAGAGAAGAATTTGATTTCCTTACCTCTTGTTAGAGCTCCTGATCCTACTAAGCCTTTACCTCCCAACTATAGACCAAATGCCTATTGCCATTTTCATCAACAAAATGGACATGATACAAAACATTGTAAGCATCTTAAACATCTTGTGCAAGACCTCATTGATTCTAATCATATCATAATTGGAGGTGTTAATGATCAAGGGAATAAGTCTGTAGCTTCTCCTAATCAAAATTTGCAAATATTTACTAATCCTATGCCTAATCATAATATATCCTTTTGTCAAAGCTATTGAAACAAAGAATGATGTGATGAATGTTGATACAAATGATGAAAAGATGAAAGACAATGAGAACAACCTTATGGATTATTTGGTTGCATTTATTGACACTAAACTTCATAAAGGCCTGACTAAGATTCCACTTGATATTGATTTCTCACAACAAGACATACCTAAACATTTACCCGATGGACCTTTTTATATAGCTGGAAGAATCAATGACAAGCCTACTAATGGGATATTAATTGATCTCGTCTATGTAGAGAACATGATCACTGAAGAATTCCTATTCATTTATGAGATTTATCAAGATACATATGAAAAAATTAAACCATGGTTCAAAATGCATAATGGTTTGTCTTGCCCTACAATTGGATCGATAAATCTCCCTCTAAAGGTTGGACCAAAAGAATTAAATCTCATTCACCATCATCCCATTGTTGGACCAATTTTGTGTGAAGTTAGGCTATCCATGGCTTCACTCCATGAATTTCATCTCGTTGGTTGTGCATAAATGTTTAAAGTTTCCGTTTGGAAATGAGATCTTTATAATACATCGTAGTGGCTTTAATGAAGTGTCTTCTCGTGGGAAATTTTGATTGGATTTATTTTGGCCCGAGCCTATTGAACCTATTAGACCTCATGAGGACTTATTTTTCCAATCCTATCAAAAGTTTAAGGAAAAGAACATAGAAGAATTATCCCATAGAAATATGCCTCAACCCATGATTGAGCTTCCTATCCTAAACAAAACCATGATTGAACCAAAATACCTTCCAAGTATCCAAGAGTAGCCTATGAAAAATCATTTACCTATTTCCTATAAGAGAGCATGAGATAATCAAAAAAATCTCATTGTACCTCCTAAAGTGAAACAAGTTTACAAAGCTAAAGATAAAGTTGTTAAAAAGCCTCCCATGGTTCCTTCCTTAAGGGAAGAAAATAAACCTATGGTTGATAAACCCACTCCTACACAAGTACAACTTGAAAATTGAATGAAAAGAAATCACAATGCTAGAGAGCTTAGGTGTAGACATCGTGCTATTTCTCATGTGTTACAAGCAAAAGAAGAAAAGAACAACATAGAAAATAAAAATCCAAACTTATCTCCAGCAAGGCATGATGCCTCTCCACTCTCGCTGCAACATAAGAAAACTTTTATGGATATTATCATTAAACCTCCTATTGCGATTAACTTGGATGATGATAATGAAATTACAAATATTGATGAGGAAGTGCATAATGAACTAAATTTAATGTTTTCCTCTTCCATGGGCTTAAATGATGATCCTCCTAATAAGAGTGTTGAACTTGGTGCTTTTCCTAGTTCGACACTTGATGTTGTCCCTTTGGCTAGTTGTCTACCTTTCGTATACACTAAACAAGATTGGGATGCAGATGACCTGCTATAGGTTGAATCACATGTTCCTTACTAGTCTTTTTCTTTGTTTTCTTTTTCATGTTCTTTGTGTGATTGTATGTGCGTAATGTGATCTCCCCCATACCGTTCTATTTGATGTATCCCTCTTCATGTGCATTCCTATATTTGTATCTAAATTCTTCTATATGTTTTAAATATTTATCTTTTCGCTTGCCTTGTGTTTTCCTTTTGGGGATGACACAAGGCATCGAGACATTTAGGTCTCTTCCATGTTGACTTGAAATATATATATATATATATATATATATTTTATCTCTATATGTCATTCTTCTTGTTCTGCAAGTATTTGGGGAATGATGATGTTTCCAAGCTCTATAACAACATTGTAGAAAAGATATACTAACCCTGAATCCATGGATCCCTTATGTGTTTTGGGATTTCATTTTGGGTGCAACCCCTTTTCATGATGCAACTTCATTTGGAAACATATGACTTGGCATAGGGATTTCTGAGTAAGCTCTCATGTCTTCTTTATTATTAGCTTTGACTATTTTCTACTTTAAATAAATCTCTCAAAACAATGGTGTAGAAATTCCTCTAAAGTGGGGGCATACATTGGAATTATTTGAAACTTGTGTTTCATCATGTTATTTTCTTTCTTCTTGTGATGCATCCTTTTCTTTTTGGTGTCATTGGGTTTGATGTCATTCGAGAGCATGATATTTCTTAGCCTACGACTTTTCTCTTAGAGGTGATGCTACACATTACATTCCCTAAGTTTCAAATATTTTATTATTTGAATTTTCCTCTCTTGGAGACATTAGGCATGATGTTTCCTAAGAAGAGACCTTACATGAACTAAGAAATATCCCTTTGAACAAAGCCGTATTTGCATTTTTATTCCTGAGTGTTTAGCATAATACAACTTGTTAACCTTGTGAAGCCTGAACCCTTAGTTTTGTGGCACCCTATCAAAGTTATTAGAGGGATAACTTTGGTATGGTTAGTATAGTGAGAGCCTATAGACCTGGCATGAATTTATCACTAAGCCACTATCTTGGGGGCTCACCTAGTGGATGACATGAGGTTAAATTAGCCCAGAGTGAGTGCACACAATTGTTTGCATAGTGGACATTGATTTCCACTTGTGAATGTCTTGGAAAAATAGCTAAGACATGTTCCAAATCACATTGGAAAGTTAAGGCTTGATCCACCCACTTCCCTAGACAAATAGTTGAGATGTGTTCCACATTGCGTTGGACAATCGAAGCTTGATCCACCTCCCTTTATTTAGGTCTTTGGTGTTGTATGATTGAGTATCTTTGTCATTGCTGCATATATGTGTCTCAAATGTCTACTTTAGTGTGAGTTTGACATAGGGTTATCCTCTCACTAAAGTGGGGGCTAAATGTAGTGTAGGAAAAAATATCCCTTTTTCACACTTAATTAGGAATTAATAATAAAACGAACTTAATTATGCCTTAATTTAGGGTTGTAATATGTATTTTATATATTCACATTAAGTTTAGGGCCCTATTAATTAAAATGGACTTAATTTTTCCTTAATGTGGTGTTTTAAAGTGTACCCCTTTACACTTTCACACTTATTTAGGGCGTCATTAATTAATCGAGGTTAATTTTCCTTTATTGGCCCATTTAATTCAAATCTAAGCCTAATTAATCATATTTTCTAAAAAGGAAACCTGACATTCATTAATGCCATAATATAACACATATCATTGAGCAATATGTGTCCTAGGTAAGTGAACTAGGACCCATTTTACCATGGCCAAATGGGTCCTCACTTAGACCTAGGAACCTAATTTAAATTATGGTTTTGGTGGTATTTTAATGATTTCAAATCCATATTTAGATGTCGGCTTGTGCTATTTGAATTTTGAGAAATTAATGTTACATACCTATTTAAATAAGAGGTCATTTCACTATGTTTCACCTAAGAATTTTTATATGACTTCATGAGAGCATTATTAGAGCATTTCAAGGTATTCAAGCATAGATTTATTGAAGAATTCCATAATCAAGATCCTATTGTCATGTCAAAGTATTCTTGCATCATGCATGTTATTGAAGCTAATATGTTGATGTTGAGTTCATGATCCATACAAACATTCATGACATTGCTTCAAACCATGTTTCAAGATCAAGATCCACATCCATTGAAGCCCTTTCATGCAAGTTACAAATCTAAATTCGAAGGTTAATTCAAGGGTTTGGTGAGTTGTGACATAGAGTTGTTCATTCATCATTCCTTATTTCATTTCATTTCAAGGTTTGATTACCAAAATGGGGTTTGACCAAGGAAAACCCCCATTCACCATAAACAAAACACTTTTCTCTCTTGATTTATGTTTGAAGATTTAGGTGGAAGATATATTGAAGATGTCTTGGAGAGAAAAATTGGAGAACTTGTCAAAGTTGCAAAATTTATCATCTCACAGAAACTCAATTGCAAAATTTACTTCCGGCATTCTGAACCTAAAATCTAGGAAAATTGAAGGATTAAGATCTGTTGCATAGGCTCCCAAAAGCTAAAAAAAAACTTATACCAGGACCCATTTTCCCTTGGGCGAATGAGTCCCTGGTCAGCTTCAAAAAAAACACTTTTGGTGACTAGTACACATCATCTTTCCTCTCTTTGATCTGTAATATGATTTTTGGTTCCATTAGTATTGAGCTTAATCTATTATATGCACTTTGTAGATTGTATTTTGGAGTTAGTTTTCTATTTTTAATCTTTCTCCCCAAAGTGTTGTTTAATCAGGACCCCTATTCTTGCAAAAAAAGGAAATTGGTAGATTCACACTTTGACTTGATTCACCTCAAGGTTGCTAGTAATTTCATTGTGTGGATCTCATTTCCTAATGAAATAAAGGAGAATAGGTCCATTTCTTACTATATTTGTCTTACCCCACATTTTAAGGACAAAACACCCATTTTCCTTTGTTTCAGGCATAATAAGTTCTATGATGATAATTATGCAATCAAATAAGAACTTGATCATTTATTCACAATATCTCTTGATAACAGGTCCCAATTCATTTTCCCTATTCTCCCCTTCCATTTCTTGCTTTCCACTTCTTTCCATACTAACATTCCTTTCGTCTATCCCCATTGACATCTTGATGGTATACTATGACAAAATAAAATAAAATGCATTAGTAGTACCATCTTGCATCCACAATCATGTTAGGATATCATAGGTATCATTATCATATGCATATTAAGTCATCCATATTACATCAAAAAATATAAAAATATTCATAGCATTGCATCATATAGTACTACCATCCATATAAGAATCATACGCAACATGTTATAAAAATTATAGGTATCCATCCATACATCAGAAAATACATAAGCATGGTAAGTAATCATGTGCATCCATCCATTCACATATCATGAACATGTATAAGCATAAATTTTGCATTACATTCCCATAATATCATATCATAATCCATGATCCAAATCACATAGGAACATTGCATAAGCACAAAATGCATAAACATAACATCACATCATAAATCCATAACATAGAAACATGCACATAAAATCATATGAACATCATATAGTCACCACCAAAAATCATGTATCTCGCATATATATATAAAATGGTGTCATAGTACAATATCATGATGTATCCCGAAAATGGAGCTCATAGGATCGATAAAAAATATAAGTGTCTAAATACATATAAAGGAAAACATGTGAAAATAGGCCTAGCCTATGCTACCCTCTTCCCTTGACCCTGATGGCCTATCATAAGGTCTCGATCTATGGTGTTGTGAAAACTTGAAACTGCTTTGAGTCCTCTGTGTGTGTGCCCTGCTCCTGCTCTAACTCTGGAAGCATGAATCTCTAGCAGTCTCTGGCACGACCCACTCATATAGATCTCTATAATACTATGCCTCCCTACTCATCCTATACATGGTCTCTAGAAAATTTTCAGCCAGTCCAGTGACAATAAAGATGAAGTCTATACACCTCTGAGCTGCCCTTTGAGCCCATATGATCGCCTGATCCCTCTTGGATATCAAGACCTACATCTATCCCTATAGGTATGATATTTGAGCTACCTAAGTCTGTAATGCTTGAACTTGCACCTGTAGTGCTTGTATCTACGCTTGAGGTCCCTGTCCTGCATCCTCAACCTCCTCCTCCACAACATCCATGATGATATCCCTGATTGGGACATCATGTAGGCCCTCTCCCATGATCATCGCATCTATAGTAGCCTCCTTCACAACAACCTCATCCTCTCTAGCTACATCCTCCTCGGCCTCCTCTACAATAAACTCTTTGACCACTGCCTCCTCACCCAAATCTCCTACTATCTCCTCCACTCTAACCTCCATATTCTCCCCCTCCTCATCAATGGGTGGCATCCACTGGGGCACCCTCTATGCTTCTCTTAGAGGTAATTCTTCTCTCCCTCATTGACCTCTACCATCTCTTCCTCGACCTCTATCCAATCAGCCTCTATCACCTCTACCTTTTCCGCCATCACCACCATCAACATCTCCATCTCCATCTCCAGCATCTCCTCTCCCTCAAACTCTACCTCATAGTTTGCCTCGTTAGGCCCTTCCCATCCTCTCCATAGGCACTGGCTGGTCAGGATCAATGAATGGTGTGGGTCTATGTGTTTCCCACCATGTGTCATACTCTTGATTAGTGCCTACATCAACCACATTGGATGCTACTCTCCATTGAATTGGCTACAAGCCCATGATCTCCTATAAGGAAACCTGGACACTAATCATTGGCCCCCATTGTGTGACCTCTTTGACTGACCTAGAAGACTCTGCAAATCCCACCGGAACCCCTTGTCACTTGCCATATTGTCTCAATACCCTCTTTGGAAGGTGCCTCTCAATAATGTGCTATGTATGAATTGTCCACCCAATCAAGTATCGTGTATACTTGCAGTAGGGTAAGTGCTCAACTTCATCATCCCAATTAGGGAAGTCCCTATAAGGCCTCCATGTGAATCCATCAATCAGGTCAATGGCATGTGTCCAACACTCGACATCTCCCACTATGATCTGTGTCACTACTCCTCCATAGATATAAACATACAATAGTCATAGACCTAGGTACTTGTCCACTAGAGGTCGAAACATTGTTATGTGCTCCCAAGCCCTAAAATCTAAGCTAAAATGAAAAAATAAAAAAGCAAGGGTTGGATACATACCACTACGCCTGATCCCTCCTCACGTCCATATGTTCATACTCAGTATCCATGATGTGCAACAACTGGTACAGGTGACATTCTGGCAACAACTTAACAACAAATCCTAAACTAGAGCTCCTAATCACTAATAGTAAAAAGCACAAATGACCTATTTTCACCCCTTACGAAATATTTATAGCCCAATTTGACCTAATGGGCCCCTAACTTCATAATTTTCCATGTCAAGTTTTGCCTTTGAACTCACATATTAGGTCCTAGATTGACTTTTTAACCTAGTTTTTCATCGCCAATGTATTCATGCCTATCAAATTAGCTTATTAGTAAATTGGCCATGTGTTTTGGATTTTTTTGAATATTTGTCAATTTTTCCGAGGGGGAATCATCCTACCCTGCATCCACTGGGGCATATCCTAGGCTAAAGTTCCATAATTATTATTTGACACAATTCTCAGAATCACATTATGTCAAAGAGGGGAAAAATGTAGACACTAAAAAATATCCCAAGCCTGCAATCAACATTTTATCACTGTCCGCCTTCTTCTTAGCATAATTAAATAATTTTAATTATTTAATTATTTTCTAATGTCATAATTCCTCTATTAATTAAATAATGTTTGATTATTTAATTAATTCATTTTACCTTATTCCACCTTTTGATTAATTTGAATAAATATCAATTTTATTTAAATTACGTCACTAGCTTATCCTTTTCTGTCTATAATTAAATAAATGTTATTTATTTAATTATTATTTCCATTTTCCTCTATAATTAAATAATTATTTTTAATTATTAAATCATTCATTAGCCTTTTATTGTCATAATTAAATAAAATTTATCTCCATTTAATTATTTATCACATTCTTATCCCCATAATTAAATAATTATTTTAATTATTTAATATTTAGCATTCCACCTCTTATTCTATAATTAAATAATATTTTATTGTTTAATTATTCATCTCACCCTTACCTAAATTAAATACTATTTCTTATTATTTAATTTATCCTTTTCCTAGCTAGGCCCTAAATCCCAACTACTTTCTTGAGTTTTGATCCATTCATCCCTATCCTTATCTCAATCAACCTTGTCCATTGATCATCATACATCATCATCTAATCCTATCCATTAATTTTAATTGGGATCTCTATAAAAGAAATTCATCATCTTCATTTCAAGGTTGAACCACAATCTTTGAAGTTTTTCTATCAAGAGATCAAGCTATGAATTGTCAACATCAAGCTCATTGAGTATATTACATACTACATTTTTGAGAACAAATAAAGAAAAATGGAGAAGAGAAATGGAGGTGATTCAACTATGGCATAGAGATTGAGGTTTATTTCATTATTATTGTGATTTATATGCTCATTTGTACTTCATTGTTGGATTAGGGTTTTTATTACTTGGATTAGATAGTTTTGTGGTTGCTATTATTGATCCATGCATATTCCTCAAATTCAAAACCCTATTTACAGTATGTACCTACTGGAAATATTTCATTCCTGAGATATACCAGAAATTCAACCCCAACAAAAATTTCCTTATGTCTCCTTTTCTCATCCGCCTTCTCCTTATACTTATTATTCACGTCTGCCAAGTGTTTCTAGGTCTGACTATGCAATGTTTCCATGAATACTGCAAATTATTCTACTTCTACACTCCTCTTATCCTCCATACTAATGTCTCTAAGCTCCGCAACTCCTCTAGGATGCATCCATTTCACAATCTCAAATGGCGTCTTCCTTATACTCCAATTTATTGAATTATTGTATGCAAACTTTGCTTGCGGTAGAACTCTACTAGCGGCTAATAATTTTTTCATGGTGGATTTCTCTTGTTTATAATTAGATATAAATAGGGATTTTGAGGGTGGTATTTATTTCTACAATCAATTGGGCCATTTTATTAAACCATGACATGTAGGCTTCAACTCTATAGAGGAGCTTCCCTCTAGGGTTCCTGTTTGCATGCATCTCCCACATCTGCCACTAGAGTATTGGAGAAGTGATATTCTATAGATGGTTGCCCTTTTGCTTGGGAAGCCTATTGGTCCTTCTCAAAAAACACTTAATAAAAGGGTAACTCTTTTGCTCATGTGTGTGGGGAAATTGACTTAAATAATGCACTGCTAGACTCCATGGAGATTTGTGCTGGGTCCTCCTCTTGGACTCAATAGTTGGACTATGAGGCATTGTATTTCTGGTATTGGCTATGCCATGAATATGGTCACTTGCAACAAACGTGTCCCAAGGCCACTCATGCTAATGGTGTGGGTAATGCTCCTTCTATTCCCTCACCGAAGAAGGATAAAGGGAAAGCTTCAATGCAAGAGGTGTTGGCTGATAAGGATTGTTTTGTACCTGTTAAGTCTTATAACAAAAGTAGGGGTCAAAACTATACCCTCAGGGATAGAAAAGAAAAGGAGACCTTCAAAATATTTGACACCCTTGAGGATTTGGTTTAGGAAGAAGGTGTTCCCTTAGGCATGCAGGTGGCAGATGGTGTGTTAGATGAGGTTCATCTAGGAAATCAAGAAAAAATCAATCTCAATTCCTCTCAATTAGGGGATCAGGGTGCTTAGATGGACACTTATCTTCCTCCCTCAACTCCTGAGAAGGTGGGGGCTAGTGTGTTGTCTGAGGTTAAAGATGGTGAAAATCTACTTGGTTCTGGTCTCATTGTAGAGAAGGATGCCATTGGAAATGGAAAAATTAAATCATCTCCTCCTTCCTTGGGCCTATAACAAAAGCCCCCAAAAATGGGGCTCTTGAGAAAATCCTTAAGGTTGGACAAATGAAGGATCAAAAGAAGGTAAAGCTAACTGGTGAGATGTTGGTGGAATCTAGATCAATGAAAACAATTAATTATCACTTATCCCAACCTCAAAGATGACTATGCTATCTTGGAATGTAAGGGGTATAAATAACATCCCTAGATAAAAGACTATTCACAAGTTGATTCGTGTTCATTCTCCTTATTTGGTTTTTCTGTAGGAGACTAAGTTATTTGTTGATAGTATGTTGAATTTGGATTCTAAGATTTAGGGTAGAGGTCAATTCCAGTGTGTGGGGGTGCTTGTTAGTTCTAGGGGCTTGCTTGTTTATGGGATCTACATAGAGTTGTTCTAATTTGGTGGCTATCTAGCAAGGAATCCATTTCTATGTCTGGTTCTTGCCTAAATTTTGGTGAGGTTATTCTTCTTTCTAACATCTATGCTCCAACTGATCTTCATGGTAAGTATTTTCTATGGTCTCATGTTAGATTCATGCACTCTCTTGCTCCTTATCTTCCCTGGATTCTGTTGGAGGATTTCAATGCTATTTATTTGCTTGATTAGAAGAGAGGTGGCATAGCCTACCTGGACCCCTCTTTGGAGCTTTTGAGGTATAATGTTGCTTTCTTGAACTTGGTTGATATAAAACCTTATAATGGTATGTTTACATGGAATAATTGGAGAAGTGGGGAGGATGTTATTTTGAAAAGGTTGGACAGGTTCTTGGTTTCTACATTTTAGGTTGGGGATAGTTGGAAAACTAGCTCAGAGGTTTTAGATTGGAGAGAATCTGATCATTGGATGATTAGATTCTTTTCTTGCTTTAGATAATCTAAAAGGTAAATTTCAAATTTTAACTAATGTGGTTTCAAAATTCATCACTTCATGATGTGGTTCCTATTTGGTGGTGATTTGGGAAGCTAACTCATGACACTACTATGTATTCCTTCACCAAGAGGATTCAGTATTTCAAACATATGTTGAAATTGAAATTAAGGAAAATAGGTTGGGTTATCAAAATGATAGTATGGAAACTACGGTAACCTATCTTCCCACAAATCATACAAGAAATGAGATCCCCTCAAAGAATTGAATAACAACCTTTTTAGGTGAATCAATTCAATGGGTGAACTTGCTGGTTTCTTTATGCTTGAAAGATGGGGGTCAAGGTCAAATAACACTTTGGGGAGAAAAACTAAAAATAGAAAATCAACTCCAAAATGCAATTTGACACTTGGATCTTGAAGATGAAAATCAATGCTAACAAAAACAGAAAAAAAAATGAAAATCTGAGGAGGGGAGAATCTTGTGTACCTTCCACAAAATGCTATTTTTGGAAGCCTTCCTGGGAATGATTCACCCATGGGAAAATGAGTCTCTGGTGAGGGTTTTTCTACAACTTTCGAGAGCCTCTGGCCCTATCTCTACACTTCTAGATTCTCCGAGTTTCAGTGTCAAAAATTTTGAAACAACTTTCGGATCTGAGTTTCCATGAGAAGTTGACAACTTTGACAACTTTTGCAACTTTTACAACTTCTTCATTTATTTCTCTTCAAAAGATATAAAAGCCTTCTTCAATCTAAATCTGCAATCACACACACACGGGAGAAAATGGTTTATTTTGAGTGAATGGGGGTTTGCCCTGGTCAAACCCCATTTTGGTAATCAAACCTTGAACTAAAATAATGCATGAAAGAGGGAATGAAGAATTAAAAAATCTATGTTACCACTCAACTAACCCTTGAATGAAATTTGATAATGTAGATCTACAACTTGCATGAAATGGATGTGGATCTTGATCTTGAATCTTGCTTGAAATAATGCTTTGAACAATTGAATGGATCATAAAACCCACATCACAATGTTAGCTCCAAAAACATGCATGAGGAAAGAAGAATTTGACATGATGATTGGATCTTGATTGCTGCAATAAAAATCTAACATTTCTACCCTTGAATTCCTTTGATAAAAAATTTGGCTCTTGTAATTGAACACTTGAAAAACATAAAAGTTCTAGGTGAAACATAGTGAATTAACCTTGTATTTATAGGTATGTATCCTCAATTTCCCAAAATTCAAATATCACAAGCCAACATCTGAATAAACATTTAGAGACATTAAAATCACGCCAAAACCATAATTTAAAATGTGGTTCAATGGCCTAGGGAGGACCCATTCTCCCATGGGCGAATGGGTCCCAGGTCCCTATTCCTGGAACACACATTGCTCAAGGTAAAGTGTTATGTGTAAGCATTAATTATTGTTAGGTTTCCTTTTCAGAAAATACAATTTATTAGGCTTGTAAATGAATTATAGAGCCAATTAAGGCATAATTAAGCTCAATTAATTAAGAGGGCCCAAAAATTAGTGTGAAGATGTAAATAAATACATTTTACAACACTAAATTAAGGAGAAATTAAGTCCATTTTAACTAGGAGGGCCCAAAAAAGTGAGTAAATGTAAAGGGATATATTTTTCATCACTACATTTAGCCCTCACTTTAGTGAGAGGATGAGCACAAGCATAAAATCACACTGAAGTAGACAATCAAGAGAGTTCTAATTGTACAAATATTGGAAGGATAAGATAACAAAGTTCAAGGAGGATGATCAAGCCCCCACGATCTAAGATCTCATGGAAAAACCAACAAAGGAACAAGGAGACACATGCCTATGTTAAACATATATGTATGCAGCAATGACAAGATACTTGATCATACAATACCAAAGACTAAATGAAAAGGAAAAGAAAAAAGGGTGGGTCAAGCCTCAATTGTTTGTCCAACTCGATCTGGATCAAGCCTCTGATGTTTGTCCAAAAATATTTACAAGTGAAATACAATGTTTACTATGCAAACAACACATGCTCACACGAGCTAGTGGAACCTCAATCTATCCACTAGGTGAGCCCCCAAAGAGTGGCTAAGTGAGAAAGTCATTCTAGGTCTACAAGCTCTCACCATACAATGAGAAAGTCATGCTAGGTCTATAGACTCTCATTGTACAAACCATACCAAAGTTATACCTCTGATAACTTTGATAAGGCACCACAATACGAACTTTGAGCTTCATAAGGATTAGCAAGCTACGCTATGCTAAACACTTATGAATAAAATGAAAATAGACATGTTCAAAGGAATTTTTATTAGTTAATGTAAGGTCTTCTCTTAGGGAACATTGTGTCTAATTTTTTCAAGAGAGGACAAGTCTAGGATAAAATATTCATAACTTAGGGAACGCAACACATAGCATTACCACTACGAGGAAAGTTGTATTCCAAGAAAGGTCACACTCTTGGAGGACATCAAACCCAATGACACCACCAAGAAGAAGACACATCACATGAAGTAAGAATATCACACTGTGAAACATGAGATATAAAAATGATAATGCTAATGTATGCCCCCACTTTAAAGAAATTGCTAACACCATAGTGTGAGAAATCACTTTAAAGTAGCAAACTGATAAATGCTAAACCAAACATGAGAGCTTATTTGGAAAGCCCTATGTCAAACATATGTTTCCAAATGAAGATACACCATGAAAGAGAGGGGTTTCCCCCAACATGAAATCGCAAAATAACACATAAGGGATCCAAAGATTTAGGGTCAACGTATGTCTTTGCTACAATGGTATTATAGAGCTCAGAAACATCATCATTCCCCAAATAACTCATGGATCAAGGAAGAATGACACATAAAGAGTGAAAACATATAAAATATTTTGGGTCAACATGGAAGAGACCTAAATGTATTGATTTCTTACATCATCTCCAAAATCGGTCAGACGATGTGATGATGGACACGTGATATTTTTTGGTCCAAATCTTAGAGGGAGAGTTATCAAACCTATAGTAGGGAAAGAAAAAACATTATGAATTTTGATCCATGCTTTTGATTATTCATATGTATCTTGATAAAGCTCATGCAGAAATAAGAATTCTTCAGTGATCAGATTATCTACACAAACAAGATCAATTAATATCCCATTAGTAGGCTTGTCATTGATTCTTCCAGCTATGTAAAGAGGACCATCAAGTGCATGTTTAAGTATGTCATTGTGTGAGAAAGTAATGCCAAGGGGAATATTGGTTTGGCCCTTATGAGGTTGAGTTTCAATGAATCCAACGAAACCATCCATAAGGTTGTCCTCATTGTTTTTCATGTTTTCATCATTTGTGTCAACATTCATCACATCATTCTTTGTTTCACTAGCTTTGACAAAGGAGATATTATGATTTGGCATAGGATTAGTAAAGATTTGCAAGTTTTGATTAGGAGGAGCTACAAATTTATTACCTAGATCATTAAAACCACCAATTAGAATATGATTAGAATAAATGAGGTCTTACACAAGATGTTTAAGATGCTTGCAGTATTCCGTATTATGTCCATTTTGTTGATGAAAATGACAATAGGAATTTGGTCTATAGTTTGAAGGTATAGGTGTAGTAGGATTAGGAGCTCTAATAGGAGGTAAGGAAATCAAATTCTTGTCTAAGAGCTGAAATATGATATTATGAAGGGTATTAGGAAGAGAAGTGAATTTTCTTTTCCTATATCCAAGTGTGTATGGATTTTTCATCTTTATAGCAGCCACTTGGGTGTCGATATGTTGAGTTGGTTGAGGGTGATTTATTTGTAAGAAACACTTTATTTTTTTCTTAAATATTTGGTAATTGTTTTGAGCTGTGGATTCAATTTTTCCAGAACGGCTAGAGGGAGTTTTCACTTCACGACTACTAACCAAATTTTTATAATCATGAAGGGTTGTGCACAACTGTGTGAAGGAGGGAAACTTCAACATTTAGATCTTAGCTTGGATTTTGTTTTGTAAATTGGAAATGAACATTCTTTGAAGGTCGACATCAAGAATCTTAATGTTTATTTGTGAGTAAAGCATTTGGTATCACGTTATGAAATTAGTGACCTTTTCATCATCCTTTTTTTTATATGTCATTAAATCAACTAAGGTCATCTTAGGACCCATGTGAATTTGGAAGTGGTTGTAAAAGGCATCAATAAGTTCATTGAATGAACGTATTGAGTTATTTGGTAAAAAACACCATTCTAAATCAATATCTTTCAAGGATCTAGGGAAGATTTTAGCCAAGAGTTTATCCTAAAAAATGAAGTCACTACATAAGGCTGTGTATGTAGAAACATGGCTAACATGATCTCCTTTCCCACCATATTTCTCAAATATAGGAACCTCTATACCTTTTGGAATTTTTGTTCTCAATATCTCCAAGGATAATGGGTTGGTTTTGAAATATTGTGAAGGTTGGCCATTGTGGTTTTGATTTAGTATAGCAATTTTTTGTTAGAAGGATGAAACATTTTACAGAAGTGTGTTAAGTATGGGATCATTGTTTGTGTTGTGAGATGGAGGTGAATAAGGTGGAGGTTTATATGTGTTCAAAGGACAAGTGAATTGTAAATTTGTGAGGGGAGATGGATTAGGAGATATGAGATTGGAATGCACAAAGCTAGAAGGATTCCTAGTGGAAATACCTAAGCTAGTATGGACATTTCTAGTAGGTTGTATGGTTGTAGTAGGGTAAAAGTATAAAGCTATGTCACACTTTCAACCAACTTATCAACACAACTGAATTTAAGTATTTCTAACTAAGAATCAATTTCGGTCAAACATATGATCTAGTGAGATTCATTCTAGCTAAGTTAGATACTTCCACAACTTTTTCAACTAAAATTGTTGGCTAAAAATATATGGAGCATCACTTTGAGGCTAATTTACCAAAAAAATAAAATTATTTGAAAAACTTGATGTTTCAATAGCTCCTACTCATGTTAATAACATTTAAAAAATAAATATAAAAATACCCTTTTGTAGATCCATAAGTGTAGTTTTCAAAAATATATTTATTTTAATAAATTAATTATTATTATTATTTTTTTTTTACTAAAAGTAGGTTATCAACACAAAAAATTAGGTTGATTACCATGTGAACGAAAAATACTAAAACTTATTAAATTTTTTTGAAAAAAATATGATGCACTAGATAAAAGAATCTATATCAAGATGGTATAATTTCTTTTCATTTTAGATAAATATTTAATATGAAAGTTGACGTTAAATGGAAACAAATATTTTTTGATACACACACAATTTTAATATTTATTTATCAAAATTAGAAAAAAAATCCATCCACTAAAGTTTCAAGTTATAAATACACAAAAAATTTGGAAGAAAAAAAAAAAAAATTTACTATAAAAAAGTTTGACGTCTCATGTAACATCATTTTTTTGCATTTTATCAACAAGTAAATTATAGTGTTAATTTTTTATTTTTATTTTTAAGCAAAAATGGCTTAGCCATTATAATATATTGTATTATTTTATCATAACATATTACAAAACCTGATTCAAGGAGCATACCGGGAGGAAAGAATCATGAAGAAAACCTTGGGTTATAGCTCGTTTAAGTACATATCTTACAAGTTCATTCTGTTAAAGGAATTCAAAATACAACCCATTACATAGGATTACATCATGATTTTCACAAAAAAGCCCCCAATTTGGCTATCCACCTAGCTACGAAATAATACCACCCATTTTGAGTTACAAAGCAAAACCCATACATTTTAGCCTTACATAATAACTTGGCAACTCAAATTAATTTTGAACCTTATGCAGAAAATAAATTATCATATTCTATCATGCATCTTTACGGTGGCTTGCAAAACCTTGGTCCTACAAACCAAGTCAAAATTCACTACCCTTTCAATTATCCTCCTGTGATAAACACTGGAATTGTGCTACGAAGCCATATTGAAGTCCCCTAAAACCTTGCCCATGCAAACCATATAACAATTTATTAAAAACTAGTCTAAAATAATTTTTTAATTTTTTTTAAAAATACAAGCATAAAATATACTAAAAAATACATATTTTACTAGTTTACATACTTTTTATTTATTAAAGTTTAAAATTTGGATCCACGTTGGTCATTTCATTTATAAAGTGTGACACAACTTTGTGCTTTTACCCAGTAACAGTTGGATTGGTGTATGTAGGAATAAAGGTCATAGTTGTGGAAGGAGGAATTGAATTTCCACCTTGAATTTGAGTATATCCCAAAGCTTGAGCACAACCATTCATCGTAGTGACATGTTTATAAAAAATGTGGGCTAGGATACGAATAATATCTATTCCATGTTCATTTTCAAGCATTCATCTCATGTTATCTATCATAGGAATTGTAGTACCAACCATGTAATCATAACTCACAATTTTTTTCAATTTATCTAATTCATCATCCATTCTTCTAAGGTTCTCTTGAGGGACATTAGAAACCATTGTTTCAACATTAGGAACTTTGGTTGTTGGTAAGGAGGTCATAGGGAATGAAGTGTCAAAGGTATGATCCATAGTGGGTTAATTAGTGTCAACACTATGAGTGAAAGAGCTAGAGATCCCAAGATCCACAATGATTGATGTATCACGGGATGACGTGAGTCTTGAACTATGTCTCACGACAGTGTTGGAAATAAAACACCAAGATGTGAAGCTCATACAAGTTTCAAAAACCTAGGTGAACCCAAAATTAAGGATAGGCACTGGATGAATGCAACTAACAATAAATGCAATGCAAATGTGTAAAAGGAGATAGCAATTCTCAAACTCTAAACAAGATAAGTTTCTGATTACACTATGTAAAAACCTGAAAATGATGCAATTTTGAATTGAAACAATGCACTGATTTTGATATTTTAACCTTATTATGATCAATTTTAGATAACATAAATTTTGCAAACTGAAACAACAAACTAAAAATAAAAAAACAAAATATAAAAATAGAGATTTTAATGCCCATAAATGTAGGAAAAATCCCTAATCGGGGACTCATTCGCCCATGGGCAAGTGGGTTCTAGCTCAAGGTTTAGAAAATTGAATTTACAAATTTCTGAGATAATTTTTAAGGTTTTCAGATTCTGGATTGAGACAGGTGGTTATAGTTTCAAATCTCTGGAAAATGAAGACTAAATGCAAGTGCAAAATGATGTCAAATTCTAAACTAGGAGACCTAATTTTCAATGTAATCTTGATTCAATTTTTTTGTTTTAAAGTGCTTATCATGAAATGCTATGTAAATGCTTTGCAAAATGACAAATTTTTTTTTTTTTTTCCAGATTTTAAAGAATGCAAAAATGTGAACCTAAAACCCAAAATGAGATGCAAGTTAAGAACCCTAAATAAAATGCAGATCAATGCAAAGCAATGCAAATGAATGCAAGACCTAAATCTAGGGTTGAAAATGGACTCCGAAATTATAAAACTACAATGCTCAAATTCAGGTTCACCAAGATGAAATGGAGGAAAATAGGTTGGGTTATCAAAATGATAGTATGGAAACCAGGGTAACCTATCTTCCCAAAAATAATACAAGAAACAAGATCCCCTCAAATAATTGACTAACAACCCTTTTAGGTGAATCAGTTCAATGGGGGAATCTGCTGGTTTCTTTATGCTTGAAGGATGGGGGTCAAGGTCAAGCAACACTTTGGGGAGAAAAACTAAAAAGTAGAAAATCAACTCCAAAATGAAATATAACACTTGGATCTTGAAGATGAAGCTCAATGCTAACAGAAATAGAAAATTGAATGTAGATCTGAGGAGGGGAGAATCTTGTGTACCTTTGACAAAATGCTATTTTCGGAAGCCTATATTGGACTCATTCACCCATGGGAGAATGGGTCTATGGTGAGGATTTTTCTGGAACTTCCAAGAGCCTTTGGCCCTATCTCTATACTTCCAAATTCTTGAGGTTTCAATGTTAGAAAGTCTGAAATAACTTCGATATCCGAGTTTTCGTGAGAAGATGAAAATTTTTACAACTTTTGCAACTTTGACAACTTCTTCAATTCTTGCTCTTCAAAATGTTTTCAAGCCTTCTTCAATCTAAATTTACAATCAAACACACAAGAGACAATTTTTTTTGTTTTTGGTTAATGGGGGTTTTCCTTGGTCAAACCCCATTTTGGTAATCAAACCTTGAATTGAAATAATGCATGAAAGAGTAAATGAAGAATGAAAAAATCTATGTTACCACTCAACAAACCCTTGAATGAAATTTGATAATGTAGATCTGCAACTTGCATGAGATGGCTGAAATGGATGTGGATCTTGATCTTGAATCTTGCTTGAAATAATGAATTGAACACTTGAATAGATCATGAAACCTACATCACAATGTTAGCTCCACAAACATGCATTATGCAAGAATAATTTGACATGATGATTGGATCTTGATTTCTATAATAAAAATCTGATATTTCTGCCCTTGAATGTCATTGTCACAACTTTAACTCTTGTAATTGAACACTTGAATATCTCATAAAAGTTATAGGTGAAACATAGTGAAATAACCTTTTATTTATAGGTATGTATCCTTAATTTACCAAAATTCAAATATCAAAAGCCAATATTTGAATATACATTTAGAGACATTAAAATCCTACCAAAAACATAATTTAAAATGTGGTTCAAAGGCCTAGGGAGGACCCATTCACCCATGGGCGAATGGGTCCCAGGTCCCTATTCCTAGAACACACATTGTTCAAGGTAAAGTGTTATGTGTAAGAATTAATTATTATCGGGTTTCCTTTTTAGAAAATGCAATTTATTAGGCTTGTAAGTGAATTATATGGCCTATTAAGGCATAATTAAGCTCAATTAATTAAGAGGGCCCAAAAATTAGTGTGAAGATGTAAATAAATACATTTTACAACACTAAATTAAGGAAAAATTAAGTCCATTTTAACTAGGGGGGCCCAAACAATTGAGAAAATGTAAAGGGATACATTTTTCGTTACTAGAAAAATGTTGGAATATGCATCACTTTGGTAATGTCTTTCAAGCTAAAAATTCTGCTCAAGCTCACTTGGATTCTATTACTCGGTAGATTCAAGATCATGGTCTTACTGAGGAAAAATATAAGCTAGAAGCAACAAATTTGAAGGAGGTGCATTAATGGGAGTTGTAGGAGGAATTTTTTTTGAAGCAGAAGTCCCATATTGAGTGGCTCTGGGAAAGTGATAAAAACACTTCCTTTTTTCATAATTCTGTGAAGGATATAAGGCAAGGTAATCTTATTTCCTCTCATAGGTCCTCTAAAGGGAACCCACTTTATTCCTTTGGTGAGATTTCTAAAGAGATTGTTCAGTTATTTTCCTCTCTATTTACAGAGGACTCCCCTCTTACCTATGAAGAAGAATCTCTAATTTTGGCCAGTATACCTTCTTTGGTTTCTAGTGAAATGAATGATTATTTGATTAAACTTATCTCCATGAATGAGATGGAGAGTATAGTGTTTTTAATGAAGAAGGGGAAGGCCTTAGGGCTTGATGGGTTTCCTGTAGAGTTCTTTCAGGAGTTTTGGGATGTTATCAAGCTGGATCTTCTTGAGGTTGTTCAACAATATCATAGAAACAAGAAAATGTTAAGAGCTATGAATGCCACTTTTTTGCTCTTATTCCTAAAAGGGAAGGAGATAATTCTCTAGATATTTTTACACCTATATTCCTATGTATTTTAATGTACAAAATTATTACTAAGATGACTACAGAGCATCTCAAGCCATGGTTGGGCAGGTTAATTTCTAAGGATCAGGGTGGGTTTGTTGATGGCAGATAGATTCTTGATGGGATAGTTATTGAAATGGAATTTGTCCATTCCATGGACTCCTCCAAAGAAAAGACAATGTTTATCAAGCTTGATATGGCCAAGGCTTACGGTAATGTCAAATGGGAATTCCTTTCTAAGATCATGCAAGCTTTTAGGTTTGGTGGTGCTTGGATTGGGTGGGTTATGAGTTGTGTCACCTCTTCTTCCTTCTTTGTGCTAATCAATGGTGAGTCTTCTGAGATTTTTGGAGCATCTAGGGGTCTTCAAAAAGGCGACCCCTTGTACCCCTACTTATTTATCTCAATGGTTGAAGGATTATAGAGGTTTATTAAGTTTTGTGTGGAGCTTGGTCTTATTCAGGGTTGGGTTTGGGGTAACAATTTACCCCCCAATCCTATGTTCAGTTTGTGGATGAAACTTCTCTAATGGGTATGACCAGAGTTGAAGAGGCTATCAACTTGAGGAAGGTCCTGGATATTTATTTGGTTGCTTCGAGACAAAGTATCAATGAGGGTAAGTCCATCTATTTCTTTAATACTCTAAAGCTTATTCAGAGGAGAACTGCTAGAATTATCAGATTCCAGATGGGCTCACTCCCCTTTATCTTTCTTGGTATTCCTCTTGATGTCTGATCACTCCCTAGGATGTTTTGGTAGGATATTATTGATAATTTTCACAAAAAGCTTAGCCATTGGACTTGGAGGTGGCTCTCTACTATTGGTAGGGTGTCTCTTTTGAAGTTGGTGGTTCATGATCTTCCATTGTATAGGTGCTTTGTGATTTCTTCCCCTTATAGTTTTATCAAAAAAATTGAGTATTTCCGATAATTTCTATAGTCTGGTAATCTCCTCTCGAGGAAGTGGAGCTTGGTTAAGTGGGATACTATCTACAATTTGAACCAAGAAGTTGGGCTTGGGTTGTGATAGGTTGATCTGAATGGGCAAGCATTTGTGGTAAAGTTGTATTGGTGGTGGTGTTCTCAACAACATTATAATTGGGACAAGATCCTCACTTCAAAATATTTGAGGGGGGTGGAGAGTGTTGATGTGCCTAGATTTATCTTTCTTGGGAAGGGTTCTATGATTTGGGGTACTCTTAAAAGGGGAGCCAAGCTTGTTAAGAAAGGGTTGTTTTGGATATGTAATAGTGGCTTAGAAGCTCTTTTTTGGTTTGACCCTTGGGATGGGAATCATCCTATCATGTCAAAACACACACATTTGTAGGCTTTATGTAGGATTTTTCTTGATGCTGGTTGGTGTAAGGTGGCTAATTTCAAATCCTCTCATGTTCTTGATCTAGTCACTATGTATTGATGGAAGGAACCACATGAGTGGCCTCTAGGGGGCTCGATGGAAGAGAGTCAAGAGTTGGCTAATATTCTAGCTAGAAGGGTTTGTAATTATCTTCTAGGGAGGGATGTTCTTTCTTGGGGGCTTGACTTGAAAGGTACTTTCTCATTTGCCTTTGGCTATCAGGAGGTGGATAAGCAGATCTTTGGGCATGTTGAGGTCCCTTTGTGGAAATAGGTTTGGAATAAGTTTTCATGGCCTAATTCTAGTTTCTTCTCTTGTCTTGTGGTAAAAAATAAGTGCCTCACCTGGGAGATTGTTTGGAGGAGAGGATTTCAGGGTCCCTCAATGTGTGTTATGTGCAACTACAATGAAGAATGTGCTTTACATCTATTTTTTAGTTTCCCGTTACTAGAATGATTTGGCATTTTTGGTGGGGTGTTTAGAACCAACCTTGCAGAAACACCTCTTCTTTGGTTGAATTTTGGATGGGGCTAGGGAACCCTCCTACTAAGACCTATTTTGTTTAATTCTCTTGGAATATTGGTCCTAGTTTGATTATTTGGAATATTTGGTTGGAACGTAACCATAAGATTTTTCAAGACAAGAAGCTTCAAGTGTGAGATCTATGGTTGAGATTTTTGGGGGTTATTTAGGAGACTCTTGCAATGTGATTTGTCTGTCTCAGTGGATCCTAGAGATTTGTGTGTGGACTAGACCTTGGGGTTTTTTGATTGTGTTAGGCATGGCTCCCTGCCTAGGCTGGGATAAATTATTAGAAGGAAGGTACAAAGAGGTGGTTATTGGAGACCCCCTCATCACAGGGTTTTGAAAATTAACACTTATGGGTCCTCTAGAGGTAATCCTGGGCATGCTGGGGTTGGAGGTATTGGAAAAGATAGTTTAGGGGTGTTCAAGTTCTTCTTTTTAGTGTACAAAGGTAAAAAAACCAATAATTTTATGGAGGATTTTTCTATTCTTTTGGTGATAAAATGGGCTTGTGCCATGAGTTGGAGAAGGATAATTTTTGAGTTAGATTCCTAGATTATGATTGGACTGTTGAAAAAGCATAAATTGGATGGTGTGAGTTGGCAACTGGCCTTAGTGGTCAAGCAAATCATTTCTTTGGGTGGGTTTTTGGATTCTATCACCATTTTCCATATCCCATGGGAATGGAATAAGGTGGCTAATGGGTTGGCTAAATGGGTTTATGAGCAGATGGGGAATTCGAATGTGGAAGACTGGGGAAGTATTTTAGAGGACCTTTCCCAGTTGTTGGAGGATCTTGTTATGGAGGATATGAGATGCTTCTTGGAGGTTTATTGATGGCTTTGCTTTGGGACTTTGACCCTTGGTGGATTTGCTTTACTCTTTTGATTTTTACTAATTTTTTGGCTCAATAAAGTTTTTACCCCCTTTTATTAAAAAATTTAAAGATATAAAAAAATCAACTAAGAATTCATTAGACATATTTGTGAGGGAAAGAAAAGAATCAAGATAATCTTTTGAAAATATTTGAGACACTAAAAACTTTAAATCTTAAATATTTATTTAAGGTATTTAGATTCTAAATTCTACTCAACCTAAAGATATATGATTTGTGGAGGAAATAATTGATTGAATTAAGGAAATAAACTAACATCTAATTCGAAGGTTTAAAGAATAAAAGATGATATGATTATTTATATTTTTTTATTCACAATAACTTACTTTCCATAATTATGTTTGATACATTCATTAACTTAAATTAGATAAAATAAACATACAAAGATTCACACACACACAAATGCTTATAACACCAGATATACGTGGAAAACCTAATATGAGAAAAAACACGATGAGAATAGCTGCTAGGATCTACTGTCCTAATCCAAACTCACAATAAAACCTCATTGGTTACAACGTTTAAGGGCACCAACCCAAAGGAGACACCAATCCCATGGTTTAAGAGAACCAACTCTAAGGAAGCACCCACTTCCTAACTGAGCACCAACCTAGCTATCTGACAGCAGCAACTAATCATATTTACAATGAAACTATGGAGCAACAAATACAAATTACATATGATTCAAAACTGAATCTAGTTCAATGTTGCAAAATTGTTCTAAAACCGCTATTCTTTTTTGCTGTCCACTCAACAATTCATTTCTTTGCTCTGCACTTCTCTTTCCTATTTCTCAGTTATATCTCACACACCTCTACAATTCAATGCATATCCTAGATGGTATTCTCTATGTTATAGTGTAGGTATTCTCTTCACAACATATGCATACTCTACATGCAATCTCTCACACTTCAATCACTCTCTTGACCTATCTACTATTACTCGTTTAAATTCACTCAGATAGCTTCACCAACAAGCCATCTCTCCTTGAGCCAAACATCACTGATAATATTTACTCCATTTTCTATATTTGGCATATCAAAATCTTAGGATTTGATCTGTAGTTAATGCCATATACTTGCATGATCGACCTCTTCCAAATTTGTAGATGTTATTGCATTAATGGCGTCACTTATTTATTCCAATCATCAACAAAAAAGTAGCTAGATTAGTTACTTCATTTTTTGTGTCATAATTTCATTCGTCTGAACTTGGAGTTCCACTATTTTGTTATCTTGTAGATTTCAGAATCAAATCTTCAAACTCTGTGCATTGATCTCTAAAATCATGCCACAATCCATCGACCATCACTTAGCTTCCATTGCATTTAAAACATGATCATTGATGTGATAATTTTAAATTAGGGCCGTAGATCTTTCATGATTCACAACAAATATGTGAATCAGGAAAAAAACCAATTTCTACCATGTGTCTCATTCCCACAAATTTACATTGGTCAACACTGTTGTAAACAAGCTACACTGAGAGGGGGGGGTGAATCAGTGTTGTGAAAAAATTAACTTTATTACCTTTAAATTCAAAGCATTAACAATATTCAACCATAGTGCATAAATGGGAAAATAAACACAACACCATAACACCAAGATTTTTACGTGGAAACCTTGTTCGGGGAAAAACCACAGTGGATGTCCAATCCACAATTATGATCTGAGTATACTCAAATGAAGATTACAAAAAGGGGAATGAACTTGCATTTAGGCGCACTGCCTAAAGCTCACTACTCAAAGGGAAGGCCCACTACCTTACAAAGAAAAATCAAATTAAAACCATTTGATAGTTTGAACTGAGAAAAGTAGCATCTACATATGCCTGATTATAGTTTTGGATAAGAACAATAATAGATCTACTGCCTTACAGATTGATTCTGTGCTTCTACTCTATTCTACTCATACACACAACACAGATCTTCTATGCGCAAGTGAAGCTGCACATTATCTCTCTTCTACTCTGCTCTTATTCACAATTCACACCAAAACACACTTTATCCATCATTCAAAATGACATAGACAGTCTTATATATATATCTGCAACATAGAATTCAATTACACTTTGTCGGCTTCAATAGAATACAAAAATAATTACCACCGTCGACTAGATCCTAAATTCAATCTTTATGTGCATCCTCCAAAGTTGGTTAAGACATAGAGGGAACCCAAACAAAGATGTACAAACATAAGAATACTTAACCAGTTTCTTCTCATACATCCGTGACATAATACATTCATGATTCGGCTTCAATACAAGAAAGAATGAGAATAAGCCAACGAAGTCTTCTAACTTCCACACGAATTGATACGAGCCACTGCGCTTCAGTAATAACAAAGATAATATGCCATTTTTTTTTTCTTGAGATGCACAATACAAAGTAATAACATGAAATCTTCATATAGATCGATGAACACTATGCTACCCGATACTCTTAACTGTCTTATCAATCTTCAATCTATCTACTGGTATGATTGAATGATAGTGTGCATATCAGATCATTGATTAGAGTTGCCACCAATGACAACATAAAGTGATACTATAGTGTCTCTTTCCAACAATCTCCCCCTTTGGCATTGATGGCAAAACTTAACGAAAAATGACTAAGTGTCGAATCAGTACCAAGATAAACTACACTGCCTACTCCAAAATTCCAAAAATACAATTCTTCCCCTGAGATGATTAAGCATTTTTCACTGCACTCTTCTCCCCCTTTGACATTAATGGAAAAGGTAGGGATCACATACCAAAAATGGATAAATAAAAAGTGTTATACAAAAATGCTTCTTTAACTTACATAAGCTGAAAAATGTCTGCAAAATATTTCTTTAGCTGAATTAGATTAGCATCCCAAACTCTTTTGAGACTCTCCATGATTGTGACATGGCCATAGATCAGGTAAGATTGTGTCTTTGTAGATTCCAAGTTGGCTTGATCACCAACTGCCATAAAGTCCTCTCCTTCTTTTAGAGCACTTGATAATATGTCAATTTTAGGATAAATTATCCCTCTAAGTTCACATGTTCTAGCAATAATTTTGTTATTTTCATGTTCCAAGCTTTTTATCTTATCAAGAAAAGACATTACTTCATCTTCTGTCTTTCCAATACCACTAGCTAGAGGATCAAATGCTTCAGAAATAACACTTAACTATTTTTCTAAATCTTTGATCTTCTTCTCATTAGCTTCAGTAAAATTTGAAAAAGGCAAACATGCTTTGTAGATCTTACCACATTCTGATAAAGCATTCTGTACATTCTTTATGCATGTGGCTAAAACAGTTTTATCTTTGGCAATCAATACCTTCAATCCACCAAACCTTTTGACATCAAATTATTTTTGTACTTTCACCATAGCAGATTTTTCTAGTGACTCAAAGTGAGTACTGACCGAGTTGATAAGATTTTTCAACTCACTGGAAGAGGAACCAGTTAGATCTTTCACATAAGAAGGCATTATCTTCTCCAATACTCTGGATGCAATATTTAGCAATTCACTATCTTCAATGTGTGACTTCAATAGCTCTTCTCTAGCTTGTGCTTGAGCAAACAAAGCTACTTTCATGTTCTAGATTGGGCTTAAGGTAGATAGGTCAATAGGACCTTCAATCAATTCCGGATCCAATTCTTCTTTTTGTTCAACCAAAATTTTCTTCACTACCTTAGTAATGTCTCTTGCCTCAACTGGGATTGGATTTTCATCATCTTTCTTTGCTTTAATTGTTACATCCTCAGTGATAGGGTCTAGTTTACCTTCATTTATTTCCATTTCCTCAACTTCCATAGGAATTTCTATGTTGAACTCTACAGGAGGGATTTGAGTATCCTCAATCATATCATCATTTATCTTTTCATTTTCAGGATCAGCTAAAATATTTTCAAAATTTTCCTTTTTAGCTTCTCTTTCTGGACCAGATGGAGCAACTTCAACATGTGTTTCTTTAGCAACAACATTAATTATCTCATTTAGCAAGATCTTTCTAAAGATTTTCTCAATTTCCTTTATGACTTCATCTGTTTGACCAATCATGAGCTTGTTTACTCTTGATTTGCTCTTGATTTCTCTATTAGCTCTTTTCAGGAATGCATTCATATCTTCTACAAACATTACTGGACATAGTTCTACTAGGATTCTTTCTCTCATCCGTTCTTCTTCAGTTCTAGCATTAACTCTCCTCATTTCCAGTATTTCCTATAAACTTTTAGGTAGATTTGGCATTATTTCAATCAACACTTTATTGAAAGTATTCATATGTTTTATCGTTACTTCTTCAAGAATTATTTTTTCAGATTCATCAAAAGACTCCTACCATTTGCAAAGTTGTTTTATATTTCCATCCTTAACCAATTTTTTTTCAACTGCTTGTATTGGCATACTTGGTTTGTCAATCTTTTCTTTCTTCTTTGCCTAGTCATCTCCACCAGAAGGATTGCCTTTTGTGACTATTGCTGCCTTGGTGCCTTGATCCCTGATCCTTTGACTCCTTCATCAGACTCAATTTTCTTATCATCAGAAACAACCATATACACTCTTTTTCTCTTATCTTTCTTCCTCTTTCCATCTTTACGAGACCCCTTGGATTTAGTTTTCATAGGGATGGAATTTTCTATAGGGGCTGAATGGGATGCAAAGCTTCTAGTTGTTCTAGCTCAGGAAAATGGTGCTGCTGGACCAATTGATTGTGCTTTTGCTGCCTCCTTAGCTACTTTCTTTGCTGCTTCAACTTCTTCCCTTTTCTATCTAGCTTATTTTAATAATTCTTCAGATACCCCCATGCTTTCTACAAGAACTTCTACCTCTTTTTTGACACTTTTAGTAACCACAGGTTTTCTGAGCTCGTTGTGCACCTGTTTAGCCTTCTTTGCATAGGTACTGAACCTTTCCTTTGTTGGATCCACTAGTTTACTCAATATGTGTCGAGCATACATATCCAAAACTTTTCCATCAACTTCATATCCCATGGGCATGATCTAGATTATTTTGGGATCAACAACTTCCATCATACACTAATCAACATCTACCATGAAAAATATTGAATCCTTGTACTTCTCTACAATAGAGGTGGGAATCCTCTCCCTTGCTTGGATCATAGACTGAAAACCTTTAAAGTATCCCCAAATACTTGCATTCCTTGTTTTGATATCTACAACATTGTACAACAAATCTCTGATCTGTTCGGCTGTCGGCTTGTCCTTTTGCCAATGAACCTTTCCAACTCCCAAAACTTCACCCATGAAATAACAGAATAAGCACAAAAGAAGGTTACCATATTTGAAATATTTTTTCTTGTCTTTCTTTATCTTTGCAAGATTCTCCATTAACTAGATTCTCAGCAGTTCACAAAGATCATAATCTGCATTTTCCTTCACCATTTGATAGGTAGCATAAATTGCTATGCTAGACACAGATTTGTCTCGGCTAGAATGATAAATCTTGTATCCAATGACCATAGATGAAAATTTGACATCTATATCGACAATGTTATCAATAGTCATTACCTTTCTTTCATATGTAGAGCCTGTAGCATCAATGACCATTTGGTTTTTCATAGACTTCAGAATTGGTAGCCCACCAGAAGAGTTTAGACCAGTTACTACACTGATAACTTCCTTTGTAATTTTGAACGGAATGTTGAGCAACATAAATTCATCATGCACTCGAATCAAAACATAATGAACCCACTCTCACTCTCCAAATACAGGAAATTTGATAATTTTTGTGAATTTATTTGTTTCCAGGATTTTATGTTCCGGCTTTACACAGTAATCTTCACCAATGATATGATTATTGCATAAATTCAGTGGTTCAGAACTTCCTAGTTCTTCAATATTGGCATGAACATAAACCCTAATGTCCTCTATGTGTAATACTCTGTATGGAATGAAAAAAAATGATCCTAATGGATCGGTCTCAAGAGACTTGTAAGGATGCCATTTGAATTTTGGATGAGGTCTGTCCTTGACTTCAACTACTAGAGGATTATTCATTTTGACCAAATCACAAGTTCACAAAGTTTTCTAAAAAATACCTTTTTCGCCAGATTACAAATTTGAATGATGAATCACTTCGATGCTTGAATTTCACCTCAAATCGCCAATGATTGCCTAAGAGCTCTCCAAACTCATTTTCTCCAAATGAAAAGTAGAAATGAACTTTTATCACTTGCATACCTAACCTTTTTTGTCACAATAAATGCTTCAACCCTAATACATCCAATTACCCTGTTCCTATACACTATGACGGGTAAATCTTCTACGAACCTCCAATATGACATACCATTTCCTCTAATGAGTTCAACAACATCTATTGAGCATCTATGCATCTACTGAACACATCCACATTCGGTTTCACTTACCAGTTAGGGGGTTATATGATTTTCCTAATAGCTCCCCCTAGGCCAAAGGCTTGAGACTAATTCCTAGAGGAATTACCAGAAGCAGGTTTTTGTGCTGGCACACTTTCCTCAATAGAGGGTTCTTTATTCACCCATTTCTTCTGCATCTACTGTTTGACCACACCTATAGTGATTTTTCCTTTTCCTTTGATATCCTTTTGCATTTTTTTCCTTTGATTTACCAAACCTTTTTTGTTCCAACAAAATGTAGCAATGTGTCCAATTTTGTTGCAGTTATAACACACAAAATTTATTTTTCCAGACCAATTGTTACATTGATTTCCTCTTGATTTGCACTAGTTAGCAGTATGGCCACGTCTATTGCATGTATAACATCTGATGTTTCTATGAAATTGATTCATCACATTTCTACATTCATTTGACTTATGACCAACCTTATGACAATTAAAACACTAACTTGAGAATGATGGACCACTTTGATTCATTCTATTTTGACATTGAGTAGCCATGTGTCCAAATTTATTACACCTAAAATAGTATCCATTAAATCTCTGAGCATTATGTTTCCTTATCGGATACCTTCTAGATTTGTTTATTTGATTTCCTTGTCTGAATCTCTTTTTCTCAGGTCTGGAGCTTTCTCCTTCTTCATATCCAAGACCTTGCTTGTCACCATAAGTCCTCTGACTACTAATTAGTTCATCGATCATGGTAGAGCTAGCTCTGAACTTCTGTTTGTACTCATTTGTAGCAAAACATTCATTTCTAAGATCATCCAACTACCTTTCAATTGCCTCTTCATTTTTCTAGTTCATCATCCAGTCGACTACATACTTCAAAATTTTCCTTCAGTGATTGTGCTAGGTTTTCTTCATTTTTCTTTCTGTCTTCAATCTTCTTGGTCATCTTCATCATGATGGATTCCATCTCATGCTTTAGGATTGTAATATCTTTGGTAAGCTTATCACATTCCTTTGTCTTTTCTTTCAGGGCTTGACCGAGTTGTTCTTCTTCAATGCTCTTACTGTCACTCTGCTTAATCTAATCACAGAGTTCATTTCTCTTCTCTCTAGACTTATTGATTTTATCTTTCAAGGACTCAATTAATTTCTCAACATTTGAGAGATTTTCTTGCAATTTTTGAACTTCAACCTTTGACTGATCAAGATCATCTAGGGCCACCAAAAGCTGTTGTTGAAGACTGTTTGAATCCATTGAACCACCTTCCAAGATCTCCCCAAGTGATTAGACTTCTTTCAGAGGAACTAGCTCTGATACCAATTGTTGTAAACAAGCTACACTGAGAGGGTGGGTGAATCAGTGTTGTGCAAAAATTAACTTTATTACCTTTAACTTTAAAGAATTAACAACATTCAACCATAGTGCATAATGAAGAAAATAAACACAACACCATAACACCAAGATTTTTACGTGGAAAACTTGTTAGGGGAAAAACCACGGTGGATGGCTAATCCACAATTATGATTTGAGTATACTCAAATGAAGATTACAAAAAGGGGAATGCACTTGCATTCAAGCACACTGCCTAGAGCTCACTACTCAAAGGGAAGGTTCACTTCCTTACAAAGAAAATCAGATTAAAACCATCTAAGAGTTTGAACTGAGAAAATTAACATCTACATATGCTTGATTATAGTTTCGGTTAAGCACAATAATAGATCTGCTACCTTATAGATTGATTATGTACTACTTTTTTATGATCATACACACAACACAGATCTTCTATGTGCAAGTGAAACTGTGCATTATCGCTCTTCTACTATGCTCTTATTCACAATTCACATGAAAACACACTTTATCCATCATTCAAAATGATATAGATGGTCTTATATATATATCTGCAACATAGAATTAAATTACACTTTGTTGGCTTCAATAGAACACAAAAATAATTACCACTGTTGGCTAGATCCTTAATTAAATATTTATGCACATCCTCCAAAGTCGGTTAAGACATAGAGGGGACCCAAACAAAGATGTAAAAACATAATAATCCTTAACCGATTTATTCTCATACATCCATGACATAATACATTCATGAAGTCGGCTTCAATACAAGAAAGACTGAGAATAAGCCAATCAAATCTTCTAACTTCCACATGAATTGATATGATCCACTGCGCTTCAGTAAAAACAAAGATAATATGCCAAAAAAAAATTTCCTGAGATGCGCAATACAAAGTAATAACATGAAATCTTCATATAGATCGATGAACATTGTGCCACCGGATACTCTGTTTTACCTTATCAATCTTCAATTTGTCTGCCAGTATGATCAAATGCTAGTGTGCATATCAGATCATCAATTAGAGTTTCCATCAATGACAACATAAAGTGATACTGCAGTGTAGGGAAAAATTTAAGAAACCCCCCCCTCGGTGAAGGTGTAAAATCCTGATGAATCCTGTATACTTCCCGATAAAAAATATTAATTTTATTGGCGAATTTTTTCATTTTTTCAGGAAAAAAAAAATCCCAATTGGCGAATCTTTTATAATCCCTAGAAGTCTGTGGAAAATGTTGGCGAATTGCAAATTTTTTTAATCGAATAAAATATTTTTCATTGGCGATTAAAACCGTTTTTCAAACCAGAATTTTTTTTTTTCCATTGGCAAATTAATCTTGTTTTCAAAACAGAAAAAATAAAAATTGTAGGCGATTAAAACCTTTTTTCAAAGCAAAAAATATATTTTCATTGGCGAATTAAAAAGAATCTCAGAATAATAAAAAAATCTAGTTGTGAAATAAACGGATATGTGAACAAAAAATCATAGGGATCGTTCGATGAATGTTTGATGGACGACTGTAGTTGCATTCTGGAAGTAAATCTCTAAAGCACTAGACTTGCGATTTGAAACCTCTGGAATAACACTAGAACCGTTAGATTTCTAGAAATCAATGGTTGAGATTTTATTATTGTACAAATGGTTATAAAGTTTTGTTTCTCAGTGATTGGGCGACCTTGATGAGATGCACAACTTTGGAAGTGTCAGCTCATTTAATGAATTGTAAGGTGCCATTAAGGGATCTCTTCTCAAATTCTTTCAAATGCCAACTTTAGGTTTAACGTAATCTTTTAAATCCTTCGAAAGGATAGATCTTAAATAAGGAGGTTGGAGAAATGGATTTAGTAGTAGATTGACACTTTTTTCTTGGAAAATAAATGGTCACTTCCTACCAATAAAGTTAAGTGAGCCTGCATACGAGGAAAGGTGGAAACATTTTGAACTCCAGACTCAGAGTTTCCTCAAAATGGTACTTCCTGCTAATATCAGGGAATGGGAAGATGAATCGTTGGATGAACATTTGATGTATGGTTGTAGTTGCATTCCATAACGAAATGCACAGAGTGATGGGCTTACCAACTTAAACCTTCAGAATCATCCTATAACAGTTAAATTTAGAAAGATCAATGGATAAGAATATGTAACTTGTAGACCAATGGTTCCAATTTTGAATTTTTGAGAAAAAAAGCATTTAAAGCACTTTGTACTGCTAAGTGTCAAGTGATTTTTTTTAAGTGAGACACTGAGAGGGTCAACACATGGTGATATTTTTTCAAGTCCTTTGCATTGTTGGATGAACATTTGATGTATGGTTGTAGTTGCATTCTGTAATGAAATGCATAGAGCGATGGGCTTAACAACTTAAACCTTCAGAATCATCTTATAACCGTTAGATTTAGAAAGATCAACGGTTAAGAATAGGCAACTTGTAGACCAACGGTTCCAATTTCGAATTTTCGAGAAAAAAAGCATTTAAAGCACTTTGTACTGCTAAGTGTCAAGTGATTTTTTTTAAGTGAAACACTGAGAGGGTCAGCACACAGTGATATTTTTTCAAGTCCTTTGCAATGTTAATTTACTGCCCCCTTGGCCTTGATGCCAATCCTAGCGCACAAAAGTTTAAAGCAACTTTAAAACACATGTGTCATGTTTATTTTTTAAAGTTAATATCATAAATTACTCAAGTTTCAACTATTGGATGAACATTTGTTGTATGGTTGTACTTGCATTCCATAATGAAATGCACAGAGTGATGGGCTTGCCAACTTAAACCTTTGGAATCACCCTATAACTGTTAGATTTAGAAAGATCAATGGTTAATATTAAAAATTTGCAACTTGTAGACCTAAGACATTTTATTCTCTTTAATGTTCCAATTTTGAGAAATAAAGCATTTAAAACACTTTTTACTGCTAAGTATCAACTGTCAAGTGATTACTGATTTTTTTTAAGTGAGAGGGTCAGCACACGGTGAGATTTTTTCAAGTCCTTTGCAACGTTAATTTATTGGCCCCTTGGCCTTGATGCCAATCCTAGTGCACAAAAGTTTAAAACAAATTTAAAACACATGTGTCATGTTTATTTTTTAAAGTTAATATCATAAATTACTCAAGTTTCAACCATTGGATGAAGATTTGATGTATGGTTGTAGTTTCATTTCGTAATGAAATGCATAGAGCGATGGGCTTACCAACTTAAACCTCTGAAATCACCCTATAACTGTTAGATTTAGAAAGATCAACGGTTAAGAATTTGCAACTTGTAGTCTTGTAGACCTAAGATGTTTCATTCACTTTAATGTTCCAATTATGAGATAGCCCTAAATCCAAAACCTATACAAACATTTAATCTTACATTATAGCCGTCACCACTTTGAGTGACACTTTGGCCCTGACCTTCTTTAAGGTGCTGGCAATGTCACTTTATCCATTCGATAGGAAGGTCATCATTGTATTGGGGGGACATCCCTAAGTGTCCTACCAATGATGTTCACTCACGCTGATAAGGATTTCATACTCCACCTGGGGTTCACACTCACCTTGTCATCCTCATGTTTGTACTGTCATCATTCATGTCAACACTTGTCATGGTGAGAGATCCACCAAGGCATAGGTAAACCGCTTGTGTAATTCAGAAGAATCAAGAAGGGAATCTACAATATTCACACCAAGCTCTCAGAAAGACATCCGATCAAAGCTCTGTTTGATCTCCACCATTCACTATTGCCAATAGTGCATGACATACATCATCTTCCACTAGCTTAGTATGTTGTCCAATCAACCTCGTTTAATCTCAGTTGCTCATCCTCATTGTCAATGTCACCCACATCATTATAACTAGGTCCCACTACAAAATTTTGGCTTCTCATCATTGCGTTGGGGGAACAAGCTCTTAGATTCTGCCAATGGCTTTTACTCTCATTGGGTTATTGCTTGCAACTCTCCGGCCATCTCCACATGGTGTCCTATCAGAGCTCCCCTTCGAGATGCTTCTCTTTCCTTCTGTTAGGCTCTAATTGCTTGACATGTGTCCACATGGAAAGGAGAGATGGGCCTGGTTTCTTCTCAGATGGGCCCACACCATCTCTCCTCAAAACACGCAACCAACAAGAAAATCAGATCATGCAACTCCAATTGCACCACCGACTATCTCTTCTGAGTTGACTGGGTCAATGCGCACCCAACTCATTCTGTGGGACCTAGCTCAGTATGGGTAACCACTCACAACTCTTCGACCGTCTCCACGTGGCATCCTATCGAAGCTTCCCTTTGAGATGCTTCTCTTTCCTTTTTCTGGGCTCCGGTTGCTTGACACGTGGCCATGCAGAAATGAGAGATGGGATTGCTTTTTGGTCGGATGGGGCCCACACCATCTTTCCCATACACACATTTTTATAAATGTAGATTAAAACTTATTGAAGACTTAAGACATCCTACAAAATAATTTCCTCTAATTGAGGATAATTTTTTAAATTGCTAATGTCTTGCATTATGAAAATTTCCCGCTAATCACACCCCATGTTCACCAAGCAATCTGCTAATTCATTCCCTTCTCTGTAAGTATGAGTGATCTGATAAGACTAGAACCACTACAATAAAGACCAAACTCTTTCTAGAACATACTTTAAACACCAGTTTTGTGCATGGTTTACCTTACAAGCATTAATAATTACCAATGAATCAGCTTCAATATGCAAGTTACTTGTGCCATACAACAAAGAAATTTCCAGTCCCATTAAAATAGCCTCTGCCTCTGCAATCAAAACTCCAAGTTTTTTCCTTTCTACTTCTGACCTAAGCGAAATCTTCCAGGATTTTGTAACAACTATTGCATCAACTTGTGATATAATTCACTTCAATTCTGGTTCATAAATGCACCATCCGTGGACCGTCTTTTAGTCTTGTCATCGAATAAGAACATTTATTTCAAATATCTCAAAGTTGACGATGCCCCAGGATGTCACATCAGTCTTTCACTGATAGCCACCCTCTCCACCGATGGACACCTATCCTTTGCTCTATCGGTGGGACACCAGATAATTTTTCCCCAATGCACCATAGTTCCCCCGATATACTTTATGCATTTGATAATTCATGCCCATGGTTATAATTCATGGTTACTTTTGTTGACAACTTGACTCTATCGGTATATCGGGAGAGCACCTTAGGAGTTAGCCTGATAGAGTATTGTTACATCGATACTAGGTTGTGAGCTATTTTCATTGAGCCATCAACAGGACTATGATGGGGGCTCCACCGATGAAGCATTGTTAGGCCAATGGTATTGAATTTTGTTAGGAATGGGGGAAAGACTACGTCACTACGAAATTTCAAATTTGTTTATGGATGCAATGTAGGCTATAATATGGATCTTGTCACACAAATTTCTACAATTTGCATTGTTCATAATTTATGAATCATAAAATCAAAGCGTCATATATTTTTGTGATTATTGATACGTGGAAGATAAGTGGGGTGGACTCAGTGGAGGCTAGTTTCTTTGTAAAGAAAAAATATATTTCCTTTTAAGAGATCAAATTCAAATTTTAATATCACAATTTCATGGATGATGGAATACAATATAAAATATCATCAACTACAGTTTGACTTTGGCATATGATTCATGAAGTGCAATATAATATAAAATATCATGAAGTGCAATATAAAATAAAATATCCTGAAGTGCAATGATTCACAATTTATTTGAATACAATATAAAAAATCATCAACTACAGTTTGGAATATGATTCATACAGTGCTTGAGTGCAATATAAAATAAGATATCATGAAGTGCAATGATTCACAATTTCAATGTTCATTGAATACAATATAAAATATCATTGACTATAGTTTGGACTTTGGAACAATAGAAAATGATTCATGAAGTGCAATAAAAATACCTAAACCCTACTAATTCTCTTCCATTTCCCAAACGGAGTCAGGGTCCTCAAACCGATGCTCATCTTGAGATAAAGTAAAAGAGTCATCTTGATTTTGAGTCTGCTCTTCACTTTCTTTGGCCTGTGTTTCAAATTCAACATTCATTATGTGATTTGTGTCAATTTTAGTATCATTGTCATCTATCCCAGGCCCACTACCACTACCACTGCCACCAGTACCGATGCTTGGAATTGGAGAGCCTGTGTTGCACAACCCAATCCCTTTTCTTTCACATGTCGACCTCTAGATTGCGAGTGTCCTTTCAAAAGGATTTTTTTTGACATTATACGCAGTTCATTTCATCCTCAAGCAATTTTCCAAATTCTTGTCCAGTTTGTTTCTTAACTTTGATTTCAAAAACCCCAATGTACTAAAAAATCTCTCATCCTCCACCGACCCCAATATCATTGTTTGACATAAATCAACAATTTTGAAATATTCTGACATCAAACCACGCAATATTTCACTCTGACCTAAGCTTGTCCAAACCTTTTTTATTGATCCCGGTTCAAAGGCCTTCTCCTTGCCCATGGATTTATATTTGTCCCTCATAGCTGTTGCAAAACTCCTACATTGCTGTCTAAGCTTATTTTCATTTAAAATTCCTTCTATTGTCTACTCATTGTATGTTACCTCTTTCAAAAAAATTTCAATCAAGATTTTTAATTGATCATGAAAATATTTTAGGTTATCTTGGTTTACCCAAAATTGAGGATACATAATACCCATGGCTTCAAGTATTTCATGTTGAGGGAATCTTTCATGAATCTCTGAGGAAAGAGATTTTGCAATTTCCTTCAAATTATCACTAACAGATTTAACAATGCCATTAAAATCTTCCTCGTTAACAGGTACTTCTCTACTAGAGCGCTTGGCTTTCTTACAATGGTACATTGGTATCTCATATCCATGTACATAGATACATAAGTTCCCGCTTGCATTAAACTATAAATAATTATCAGGATTATTCAAATTAGTAATTTTCTACCACATCAAATAATTTGCGCCTTTTTGTGTTAAATCTAGATATAGATGATCGGGGGCCAAGCATGTAAGTTTACGTAGATTGGAATATTCATAAATATACATAGTTCTATCTGGGCTTTCTTCACAAGATTGTTCATCTCATCCAGCATGGGGAGAAGACTAGCTAAATTCAAGAGTGTCTCTATATCACTTAACCTATGTAAGAGGTCAGGAGCTTTCTCTACTGTGCTGCGATGCTCGTACATCACTCCAATCAAGGATTGATATTCTGAAAGAACTCATTGCGCTGGTCCATGTAGGGAGATCCATTTGATATCGACATACTTGAGAATCTTGTTTCTAGGTATTATTCCCTCAACAAAATTTTGAAATTCAAGGAAACATTTGGGACTTCAAAAGAAGTATGCGTGGATCTTGCGAACTAGATTTTCAACTTTTGATACTGTAGGAAACTTGCTTACAATTTTGAATGCTAAATTCATTCTATGGGCCATATAGTGAATTCCAAGCATGTATGGTGCACAAGTAGTTTTTAAATTTGTGCAAACACCGCTCCTTTGACCTTGCATCAATGTAGCTCCATCGGCTCCTACACACACCAACTTGTTGGCAATTGTCAACTCATCCATACCTACAATTTCATTCAAATATTTCTTGACTAGTTCAAATAGATTTTGCGATGTTGAACTATCCTTCATTTTATGAACACAAAGAAGATGAGCTTGGTGAACATGTTGTTCTACAGTATATAAATGCATACAAACCCAAGAAGTATTGTCTACTGTAGTAACTTCATCTAAAGATAATGCAATGAAATTTGACTCTTTTACTTTCTCCTTTAAATCTTCCTTTTCCACTACAACAAGATAGTTCGCTCAATCCCATCCAGTTTTTATTGACCAATGTGAGAAGGGAAAGTGGGGAACACTCAAATAAGATAATAATTTAAAATATTCTAGGTAGCCTATCATAGGATGCCCCCTGGACAAAATATGAAAAACAACACTCATCTAAATAGTTTTTGATAGATTTTTTGCTACCATGGCTTTTCCAAAATGAGCCTCAAGTGTACCTTCACCATTTTCAATCTTTGAAATTCTATGGTTACACTCTCCATAGTCTGCAACATACTCAACATGAAGACATTCTTCCTTTGATTTCCATCGTACGACTGATTGTTCCTTTTCGTCTATGATTTGTTTTTCGTAAACTTTACCGATATGCTTTTCTATAGTGTCAAGCTTTAGTTGCATCATCTTGTCTCTTCCATATTTCCAACTAAAAATATTACATTTGACCTCTATTGCCCTTTCAATATCATTTTCGTTTGATACCCCCATTGGTTCAAGGTATGGGTACTTCGACAACCAACCAAGTTGAAAATTCCTTGTCATTTCCTACTCGTGCCCCAATTTTGATTTGCCTTTTCTTTTCTTGCTACCAACATCATCCTCATTCAAGTCAATTATCTCATTCTGGCTAACCAGGGTATCCCTTGGAACATCTTCTGTGGTATTTCCATCCTCATTTGATACATTTTGATTTAACTCAATGACAATCTCACCTTGACCTTCCTATGGTGGTGAGGTATTGTCAATGCCATCTTCAATAATATTTGGTGGAAGAGTTGATGATGTAGCTCCACCTTGATCTAATGGATTAGAAGCTTTTCCATTTCCAAAGTAAGACTGTATGGTACCTCCACATTTTGGGCATTTTGATGGCCTCTCAGTCTCTTCATTACCCTCAGGAGTCTTACCCTTGCTACTCGACATATTGATATCTCAGTTTGAATAAAAGCTGGGAAAAAATGTCTTCTTGTTTAAGAAGGACAGTCCGATAGAGAATATAGATCCCATTCCCTACTCAAAATCATGTTTAAGATTGAAGAAAGAATGGAAAACAGATAAAAAAATCTTATTATTATAACTAATAACTAATAATAGTATGAAGAAATGATCACTCACCTTTGAGTCTATGTTTTTGGGTTTTGCTGACTTCTGAATCGAGAAGTAGAACCTCAGAACCAAACAAAATGTGTAAGAATAAATAACAGTTTCAATTGTATTTATATCAATCCATATTTGGCGAATTCTGCAGGATTTTTAAATGGTATGTTAAAAATTTGGTGAATCCCGCGTGCTTATACAAAGATACTTTGTAATTTTCAAGGCGAAAGGTGTCCTCAAATGTAATTATTTTTAAATATTATTAGAAAAATAGGTCCTCATTAGCAACTATTTATAAATTTTAATTGGCAAAATGGGTCTTCACAAGTAACTATTTGTAAATTTTAATTGGCGAAATGGGTCCTCATATAATGTTGTTTTAATAGTATTGGCAAATATGTTAGTGTTTTATGACATGCTCCCCAGGATTCCAGGAAAAAATATTAATCGGTCCATTGGAAACATGTAGTATGTTATGGTGAATTTATTGCCTAAACATGCCTCGTAAAAAAAACCGTTGGTGAATGGACATGCATTAGACCGATAATTCATGAAATCCTGGTGATTTGAGCACCCTGTTGGATATGGTGAATTCGCCAGTTTTGATTTTCCCAATTCCTAGAATTCACCAATTGGCGAAGATTCACCACTAAAGTTTTCCCTACTACAGTGCCTCTTGCCAACAAACACTAGTCAATGCAAGCATTTCACAAAATGGCATAATCTACCATTTTTCATACTTGTCGGGGGTCAGGGATCGCTAATCCCTCTTACCTCATACTTGAGGTGCATAAAAAAGCTTAACAAGAAAGCTCGAGAACTTATGCCCGATGCCCTTTTTATCCTATTGGGGTTCGACCATCGGCCTTACCCTTTACCATCTACCTTCTTTCACACTATTTCAAATCAATACACCAACCTCGAAACACTAAATCATGAAACACCTAAACATGAATGAAGTTGTCAAAAGTCAGGGTTCACCATTCCTTCATTCCACTTACCTACCTTTGTGTTAAGGTGCAAGGCTTCCATCTGGTCCGTGATACCCGAAACCATTCTTCACAAACTTAACAGTTTTAACCTTTTCAAGTGTTGGCCTTCGAGGTTTCCTCATTCTATTTTCCTTACTATAGACTGATAAGGCATAAGCCTCAATCCTGAACCATGAACATTGAAGTCATTTCAGTATTGAGGTTTGGGGTTCCCACATACCTCATTCATCACTTTCTTAACCATCAATTAATGTGTAAGCCTTAACTCCAATGTCTGACGTTCGAATCCTTTTCAGACTTAACACATGAAAACTTCCTTTTCCTTTGTGCAATCAACATGAGGTATGATCAAAGTTTGAGGTCCAAAACCTTTCAAAATTAGCTTAATTTGTCTATCTCCTTCCTTATTTGGCAAGCGATATACAATAAGCCTGAGGCTTGAAGCCCGAATTTCTATAATTCTTCAACACTTTCTTCCTTGGCATCATAATGCTGTCCAGTCTCTCTTTTTGACATCCTTATGAAGTCCCTTTTGAAATCAATGATAGTTAAACTAACAACAATCTCCCCCTTTGTCATTGATGGAAAAACTAAATGCTCTGCACCAATATCATCATTGAACAATCTACACAACAACCATCCCCCCTTAGGCACACAAATGTTTGTAGTCACATCTCTCCCTTTGATAAATAAATAACATTTTGGATAATTTCTCCCCGTTTGACCACAATTTTCTCCCACTCTATCAAAATAAAGGAGTGTGTCCATGATATCTGCAACCATCAGGTCATTAGAAATTTATAAAAAAAATCATACTTGACTTGATCTCTCCTATCTTCCAAAGATGAATAAATATTCGGTGAATCCCCCTAGACTCATGCCCTAGCATTAGGATCTAGTGATATGAGGCAAGAGCAACCACTCCCAATTTCTGCCTCAAGTAACCAAATTGCTCTTTGGGAAGAGGTTTGGTGAATATGTCAGCAACCTATTCCTTAGTTGGCACATATTCCATACTGACTTCTTGATATGCTACCTTTTCTCTTAAGAAGTGATACTTGATAGATATATGCTTGGTACTAGAGTGAATAACTGAATTCTTTGATACATTTATGGCACTTGAGTTGTCACAAATAATAGAGATAGGTTCATTGTACTCTAAATTGATGTCTTCAGTGTTTTCTTCATCCAAAATACTTGAGTACAACATACCACTACTGCCACATACTCCGCTTCAACTGTTGAAAGAGTAACCAATTCTTGATTTTTATGCAACCATGAAACAAGTTTGTTTCCAAAAAAAATTTCACCACAACTAGTGCTTCTTCTATCATCCACACTTCCAGCCCAATTAGCATCTATATATGCTATCAAAGTGAAATATTCACATTTGGGATACCACAATCCATAGTCAACAATACTCTTGATGTATCTAAAAATTATTTTAACTGCATTGACATGAGACTCTTTAGGAGTATCTCAAAATTTTGCAACCATGCACACTACTTGCATAATATCAGGTCTTGATGGAGTTAGGTATAGAAAGATATCTATCATAGATATATACATGGTTTAATTTGCATCTGGGGATTCATCTATCTTACTCAACTTGCATCCAGTTATCATGGGGGTAAGAACTGGTTTGTTGTCTTCCATACCAAACTTCTTGAGCATTTCCTTAACATACTTATTTTGAGATATGAATATCCCTTCATCAGATTGTGCTATCTATAAACCAAGGAAGAAAGAAATTTCTCCTAGCATTAACATATCACATTATTTTACGTTTGAATAGAAAATACCTTGAATAATTTGTCATTTTTTCCACCAAAAATAGTGTCATCTACATACACAATAACAATTATCATATGCTCACCATCAGATTTGAAGTAAAAATTACTATCTACACATCACTTTTTGAATCCTTGTTGTAGGTGCTGATCTAATCTTGAATACCATGTTCTTGGTGCCTATTTTAGACCATTTCTTTAGTCTGCAAATATAATCATCTTCTTCTGATAGCTGAAAACCTTCAGGTTGTTCTATGTAAACTTCTTCTAGGTTTCCATTTAGGAAAGTAGACTTAACATCCATTTGATAGACTTTGAATCCTTTATAAATAGAGAATGATTTAAACATTCTTATAGCTTCTAATCTTGCAACTGGTGCAAATGTTTCATTAAAGTCTATACCTTCCACTTGTGCATACCCCTTGCACAACAACCTAGCCTTATTCATTACAAAAAATTCCACTTTTGATAGTTGAAAACCTTCAGGTTGTTCTATGTAAACTTCTTCTAGGTTTCCATTTAGGAAAGCAGACTTAACATCCATTTGATAGAATTTGAATCCTTTATAAAAATAGAATGATAGAAACATTCTTATAGCTTCTAATATAGCAACTGGTGCAAATTTTTCATTAAAGTCTATACCTTCCACTTGTGCATACCCCTTGCACAACAACCTAGACTTATTCATTACAACAACTCCATCTTCATTGAGATTTTTTCTAACGATCCATTTTGTACCTATCACATTTTTTCTTAGGGGTCTTGGAACTAATTCCCAAGTTTTGTTCTTCTCAATTTGGCTCAGCTCTTCTTCCATTATTTTTATCCATCTTTCATCCTTGCTGGCTTCAACATAGCTCTTGGGCCCTGTTTCAAATAATAGTGCAAATTTTACTTTCTCTTTATTCTTTGCAACTCTCCTCCTTGTATGAACACCTTCATATTTTTTGCCAATAATATGCTCTTTAGGATGATCCATTTGAACATATCTAGCAAGTTCCTTTTCATTCTCTTCTTCAAAATCTTCATTAGCAACTTCATCTTTTGATTCTGACTCAACATCATGGTTGCCTTTGTCAGGTTTAACATGTTTCAGATCTTCATCAACCTTGAAATTTATACTTTTTAAAATTTTGTGCAACCTTTTATTGTAGCATTTGTAGGATTTTTTTTGGGTGGAATATCTAAGAAATATTCCTTCATCACATCTTGAATAAAAGATTCCCAAATTATCTTCTTCTCTTCTGATGTAGCATTTGCTACCAAACACCTTAAAGTACTTAACAAAAGTAGGTTTTCCATACCATAATTTGTATGGTGTCTTCTCACTATTTACCCTTAGCTGAATTCCATCCAACGTATAGACTGATGTATGTACTGCTTCTCTCCAATATGCATTAGGTAACTTAGCCTCATTGAGCATTGTCTTGGCCATCTCCTTGTCTATCTTGTTCTTTCGTTCAACAACTCCATTCTACCGTGGAGTCCCTGCTACAGAATATTGTCTTTTGATTCTGTGTTTCTCACAATATTCAATGAATTCATTTGATGTGAATTCTCCACCTCTATCAGACCTGAAGAATTTGATCCTTTTTCCAATATCCTTCTCAACCATGGCTCTAAAGATTTTGAATATTTTAAATTCTTGAGACTTTTCCTTCAAAAAGGTTACCCATGTCATTCTTGAGTAATCATCAATCAACAATATGAATTACCTTTCACCTTTCAATCCTTTTGTTCTTATGGCGACACAAAGATCAGTATGAACCAATTCCAAGGTCTTTGTAGTTGCATACTCTTTTGTTTGAAATCTGACCCTTGTTTTCTTTGCTATCTGACATTCCTTGCAAGTGGTGTTTGCTAGTTTCATTATCTTAGGCATGTGTCTCACAAGTCCTTTTGAACTTAATTTTACCAAATTGTCAAAAATTACATGGCCCATTCTTCTGTGCCACAATCAACTCTCATTATCTTGTCCTATCATGCAACTTTGACCATTCACTTCACTAAGATTATAAAGGTTGGTTTCAGTCCTTTTCCCTTCTGCAACTAATCTTTCTAATTTCATTATCTTGCATCCTTCTACATTGAATGTAACTTTATATCCATTGTCACACATTTGACTAAAAATTAGTAGATTGTGCTTCAATCCTTCAATATAAAGGACATCATGTGTAGGTAGTGTTGGTTCTCAAAAATGTAGGTTTTAACCATAAGAGTTTTCCAGGCCCTTACAACATTCTTGGACAACATACAAGGCCAATTATACAATTAAACCTTCTACTCTTTAGGTTCTACTAGACCTAGGTGGGTGAACCTATGTGAAACATGCAGATTTGAAATGAATTTCCTGCCAAATAGTCTACCCACAATGGCAAAAGGCAGTGAATAGACAAAAATACTACAACTAATCCCACTACATAAAAGATTTTTTTTGAATATATTACTTGTTAGGAATTTTATCATCTAGGATATAGCTGATCAGTGCCTCCTATCTGTTGGGCAATGGAGTCAAAAATAATAAGGATCCAGGGTATTTCCCTATCCAATCTTAATTCAAATTGTTGAGCTTATTTTAAAATACAAAATTCTATGACTGGCATATTATTTCACCCAATTTATGGCTTGCATAAATTACTCTTGAATATTTTCCTACCAGGTTCTTCTTTAAACAACCAACCTAAATTCCAAAATCACTATGACTTGATTTAAAGAATTTAATTCTGACCTTGTAGACACCTATAAATCAAACCACACTAAATGATAATTGCACCATGATAAACCAAATACATACTTGTTATTCTGATTTAAATGATTTAAGAAATTCTAATTGGAAACAACCCGATAAGAAATTCATAAATTATGTCATCTCAAAAAATGAACTCAAAAGAAATTGCACCAGTTTGAAAATATCTACTCCATTACACCAGTTTCAAGAAGGATTGTTCATTGATTTTTCCTAGTTCTATTATTACAGTGGAAAAAATCCCCTTCTCGAACCCTTGTGACTGATTTCTCTCAAACATTTATATAGCAAAACTCAATAGTCACGACTTTTCATTTTACCCGCCATAACCGTTTTGCATTCTGATAAAAATAAAATATTTAAATAAGTTGCCTTAGCAATTTAAATATTTGTGACTATAGCCGAGCTTTTAATTTTTCACTTTAATATTTCCCATGGCTTTCTTTACTTTACCGCTTTACCGTGGTCAACATTCTATCTCGTCGCGGTGCCATAGTGGTCGTTCACTGACTATCACATTCAAATATTGTTGTTTATCATGCCACCACGGTCATTGTGTTAACCACAAGTGGTATAGCGATAAATGTTATCTGTTACGCCTCACCACCATCCTCATCATCGTCGGTTGCCTCTCTGTTTACCATGCTACCGTGGTCAACTTGTTGACTGACCACGACATTGCAGTAACCATTCTCTACTTCCTCTCCTCCTTGGTTTCCTATTACCGTGCCACTGTGGTCTGTGGTTTGACTGTGCATGGTACCACAATATGCTCGTTGCTGACCGCTAGCCACTTACCGCTATCACCGCAGTCATTGTTTTAGTGGTTATGGTATCACGGTAATCGTTCTTCATTTTCCACTTCGATATCTTGCTGGTTGCTAACCCTATCACCATAGTCACCATGGTGGCTCCCCCTTCATCGTATGCTAACTGCTACCACGGTCATTGGCCTGACTTCCAGCGGTACTACAGTGACTGTCTTCTGCCTGCTCCGTTAGCCGCTACCGCCATACCATGAGCCCATTGTGGGAGGCCACAGTAAAGTGGTAAGTGATGTAAAATTGAACATTAAGGAAATGGTAAAGGGTATAGGCTATATATGAGTGGAAAAAATGAAATTTTAATGGAAAAGATAGCAAATGAATGGGTTAAAATGGGAAAAAGGCCTTAAGATTTTCATGTGAAATTCTAATTCTAATAGTGGCTCCTGTTGGGGATGAGTGGTTTAACAAATCACTGCAAGAATCTAGAACACAACTAGGAGAGAAAACCAAAATATGAATATCCAAAATATGAAGGCAACGAAGGATGGAAGGAATGAAAGAGTGAAAGAGACGAAAGATGGAAAATGGAGCATGGAGAATGGAAGGCGAAAATGACCCTAATCTACTGTACATGGAAAGAAAACAAAGTTTTCAATAAGGGGATTCCTAAGAGTGTCCATGTACTGGCAAACCCAGACCCTTCAAAACTTCCTAAACTACTGTGCATGGAAATAACATTTAAAGAGGGTTATTAAGAATTGTCCATGCACTGGCAATCCTTGACCCTCTGCTAATCTTCAAGAGAAGAAAAGCTTCAGGAATTTCCCATGTACAGGAAACTCCTACTCTTCTCCAGACATATTCTACAGGAAATATGAATCTTCACCTCCTTTACTAGTTATCACAAAAGGGCCAAGCCATAAAGCTTCAAACTTGCCATGCTTCCCCTTATCCTGACACCGAGCATTCCACATCAACACCAAGTCATCCTTTTCAAATTTTCTCTTCTTGGCCTTTTTATCAAAAAGGTACTTCATTTGTGACTGCAATTTCACATTCTTCTTCTGAGCAACTCTTCTCACTTCATCAAGCTCTGCAAGCTGTTCCATTCTTTCCTCCATTGGATCAGAAATATCCAAGTTTTTCTGCAAAATAAAGTTATATACTGGCAAAAGATTCTGCAACCACATCCTAGCTTGTGTCCCATATACCAACTCAAATGGAGATTTTCCAGTTGCCCTTTTTACTGTAATTCTTTCTACCCATACAACCAATCTTAACTTCGAATCCCATGCCTTTTTGTTTGTATCCAACATCCTACTTACTATCTTCAAAAGATTTTTATTGCTTGACTCTGCTTGACCATTGGATTGTGGATGATATGGGGCAGAATAAGAAATACTAATTCCATATGTTTTACAAAAATATTTAAACTCATCTGATCTAAAACACATCCCATTATCTGTGATCAATTTGACTGGAGTGCCAAACCTAGTCATAACATTCTCCATCAAAAAATTCACTACCACTTTGCTTGTTGCTTGCCTAGTTGGGATAGCCTCCACCCACTTAGTAAAATAATCTATGGCCACTAGTATCCACCTATGTCCTCCACTTGATCTTTCTTGTATTTCTCCAATGAAATCAACTCCCCATTGTTGAAAAGGTGCTTCTACCTGCAAAGGTCTAAGTGGCAATGCTTCCTGATACTTCAACTTTCCTGAAATTTTTTGATAAGCCTCACATTTCCTCACATATGCAAAGGAATCATTGAATACCCTAGGCCAATAATAACCAACCTTGAGAATCTTGTGTGGAGTAGTCTTAGCAGAATAATGGCCTCCACACACCCCTGTATGCATTTCTTTCAAAACATATTTTGCCTGGGATTCATCTAAACATAACATCAATATACCATCCCTATTTTTCCAAAATAGATCCCCTTTTATAAAAACATATTTAGAAGCCTGCAACTTCAAGGCTCTCCTTTGATTATCATTCAACCCTTCAGGGAACTTCATATGTTTCAGATAATGCATTACATTTGTATACCATGGAGTATGCTCAATACTTGCTATAACTTCTTCCTTACCTTCTACATTGTAGATTTGGTTTGCTTCAATATTTGTCTCTGCCATCAGCCTGGCCAAACCCTGTCCTCTTACGAACTTGGTAATCTGAATCTCCATCTTGAATTCTTGAATTTTGTTAATCCATCTGCATCTCTTCCCTATCACTTATGTTTGTACTAGGATATCCTTCACAACCGCATGTGGGACATAAGCAATTACCTTAGTTCCAACAAGGTAAGGCCTGGAAGCCTTTGCTACTTTGACCAACGCATAAGCTTATTTTTCCATAATGTCATATTTCAATTCTGACCCCTGCAAAGATTTACTGAAAAAAGAAACAGTCTGCTCATGACCTTCATCATTTTTTTGTAACATGACAGCAACTATGGTATGGAATGAAGCAAGAGAAAAAATCTGAAATGGCTTAGTAAAATTAGCGGACTTTAGGATAGGGGCTTCTTTAATAGCTCTTTTTATAGATATGAAGGCATCCATAGCTTCAACAGTCCAGTCCAATTTTTCTCCTTTTTTCAACATCTTAGATTTAGGTTTAACAATCTTAGCAAAATTGGACACAAACCTCCTAACAAAATTAATTTGGCCAAAGAATGATTGGATTGCTTTGATAGTTTTGGGAATGGGAATTTTATCTATGGCATCTACCCTTTTAGGATCTATCCTAATCCCATTGTTTGACACAATATGCCCCAAAAGTTTACCCTCTGTGACAGCAAAATGGCATTTTTTAGGATTAAGACTTATACCATACTCCAAAGCTTTGATGAAAATAGTCTCTAAGTCATCAACATGATTCTCTGCCCTTTTGGAATGAGCAGTGAGGTCATCTTGATATACCACCATTATAGCATTGATCAAATCTGCAAATGCCACATCCATGGCTCTTTGAAAGGTAGCTCCTACATTTGTGAGACTAAATGGCATTCTCATATAGACATACATTCCCCATGGTGTAGTGAATGCTATCTTGTACTGCTCAAATTCTTTGACTTTGACCTGGGTATATCCTGAAAATCCATCCATCATTGAAAATAGCTCACGCCATGTTACTTTGTGCAATATTACCTCCATGTTTGGAAGAGGATAATTATCTTTTAGGGAAACAAAATTCAGATTTCTAAAGTGAACACATAGTCTTATGTCCCCATTTTTCTTCCTGACTGGAACCAAATTCGAGACCCATGTAGAATGCCTAATGGGATTAATGGTACCTCCATCTCTAAGCTTTGCTAGCTCCTCTTGCATCTTAGGTTCCAGAGTCAGGTTGATAGGCCTCTGCTTCTGTCTGAATGGCTTTGTGTTTGGCTTAAGTGGAATCTCATGCTGAAAAAGATCTTCTCCATATGCCTTCAAATCCTCATAAGACCAAGCAAACACATGCTTGTATTTTCTTAGTAATGTAATCAACATTCTTTTGATGGTTGGGCTTATTTTATTCCCAATGTAAACCCTTTTTGGCGCTAATTCAGTTCCCAGATTTATTTCTTCAATATCTTCTCTTTTAACGGGTGCCTGCTTCATAAGAGAATGATCACTCCCATCATACACTCTCTCCAATGCCACAAGCCCTTGTTAGTTTTAAGCTACAAACCTTCCTTCCCAAATATAGTTTGTTTCCCATCCACTTCTTCCACAAAAGCATTGAAATCAATCTCCCGTGCCTCATATTGATCTATACAATGAAGAAATTTCAAAAGGTCAATATCATCATCAAAAAATTGCCAACCATATATGTCATCAGACACTGCTGGTCTTGTTTTAAATTCAACTTGAGACACTCCTGCCAAAGTGATATCATCTTTCTTCAAGGCTACCATAGCCAAAAAATCAGCTATCAAATTTTTAGATCTATCTATCCAATCAATTGAAAATGCATCAAATAGTTCAGCTGTATCCCACACAAAATTTCTATATTATTTTAGCCTCTTGTTCTTTGCAACATATTTTGATCTAACTTGTGACACAACTAACTCAGAATCTCCCAAGACAGACAACAATTTAATCTGATGTTTGACAACCATGTTCAAACCAATCAACAAGGCTTCATATTCGGCCACATTATTTGTACATTCAAAAGCCAACAAAAATGAATGTTTAAATGTTGTACCTTCAGGTGATATGAAAAATAGCCCAACTCCATTACCTTCTTGAATGAATGCCCCATCAAAGTACATTTTCCACACACCCTATTGATTTCTAGAGACAAGCTTATCAATTAGGTCAGTATTCACAAGTTCTGGCTGAGATAATTCTACTCTAAAACTCCCCAAATCTACATCACAAAAGAAATTAAGTTGTTCTTGAGGAACACACTCAACAATTTGATTCACCCTTGGTTCTCTATATAATTTTACCTCTTCACCATTAACTGGTATTGTGGCATATGATAAATCAAATTGCACATTACCTCCAACTGCTACAGTCCACTATCTTGACAAAAGCATTCCAAACTAAGGAGGTGTATCAATCATAGTTATATCAATGTTATAAGTTGCTTGTGGGTAGGATTCTAATTTTACTTCTACATCTTTCATAATCCCCACTACTGGGATAGGCCTACTATCCATGGCATAACACTTACCACCCTCAATATCTATCCACATATCGAGCTATTTCATTACCCCTACTGGCATAATATTCATAGAAGCACTGCAATTTCTTACAAATTTACCATTTATGATTAGGGTAGTAAAAAATGGATCAATTTGTGGCGTGTTCATCAATGCATCATTTAGACCAACTTCTGAAATTTTTATCTTTCCTTTCTTATCAACAATTCCAAGATTCTCATTTTTTTCAAAATTTATAATTTGACTCCTCCCACCAGGCATCAGTTGAATAGCACTTTCCCTATACTCTTTAATTTTCATCATTTCAAGTAATGGGACAAATATTTTTACTTGGGATAAAGCTTGCACAAAATCAAAAGATGCACCTTCAGCTCTTATCAACTTATTTTGTTCTAATGGTTCACCTTTGTACTCCTCCTTCTCCTTCTTTGATGTCTGATCCATTTTTTGTTTATCCTTAGGGAATTCTTTATTTTCTTCTTTGGGAACACACTTCTGTTCTTTTTTATAAGGGCACTCATCATTTATCCTTTTTGATATTTCATGGGACATCTTTTTATCTTTCAAGAATATTCCTTTTGGAACACCTTCATTCTCATTCACTGTTCTATTCCTCAGCCGATACTTGCTTTTAGCTAGCTCAACTACTGCAATAGACAATATTTTAATTTCTTCCTCAATTGGTCTCTTCATATTTCCCCTATTAATTTGATATGATGCAGTAGGAAAATCTTGTTCATCATCACTTTCCTTATAATAAAAAAAAACTTGTTGTTCTGCCATGTGAACATTATATTTCTGATGATCAACATCATATTCATAGCCTCCTTCCTCTGAAGATGAATATCCTTGCTTTGATGAGTGAAGAGTATGAGAAGTTAAATAGATATTATGATCTTGTTCATTATAAATTTCTGCTATGTCTTTTCCTGGCACTGACTGAGCTACAACACAATGTTCTGAAGCATGTGGCAAGTCGTAGAATGAACACCAAGGACTATTATTAGCCATGTATGTCCCTCTTTTCTTCAAAGGGTCATGTGTCTCTTTATTTCTTGGCCCATCCATCACTAGATTTCCATTTCTCCAATTTGTATTATAAGGCATGTCATGTAGTCTTGGCCTCTCATTCCTACATGTGTTTTCTTGTTTATTTGGAGGAGCATTTTGGGGAACCCTAGGGTTATCCCTCTTGGAAATCATCCCTGTAACCTTCCTATTATTTTCAATTATGAGTGCTATCCTTTGAGCTTCATCCAAATTTCTAGGACCCCTGTTCTTGAGCTCATAACCTATCTTAGGATCAAAAGCTTTTAAATAAATACTCAATGCAACAGGATCAGCCAATTTAGATCCAGGATGTATCTTATTATGTAATTTAGAAAATATCTGGTTGAAATCATAAGATGATTTATTTTGATGCTTCTGAATAGTCACCAATTCATGCAATGCAAATTCAGGTGCATATTGATTCCCATACCGCTCAAGAAATTGTTCATAAAACACATGAATATAATTAATAGAAGCTGTTGGCAGACTATTAAACCAATCTCTGGCATCCTCAATCAGTGACATCATAAACAACCTCATTTGTATATCTTCATACTACATATCTAAATCTTGCATAAAAGCATTAACGCTCCTTAAATTCTCTTCAACTACAGTAGCACTGCTCCCTATGAATTTTGGGACCAAACTTCTCCAACTATTGTCCATAGGGTAAGGGCATATTTGTAATCCAGCCAAGTCAAACTGCCTAATCATGGCTGCATATTGTGGAGGAGGATTTTGGTAATATTGACGCTGGTACAATGGATTATTATTTGCCACATATTTCTGACCTTGTGGGGGTACATGTTGCTGATAAGGAGGTGGCTGAACACCTTGATTTTGTGGTGTAACATTTTGATATCTACCTTGATTCCTTGGCTGATTTTGGTAGGCCAGTGAGGAATTTGATGGGCCTACATTATTGTTCCCTTGCCTATGAGGTGGCACATATTTTTGCAAATTAGTCATTTGATTATTGATCTGCACTTTCCTTAACTTCAACTCTTCAAGTTCTTTAATTGTTTGGAGCCTCTGCTCATATTCTATTCTTTCTTTCTCCACTTCTTGTCTCTCATGTTCCAATCTTGCATTTATTTCATCCCTGGCCATAAGTTCACAATTCTCCTCAAAGGCTACTTCATAGCCAAGTCCATCCTGATTCTCTTCAAGAAATGCCATTTTCTGATCATATTCATGTTGTCTTCTTTCTCTTTCAGCTTCACATTGAACCATGAATTCTTCAACATTCTTAGGATTTGGTTGATAAAAGGGGTTCCTCTGTTCCTCAGGAGTGTGAGGTTCTCTACAAGGGTTGTCTTCATTTGTTAATGTACCATAGGAATTGTGTATCTCCAGTGATGCTTTTGATGTTTTATTTTTGTTTGATGGTCCCATGTCATCAATCACCTTCTTACCTTTATCATTCTTCTCTGTCCATTTATTTTTGGCATTAGGACCATCACCATCTTTGTTTAAAGACCTTCTTCCTTGCATTTTGGGAGCAATTGTGATAGTCTGAACTCTAGGAAGATTTCTTTTTGATATATATTTCAATTTATCAGTCTCAATATATTTGTTCATTCAGAGTCGCCACTCACTTTCCAAAAGTGAGAAAATCTATAATTCTTTATTCCCAGCGGAGTCTTCTACAAGATACTGACTCTATGACAAAGGCTTATTTTCAGATTATGTCCTCAGTAGAATCGCCAAACTATTGGTTCTCAAAAATTCAGGTTTTACCATAAGAGTTTGCTAGGCCCTTACAACATTCTTGGACAACATACAAGGCCAATTATACAATTAAACCTTCTACTCTTTAGGTTCTGCTAGACCTAGGCGGGTGAACCTATGTGAAACATGCAGATTTAAAATGAATTTCCTGCCAAATAGTCTACCCACAATGGAAAAAGGTAGTGAATAGACAAAAATACTACAACTAATCACACTACATAAAAGAAAAGTTTTGAATATATGACTTGTTAGGAATTTTATCCTCTGGGATAATTCTGATCAGTGCCTCCTATCTGTTGGGCAATGGAGTCAAAATAAAAAGGATCCAGGGTATTTCCCTATCCAATCTTAATTCAAATTGTTGAGCTTATTTTAAAATATAAAATTCTATGACTGGCATATTATTTCACCCAATTTATGGCTTGCATAAATTACTCTTGAATATTTTCCTACCAGGTTCTTCTTTAAACAACCAACCCAAATTCCAAAATCACTATGACTTGATTTAAAGAATTTAATTCTGACCTTGCAGACACCTATAAATCAAACCACACTAAATGATAATTGCACCGTGATAAACTAGATACATACTTGTTATTCTAATTTCAATGATTTAAGAAATTCACAAATTATGTCATCTCAACAAATGAACTCAAAAGAAATTGCACCAGTTTGAAAATGTCTACTCCATTACACCAGTTTCAAGAAGGACTGTTCATTTCTTTTTCCCAGTTCTATTATTACAATGGAAAAAATCCCCCACTTCTCAAACCCCTGTGACTGATTTCTCTCAAACATTTATACAATAGAACTCAACAGTCACAACTTTTCATTTTACCCACCATAACCGTTTTGCATTCTGATAAAAATGAAATATTTAAATAAGTTGCCTTATCGGCAATTTAAATATTTCAGACTATAGTCAAGGTTTTAAATTTTCACTTTAATATTTCCCGTGGCTTTCTTTACTTTACCGCTTTACTACGGTCAAAAGTCTATCCTATCGCGGTGCCATGGTGGCTGTTCACTGACTATCACATTCAAATCTTGTTGTTTACCATGCCACCACGGTCACTGTGTTAACCACAAGTGGTATAGCGATAAATGTTATTTGTTACGCCTCGCCGCCACCCTCACCATCGCTAGTTGCCTCCCTATTTACCCTGCTACCGTGGGCAACTTGCTGACCGACCACGACATCATGGTAACCATTCTCTACTTCCTCTCCTCCTCGCTTTCCTATTACCATGCCACTGTGGTCTGTGGTTTGACCACATGCGGTACCACGGTATGCTCATTGCTGACCGCTAGCCACTTATCGCTATCACTGCGGTCATTGTTTTAGTGGTTACAGTATCGCGGTAACCGTTCTTCATTCACCACTTTGCTGTCTCACCGGTTGCTAACCATATCACCGCAGTCACCGTGGTCAGTCAAATGACTATCCACGATAATGCGGTGGCTCCCCCTTTACCGTCTGCTAATTGCTACTATGGTCACCGCGGTCACTAGCCTGACTGCCAGCGGTATTGCGTTGAATGTCTTCTGCCTGCTCCATTAGCCGCTACCGCCATACCACGAGCCCATTGTGGGAGGCCACAGTAAAGCGGTAAGTGATGTAAAATTGAACATTTTGGCAACGGTAAATGGGCAAAAGGCCTTAAGATTTTCATGTGAAGTTCTAGTTCTAACAGGTAGTTTTATATCTATGCTTAGTGTTCCTTTACCACATATTTTTACAACAGTGTTATCTCCCAAACTTTCTGATCCTTATTTACATTTTATGAGTTTGATGAATTTACTCTTATCTCTAGTCATGTGTTTAGAACAACCACTGTCTATCACCCATAATTTTTTCTTTTTGACATGAAGTGCATGCTAGAAGTTTGTCTTTGATGATTATCTCCAGAAACATGAGCATGGTATGTATATTTTTCATGATCCAATGTTGTCATTGATTTCAACATGGTTGTGGATCATTATAACATGATTTAGAAGTGTTCTTGAAGACATTTTTACAAGATAAGTTGGTCTGGAAAGTATACTACACAAAAAAATGCCTACGTATCAAATATGCTTGTACACTGGTTCAGTGTGTCAGTTTTTGGTTCCGCACTCTAGCGCAAATAGACATATCACTTTGTGATTCTTAGTTTTTTGGAGATCATCAGATGCATCGAAATCCATGAGTTTTTTTTGTTTAGTAAATTATCCTGGATCATATGAATGGCAAAGATTAATTCTGTATATTGTAGTTTTTTTGTATAGAGTATCTGTGTGGGAGATTCCACATTCCTTTGTGGATGATTATTTCGAGTTGTGTTGTTGAATATAAGCTTTCAAATATTAGTTGAGTGGGAATTCCATATGAGATCAAGTTTTGAGTTCCACGTGTGGTGAATTGGGTAAAGAAATGAAAGTTTTTGTGTTTAAGTCTTTGTATAGGAGTGAATTTGCACCCCTTAGGAAAATTCCCCTTTTTCCCTTCTTCACTTTAGAAAACCAAATCCGAAGGAAAAATTCCAAATGAGGCCATTTCCTTCATTCCACTTGGCACCTGTTTTGAGTGTCGACAAAGGAATAACTATCGGGGATGCCCATGTGGTGCACAGATGTCCGCGTGGTGCACTTATGTCCCTGATAAATTCTTGTGGTTGAAGCCTACAAAGGCATTACACTTCTCATTGGGGGATGAATTGTAATGCCCTCTTTGACCAACCAACGTGAATTTGGCTATTTCCTTCATCTCTACTTCAAATTCACCTCTCCTTCATTCATTTGGCTATCTCCTAGATCTCTCTACAATCTCTTTGAATCTCTAGCTCTCTCTGAGCCCTCTATTTTCACTTCACAATCCTCTTCCTTCACATCTCTTCTACAACTTCTTCACAAGCTCTTAACATTCAGTCTAGATCTCAAGCAACACTTTACACTTCACAACAACAACATCAACACTCTATCAACTCAGTAGAGAAAGTGTGGAACAAAACACCATTGTAGCAGAGGCTTGAGTTCCTCTCATTTTCTCCCCCACTAGCCTTGAGTGCTTTGGGTGGAGGTGGTTATCTTTCCACTCCTCTCCTCTATTATTTGGCTGAGTAGCATAACAATGTTTTGTAGTGCTTTTGTGTCCTTTACTTCATTCCTTTCTTTTTTATCGCTATCTTGGCTGTCCGTGGAGGTGGGAACACCAAAATGGGGGTTTGACTGAGGCAAACCCCTATATAGCCCCAATAATTTCTCCCCCCCCCTCTCTCTCTCTCTCTCTCTCTCTCTCTCTTTTGTGTAGGTATTCAAGGTGTTCACATGCTAGAGGCTTCATCACTTGCGCATTGTAAGCATTTCCTTTCTTCTCCTTATATTTATCATTTTTATTTCAATCTATTTTAGTTCTATTGTATCATGTCATTTTCCTACATTCTAGAAGTTCTCAACAATCAGAGTAGAAGTAGTTGCTTAGCCATTTTCTATGATAAACTCGCTCTTTGGTCTATATGAGATGCCAACACGCAACGCTGTCGTCCATATTCTGCACTGATGTCCTTTAGCTGAGAGCTTGTCAGTTTATCCAAAGAATCTCTGTGATCTACTCTTTTTGGTTCTAGAAATTTCATGTTGTTCCTTGAGGTAGTTTAGGGAAGTTCTCCCCGTGAGGCTCTCTAAGTGAAGAGAACTTGTGATTAGTGAATCCCCCTTCTCTACAGTCTTAATTGGGGCTGACCTAACATGTTTGAAATATTAATATGTGTTGAAATCTTATGTAAGACCTATATTGGGTCCATCCTGACCAATTTTGAGGAGAATTGAATTTTAAATTAAGGTGCGAGATGTGGATAAAATGTTTGAGGATGAAAAGTTCATTTTTTTTTGTGTTACTTCCAATTAGGCTGACCTAATTGAAGTTACACTTGATGTGGATATATATAGGAGTTTTGTTTTGGTTTTTTGATGATGAAGTGTGAGTGATGTGTGATAGATGACATGTATAGTGCTCCAACTACATGTGTGTGATGCGAATATGATCAAAGTAGTGCGAATTGTGTGAATTCTAACTAGAGTAGTGCATTAATCTAGATAAGTGAAAATATTGTTTTTTACTTCATTGGAATTATAATCCAGCATATGATAGATGCTATTGTATCAAATCAATAGGTTATAATCCACCCCTTATTTCTTCTATCTTATTCTCTATGGGCAGTGAGTCCACTAGACAGTGAGTCCACCTGCAATGAGAATTTATGTAATATACTATATCCAGATATAAAAATCCTGGTGTTCATGTGTTATGTGATTTTATGGATGTTTCATGATTTCATTCATTATTGCAATTGAATTTGTTTTGGTAATTGGAGGGATAATGTATGAATGGTTTAATAGAATATTGATTCACCCCCCTCTCAGTATTTTGGGTGTTCAACAATTGGGATCAGATCTTGGATCCCTAGAAGGAGCTTGACCACTTTGGGAAGATCTTGGAGATTGAACACATGGCTGATAGAAAGTTTCCTATTCCTCTAGAAGAGATTCCTACTATCGAATACACAGAAGAAGATTGCATGATTTACAAAGAAGAACTCAAATGTTCTCTTGAAGATCTTAACAAAGTTGAAGATGAAAACAAGGATCTAAAGGAAAATCTTAAAGAGGAAAATGAGCGCATCAAAAAACTGAGAGAGCAAATCAATAAATTCAAAGAAAGGCATAAGGAATTCAATGAAAAATTGAAGCAAGCAAATGAAGATCTCACTAGATTAAAAGTATAAGTGGAAGAAAATAAAAGAGTTAAGGAATGTATAAATGAAATGGTGGAAAGCAAATCTAATAAATGCATAAGGCTTGAACAAGAAGTGGTAAATCTAATATTAGATCCAGAGAAGACAAGAAGTAATGAAGACAAATTCAAGACAAGTTATACAATTCTTGATGAGTTGATTATAGGATAGAAAAAATATAAAGACAAAGGCGATCTAGGACTTGAAAAAGGAGAAAGCTCAAAAGCAGCTCAGACACCTAATGCAGAAAAGAAGATCAATGAACCAAAAAATATTGAATACAAGAAGAACAATGGAAAGATCTGGAATCAAAGAAGTAATGCTAGAAGACCCCCTATCAGATAACCAAATGCTCAAAGGTACCCATCTTTCAATGGTTTTTGTTATTCTTGCAATAAATATGGACATAGAGCAATGGAATGTAGAAGTAGAATGAATCAGAATAATCCATCCTTTACTGGTCAATGCTTTACATGCAAAAAATTTGGACATAGAGAAAATGAATGCAAAAGTCAAATGATGAATGGATATAACAATGGTAGAATGATTCAATTCTTCAATGGTTATTGTCATTTATGCTATGGATTTGGACACAAAGCTAATCAATGCAGATCCAAAATGAATGGAAGGAATAATGCTCAAAGAAATATCATATGCAACAATTGTGGTAGGCCGAGACATATTACTAAACTCTGTAGAAGAAAAAACACAAGGAAGGATAATCTAGTAAAGAAGAATGAACCAGCCAAAAAGATTGATCCAGTTGAAGTAAATAAGGAAATGGAAAAGATCTGGAGAAAGAAAAAGGAGACTAAGGATAAGGAAGAATATGTACCATGTGCAGGTGTTTCCTCTAGTAACTAAGCCCAAATCTATGACTTAGGGGGAGCTTTAATGGATATCTTATATCCCTCGCTAGAAAAGAGGTGCTAGAGCTACAACACGAGGATATGTCATGAAGAATGAAATGCTTAATTTGTTGAAGAATATTGTGGAAAGAAATATGCTAATGTGGAGTTTTTTGGAGCTTGAGAAGTTGACCATGCATATAGTTTTTAGGGCTACCAACTTTATGGTTTGAAGCATTTAATGCCAAATTAGGTCAAATCAGAGAGTTAAAAGAAAATTTTCTAAGGAAAATTCATTTCATCAAAAGCATTTGAAGGAGAATAGAGGAGACAAAAGTGAATTTGAAGAGTTCAAAGCGTCTCCAAGTTCTAAAGTATTAAAACCCTAGCTCGTTGAGCAAAGTAAAAGGTATTTAGGGTAAAAGTACAAAGCTGTGTCACACTTTTATAAAGGAAATGACCAACACTGATCTAACTTTTAAACTTGAATCACTAGAAAGTGGTGTACATGTTTTGAATTTTGAAATCATGTAAACTAATGAAATGTGTATTTTTTAGTATATTTTATGTTTGTATTCTTTTTGATAAAATTAAAAAAATATTTGAATATAGTTTTTTTAATAAATTAACACTATAATTTAATTAATGATAAAATGCTGAAAATTGACGTTACATGAGACACCAAGCTTTATATTGTAATTTTTTTTCTTCAATTTTTTTTTGTAATTTATAACTTGAAACTTTAGGGCATGGATATTATTTTTTACAATTTTGATAGATATATATTTTCAAATAAATATTTAAATGTGTGTGTATTAAAATAGAGTTGTTTCCACTTGACGTCAACTTTTATATTAAATATTTATCTAAAATAGAAAATAAATTATACTATCTTAATCTAGGTTCTTTTATCTAGGGCATCATATTTTTTTTTTTTTTTTATAAATTTTTTTAGTATTTTTCTTGACATGGTAATCAACCTAACATTTTTGTGCTGATAACCTAATTTTAACAAAAAATATAAATAAAAACTAAATAATAATTGAACTATCAAAATAAATATCTATTTGAAAACTACACTTATGGATCTAAAAAAAAAGGGTATTTTTTACATTTCAAAAAAATTATTTATATGAGTAGGAGTTGCTGAAACATTATTATTTTTAAATAATTTCATTGTCTTAGTAAATTGGCCTCAAAGTGGTGATACATATGCATTTAGCCAACAATTTTGGTTGGAAAAGTTGTGGAAATATTTAACTTATCTAGAATGAATCTTTCTAGATCATATGTTTGACCAAAATTTTTTTTTAGTTATAAATACTAAAATTCACTTGTGTTGATAGGTTGGCCAAAAGTGTGACACAAATTTATAATTTTACCCTTTAGCAATCCTTGCATACTCTAGTTTTCTGGAATTATGATTTGAAAGCAATTGAATGAAATGGCAACATTGCAAGTTGTAGATGTTTCTCAAAAGCCATAAACCAAGTTCAAAAGATACTCCACCAAAATCGTAGAAATTGATCCCTTAGGTGCATTTTTACACACACTTTATGGGTTTTTCCAACTGAAGACATTAGGGCATACATTCATGGTAGTATGGATGAACACTCTTCCAAAAAATTATTGGACCTATGTATAGATGAGTTAGTTGGGGATGATTACACTTTGAATGCAAAGTACAAATCCCTAACCGAGAAAAAATTAGATGTATGGAAATGGTTTCTAAATTTTACCTTTGAAGAGAAGTACATTAGAATGGCCGTAAGCATAATTCATGACCAATTTATGTGGATTGTTGGTCCTCATATGATTACTAAGAAAGTGATTAGTAATTAGAGAGATAACTAGTTTATGGTCCACCAGTCTGGTTCCAATCTTGAAATCTGTCATGAATAAGGATGTAATGGAGAGAAAAAGTGCTACATTTGATCAAAGAGCCCTCATAGTAAACCCTATCAGAAGCCCTCTAGTTAGATATGTAGTTGTGTTGCAAAAAAGTGTAGCCTTGACACTTTTCACTCATTTGGGCATTTTCTATGGATTTTGGCCTGATTTTGCCTAGATTTAATGTTGTAATGTGGCCAACACATTCACATTGAGCCTTGAACACTTGAAAATCAACAACCTAATGGTGTCTTGCAAAGGTGTTGTGAAGTGTTGTAACACATCTTCCCACTTTTCTAAGACCTTTTCATCATAATTCATTTAAATAACCCCTTTTTACCCCTTACCAAGGCTTATTTCAAAGTGTTGTAAGATGTTGTAACATATCTCCACACTTTCCTAAGCTTGCCATCAACAAATTCACCCTTCCTTATGTTAAAATGACCCCTTAATGCAATTATAAGTCCTACTTAAGTGTGTCTCAGAGGACAATCCCATTAAGCATCATTAATCACATTTCAATTCTCGACAACCACTCAAATTAGTCCAAGTGGACTGTCACCACCTTGGGAGAATTAGTTCCACTTGGCATAAAAATCAAAATTAAATCAAAATTCTAGCGGTATTTTGTCTCCAAAACCCTAAGGTCATCCTGTGATGTGTTATTATCAGGAAAATTAGGGCATAACATGTATAAATAAGGGTTTTTCTCCTCATTTCAATCCCCAACAAATCCTAACTCAACAAGAAATCAAGCAATCTATCTTCTCAAGCAAGCATCAAGCATTCAAGCACTATAAAAACATCAAGCATCAATCCATTGGAGTTGGTTACTTGCATATCTTCAAACTTGTTCAATAAGGGTTTGGTGAGTGTTTACATTTGCATGTTGTTCAATCATCTTTCCCTTTACATTTCATTTCATCATTTAGGGTTTGATTACCAAAAGGGGGTTTGACTAAGGAAAACCCCTATTCTCTAACCCTAACCCTTTTTCCCCTCTTTACATGTGTGCTTTATAGGTTTGTATGCAGATTAGTCAAAGAGTAATGTGCTAAAATGTGTCACATTTCCATGCACATCACCCAAAGTCAACAAACCCTAAAAGGAGCTTGAAGACATCTTATAGGTCCAATTCTGAAGATTCAGACACGGGTCTTTGTTAGGAAAAAAAGTACAAGTTGATAGCTACAGTTTCCAATCTCGAGATTCCCGAAAGCCCTAGGTGGACTAAGTAACCATCATTGGCGAATTAGTCCCACTGCCAAGCTTGAAAAGTGATCTCTGTAGATCTGGACACCCATTTCCCCAAAATTGGTTCCGAAAAAGTTTCCCCGAAGCAGGACTAAGTCACCTAGCTTGGCGTAAGTGTCCAAGCCAGCATCAACAATATATTTTGGAATATTCCAGGGCTCCTCTTCATCAACCTTCAGTTTCTAGGTGCATCACTTCTGCCTTCTTTAGTTCTGTTATAGTTTGCATGCATTTTAGGTCATTCTTAGGTCATTTTACATAGTATTTTCAATACTTTTTAATTTCATTAGTTTAAGTTCATTAGATAGTTTCATTTTAGTAGTTTGCAATATTTAGGTACACTCTATCACACATAACACATCCCCATTCAACTCCTAATCTCAAATGAACCCCTAGATTTTGGGTGTGAAAGAACTCTCTCCTTCTAGGTGAAAACCCTAGAAGTTTTAGGGAATCCACTTTCCCCTAAAATTTATGATTCGTTTTGGTGTAACCATCCTTAAAACACTTTCTTTTTCACTTCTGATTTTGCATTTGCATCCTAGGAAAAAGCTTGCATTGCATTAGGGTTTTGCATTGTTTGGCATTATAGGGTTTATAACAATTGCATAAGTGAAAAGTTGATTTAGCTTGCACTTTTGCATTTCATTATCATTGAAAAATATAAAAAAGTTCTACATTTTCATTCTGTACTTGCATTGGAAAAGCCTAAACATCATAAAAACTAGTCAAAAATCTTGAAAATTGCTAAAATTATCACTGTTGGGACTAAATCACCACATTGGGTGACTTAGTCCACCTGCACCATTTACACTATAATTTCTGGCACTTTCAGAGCATTTTATACACTTCTATTTTTTGTTTCTGCATTTCTGTGTTGATCTCCAACATTTTAGTTATAAGAATTTTACTATCCTTTGTTTACATTGCATTTGCATCCACCCCTCCTTTCGAAAACTTTGCATGAGTTTTTGGTGTCCTATTTTTGATACCTTAGTGAGACAAAGCTCAAGAATCATGGCATCTCGTGACAATACTCTTGTTGTAGATCTTGGGTTCTCTTGGGCTTCCACTCCTAGTATCAATAATAGTGCACTAGGCCTAGAAACAACCCTTAGCAACTCCTTACATTCTGAACATAAACTTGATGACATCCCCCATGACAAGATATTTCACCTTCATGCAGACTTAGTAGATCTCCAACATCAAGTGAGTTTGGAGAAAATTTCCTCTACTAGCATTCCTACTATAGAAAATATCCACTGCATGCTTGACAATGATGAAGGTATAGATATTGTAAAGAAAACTGTTGAGATATACCAAAAACATGTTACTTCCACTTCTAGTGTCTCTCACCCAACAAACATGGTGGTTAGCCAAGGAGGACCTCAAACTCCTCCTCCCTCAACAATAGCTTCCATTCCTACCTATGCCTCTCCTAATGTCACAACAACCGTGCAACAAGTTCACAATGTGATTCCTTCCCTTGGTATTCCTACTAGTATTCCTACCTCCTATGTGGCATCACATGCTTTATCCTCTTCCACCATAACTTCCATTATCATTCCATTCACCTTCCCCACCACTACATTCACCCCATCACCACTATGTCTTCCACCTAACACCACTTATACCAATCCTCTCATCACACAAATTTTCCACATTGTTTCATCCATGCAACAACAAATCTCCACCATGAACCAAAACCAGAATGGTTCGCCCACATAGTATGTTCGCAACAATCCCTTGTCCTTGGAAATACTATGAACCCCGATTCCACAAAGAATAGAAATACCTAGATTTGAGAAGTTCGGAGGGAAGGGTGATCCTTCTAATCACGTTAATGATTACACTTCTTTGTGTAGTGATTTTTCTCTTGACGATAAATTGTTAGCTAAACTGTTTCCTAGGACCTTAAAAGACACTACCTTGGATTGGTTTTCTTCTTTACCAAACAATTTAATTCATTCATTGAATGAGATTTTTGATTCCTTTATCAACCATTTCCAAGTGCACATGACTCCCAAAAATACGTTGGCTGATTTGATGAGATGTAAGCAAAATAATGACAAAAATATAATAGACTTTATCTCACGTTATCAATCACTTTATTCCCAAATTGATGTCAAGATCCCCGATCCCCATCTGCAAAAGATGTTTATTGAAAACTTGCTAACATACCTTCAAGAAAAACTCACCATAATGAAATTCCCTTCCTTTATGTATTTATGCACAACGCTCAATGATTATCACAATTTGACTAGTAATCACGATACACGATCCAAAATACAATGAACCAACTCTTACAACAACAAATGATTACCTTACTTGCTATCCATGCACTCGATCCTAATAAGCCCTTACCTCCATCCTTTAACTCCAAAACTTATTGCTATTTTCATCAAAAAAATGGACATGACACTGAACAATGTAAGCATCTTAAGCACCTTGTTCAAGACCTCATTGATTCGGGCCATCTATCCGTTGATGGAATTCATGATAAAGGAAATAAGTCTGTGGCCCCTCCCAACCAAAATTTGCAAATCTTCACCAATCCCATGCCTAAACATAATGTTTCATTTTTAAAAGCTAGTGAAACTTCATGGAATGATGTTATGAATGTTGATACAAAAGATGAACATTCTGATCCTTTTCCACATGAGACCCATGTCAAGCCTATCGATAAAATGGTGGGTGTGATAGATGTTATCCCTCGTAAGGGCCAACCTAAAAAGTCTCTTGATATTAATTTTTCTTCTCAAGACATACTTAAGAACCTCCCCGATGGTCCTCTTTACATAGCTAACCATATCTATGATAAGCCCACTAATGGGATATTAATAGATCCCACCTATAGAGAGAATATGATCACGAAAGAGTTTTTAATATTGTATGATCTTTATCAAGATGATTACAATAAACCTAACACATGGATTAAAACACATAATGGTTTTTCTTGCCCTACGATTAGATCGATCGACCTCCCATTACAAATAGGCCTTAAGACATTGGATGTTACATTATCTATCATCCCATAGTTAGATCAATTTTGTTTGTGACTAGGCCATCCATGGCTTCGTTCAATGAAAGCGGTCCCTTCGGTCATTCAAAAATGTTTGAAGTTTCCCCTTGATAATGAAATCTTCACTATTCACCATAGTGGCTTTAATCCTTTGTCTTCCAAAGGAAACTTCTCCTTAGAAGCCTTTTGGCCCGAGCCCAAGGAACCCATCATGCCTAGAAGAGATTTCTTTTTCATTGCCTATCAAAAGTTTAGAGCTAAGAAAATATCTAAATTATCTCTTCGCAACATGCCCCCATCCACTTTTGAAACTCCCATCCTTGAAAAAACTATGCTGCAACTTGAATCAAACCTGCCTAACTAGACAACACCTGAAACCTCCTCTACATCATCAAAGAGGCCTAGAGATTATGACAGTAATTCCATCTTGCCTCCTTTGCATCAAACAAGTTTATAAAGCTAAGGAGAAAGTGACTGGCCAACCTGCCATGGTTTCTTCCGTTCCTCCCCCTCGGGATGAAAAAAAACCTACAGTTGATCAACCCGCTCCTTCCCAGGCACAACTTGACAATCAAATCAAAAGAAATAGAGGAGATAGAAAGCGTAGGCATCGCCGTTGTGCTCTTGCTCACAAGTCCTATAATGAAGAAAATAATGAATATCATAATCCTCGCTTGCCTGAAGCAATTCATGATGACCCTCCTCCTCGACTGCCACACCATGATCCTATTGGGAATAGGATTCCATTTAATTGCATTCTAATCATATTTCATGTATCTTCTAAGTCCTTGGAATGGGTTACACAACACTAGGATTAGGAAGAGTTTAATTTGGAATGAAGTAAACCTTTAGTTTGGCATTTGTAGTTATTCCTAAATGATAGGATCATGTGGGGATGCCTTGGGAGAGCTCCTACAAAATAGGAGCACATGGGCACCTACATCGGAGATGTGACACATCTTGGTTTAGTTAACTGGTTGGTGAATTGAGTACACTTCACAAATGCATCTTAGGTTCCTACAAAATAGGGATTTTGATTTATGCATGGGATTAATGATTACGAGGTTCAATTATCTTTAGTTGCATGTTAGTTAATTTCAGTTGAATTGAGTTGCATGGATAGATAATAGGTGGATACATTTAGTTAACAGATGGAGGATCATGCATGCATATTGTTTTGCATGAATCAGTGATAGATATGTTTCAGTTAAAAAAAGTTAACTTGGGCCCACCTTGGGCGCCCAAGTTGACATCTTTGAGTTACAACTATTGAATGGAAAAAATATTTATAATGCTCAGTTAAGTGGGACCCAGTTTGGGTGCCGACTTTGAGGATGAGCTTGCATAAGATATTTTTGACAACTACTAGGTTAACACTTCAGTGTTGGGTGCCAATTTTGAGGGAGACTCATGTTTGAACTCAACTTGGAAACCCTAGGCGTGGATTTTATCAAGAGGCTTTGTGATTATATATTTGATAACTCTTATGAGTTTGTAAGAAAGAATATTGTCTATTATTGCAGAAATTGTATGAGAGAGTTTTGTGAGAAAATATTATAGGTTGTGAAGAAGATTTGTTGAGGAACAAGGAAGAATATCAAGGAGAATTGAATTAGTATTATTATAATCTTTCAAAGGTTAAACAAAACAAGCAAGACCAAATTTTGGTGGAGTTTTTTCCGAAAGGGTTTCTCCACGTACATGCCGTGTCCTTTCTATTTTGTCTTATATTTCTTCTACAATCTTCTATCTACTTTCTACAACATTAAAATTGATCTAATTCAAGATTAATCATACACAAGGAATTGTGACAAAGAATACTAAAATTGAATCTATAAATACAAAGAATTTACAAATTTTAAGCTACATTTTTTTACTACAGTTTTACCTTCATTTTCAACATTTGGTATCAAAGCTAATGGTTGGGTAGAGTTTGGGATTCCTTTCTCTTAAAAGTTTGAAGGTTTTTTGGCTATAGTGGGAGCTTTTAATATTGTGTCAATTGCTGATTTGAAAAATTAGTGTGTTGTAATGGGTTCTACTTCTCGTTTAGATATTGGAATGTTCAATGGATCTGGGTATGAGATGTGGAAATTAAAAATGGAAGATCTCCTTGAAGAGAGAGATTAGTGGTTAGCTGCAGGTAATAAGAAAAAGACACCTACATAGATGTTAGATGAGGATTGGGCTAAGCTTGATAATAAGGAAAGAAGAACCATAAGATTATGTCTTGCTGATGCCATTCTCTTGAATGTTTCAGATGAAAAGACTGTATTTGATATGTGGAAGAGGATAGTTGATATCTATCAAACTAAAAGTCTTACTAATAAGCTGTATCTGAAAAGACAACTATATTCTTTAAAGATGAAAGATGGTGATTCTATTCCAAATCATTTGAATTCTTTTAATTTTATTCTGAGTCAGTTAGCATCTATAGATGTAAAGCTAGAAGATGAAGATAAATGCATATTGTTACTTTTTTCTTTACTAGAGTCTTGGGAAAATCTAATTGTTGCTATTAGTGGTAGTAGTGCAGATCGTAAGATGGAAAATATAATTCCTAATCTCTTGTCAGAGGAGATGAGGAGGAAGTCTAAAGAGGAAATCCAAGATTCCTTATTTGTAAAAGGTAGGCCTAAGAAGAAGGAACCTAAGGGATACAAGGAAGGAAAGGGTAAGTCCAAAGGACAGTCTAAAACCCTTGGTAAGAGTAAGGTAAAGTGTTGGAACTTTGGGAAACCGAGACATGTGAAGAAGGATTGTAAGAACAAGAAAGAGAGTTATGATTCTTCTACAGAGGAATCCTTAGATTACAGTAATGATGCATTGGTTATTTCAGCTAATATTGTTTTTGATAACTCTTTGCTTGATGTTTTAGAGTGATCTTCATGCAGAGAATGGTAGTCACAATGCCATGTGTGACTTGGTACCATAGTTTAGTGAGATTTGTTAGTAGTGATGTGGATACATCATTGGTAAGGTTATCTTCAGGTGATATGGAAATATGTTTTCTTGGTTTAGAGTGGTTGCTATTATGCCATGGTTTACTATTGATACATGTTTAGAGTTTGGAATGGTACTTTTTCTCTTGAGACTAGGATGTTTATGTATGCTATGATGCATGTGATCTCCTTGGAGGAGATGGTTTGATCATGTTGTCATGTTTATGTTCCTAATTCATGATTGTAGCTTTGAAATTGATCGTAGTAGTTCTCTTTGTATTGGGTACATTCATCATTTGCTTGATAACTTCATGATAGTGCTGTGTTGCATTTGGAGTTTGGCATGGATTGGTCGGTTACAGGTCTTCATGGATACTTGGAGACATAGGTGAGGCTTGAGTTCTCTTTTGGTTAGAGACATGTGTTGGAATGGTTACTTGTAAGAAAAAAAATTTCAATAGAAAAGATCGAGGAGCCTACACCTTGGTTGGATGTGATTTTAACACAATCGATAGTTTCAATTGCCTCTAAAGAGGTAGTTTGGTTACAAAGACTTGGGTAAGGTATTGGTTTTAATTACAAGAATATTTAGACTTGAACGTGATAGTCAGAGTGCTATTTGTTTAGCCAAAAATCCTATGTATCATGCTCGTACTAAGCATGTTGATGTTAGTATCACTTTGTGCGAGAAATGGTTGAGAGTGAGAAGGAATTGATTGAGAAATTTGACACTTTGATCAATGCTACAAAAATTCTTATGAAACCAGTTCCTATAGATAAGTTCTCTTGGTTTTGGGTATTAATCATTTGCTTGCAGCTTCATGATTATACAGGTTACATTTGAAGTTGGCATGGATTGATTAGTGGGTGCAGGAAGGCCATTGGCCTTGAGTCCTGTACTTGTTATAATAAATGATTCCTTGTTTAGAATAATTGCAATGTATACTGTCAAGTGGGAGAATGTTGGGAATATGATGCCATTTAATTGCATTCTAATCATATTTCATGTATCTCTTAAGTCCTTGGAATGTGTTACACAACACTAAGATTAGGAAGAGTTTAGTCTGGAATGAAATAAACATTTAATTTGACATTTTTAGTTATTCCTAAATGATAGGAGCATGTGGGGATGCCTTGGGAGGGCTCCTACAAAATATGAGCACATGGGCACCTACATGGGATATGTGACACATATTGGTTTAGTTAATTGGTTGGTGAATTGAGTATAATTTAGAAATGCATCTTAGGTTCCTACAAAATAAGGATTTTGATTTATGCACGGGATTGATGTTTATGAGGTTTAGATCAATTCAGTTTAGTTTAGTTTAGTTTAGTTTAGTTCAATTCAGTTTAGTTTAGTTTAGTTAAGTTTTAGTTATCTTAAGTTGCATGTTAGTTAATTTCAATTGACTTGAGTTGCATGGACATATAACGGGTGGATACATTTAGTTAATAGATGGAGGATGATGCATGCACATTTTTTTGCATGAATCGATGACATATATGTTTCAATTAAACAAAGTTAACTTGGGCCCACCTTGGGCACCCAAGTTGACATCTTTGAGTTACAACTATTGCATGGAAAATATATTTATAATGCTCAGTTAAGTGGGAACCAACTTGGGTGCCTACTTTGAGGATGAGCTTGTATAAGATATTTTTGACAACTACAAGGTTAACACTTCAATGTTGGGTGCCAAATTTGAGGGAGACTCATGTTTGAATTATGCATGCATGTTTGAACTCAACTTGGCAAGCCTAGGCATGGATTTTCTCAAGAGGCTTTGTGATTATATATTTGATAACTCTTATGAGTTTCTAAGCAAGAATATTGTCAATTATTGCAACAATTATATGAGAGAGTTTTGAGAGAAAATATTGTAGGTTGTGAAGAAGATTTGTTGAAGAACAAGAAAGCATATCAAGGAGAATTGAATCAATGTTATTGTAATCTTTCAAAGGTTAAATAATACAAGCAAGACCAAATTCTGGTGGAAGTTTTTCTCAAAAGGGTTTCTCCACATACATCCTGTGTCCTTTCTATTTCGTCTTATATTTCTTCTACAATATTCTATCTACTTTCTACAACATTAAAATTGATCTAATTCAAGATTAATCATACACAAGGAATTGTGACAAAGAATACTAAAATTGAATCTACATTTACATAGGATTTACAAATTTTAAGCTACATTTTTTTTACTATAGTTTTAGCTTCATTTTCAACAGATCCTATACCTCCATCCCCATCCGAGTTGCACGCTACAACTAACATCATAATTCACCCTCCTATTATCATTAATTTGGATGGCGATGATGAGGAGATTGCTAAAATAGATGAAGACATACATAACAATTTGAACACATTGTTCTCTTCTTCTACGAGTCTACATGAAAAATCTCCTAGGATGAGAATTTATTTGGATGCTAGTTCCATAATTGTTGTTGTTCCTCTAGCTAGTTGCCCACACATAGTTTACACTAAACAAGATTGGGAGGAGGATGAATTGCTCGATGGTTGACGAGAATTTTTCTTAGTAGTCTCTTTCTTTTTCTGTTGTGTGTTTGCTTGTATGTAACGTGTTCCCCCGTACTGTTCGGTTTGATGTTATCTCTCTTTGTGACATTCTTATATTTGTACTTTCATTCTTCTATATGTCATGTATTTATTTCACTTTTTGCTTTCTCTTTTGTTTTTCCTTCTTTTTGGGGATGATGCAAGGCATTGAGACCACAATGTCTCCTTCATGTTGACCCAAAAGGCTCTTTTTATTTTCCTTTTCTTGTTCTTTTTACCTCCCTTTTCGGGATGATGCAAGGCATTGAGACAACAATATACATTTCATGTTGACCCAAAAGGCCCCCTTTCATTTTCTTCTTCATTTGTTTTTCCTTCCTTTTGGGGATGATGTAAGGCATTGAGACAACAATGTCCCTTTCATGTTGACCCAAAAAGGCTCTTTTCTTTGTATTTTTCTTTTTCTTTTTTTTGTCCTTTTGGGGATGATGCAAAGTGTCGAGACGCCCTATGTCTCTTCCATGTTGAGCCCAAATGAATCTTTCTTTTTCTCTATTTTTGCTCTCTTTGTGTCCTTCTTCTAGTTCTATGTATTTGGGGGATGATGATAGTTCTGAGCTGTTTAAACAAACATTGCAGTAATAGAAATATTGACCCCAAATCCATAGATCCCTTATGTGTTTGGTGTTTTAATTTTGGGGGAAACCCCTTCTCTTGTCTTTCTTATTTTCCTTTGCATGATGCAGCCTCCCTTGGAAACATATCACTTGGCATAGGGCTTTCCAAGTTGGCTCTCATGTATTTTTCTTTCTTTTTGCATCGTTCATTTTGCTACTTTAAAGTAATTTCTCATAAAAGAGTGTGTAGAAATTCCTTTAAAGTGGGGGCATACATTGGAATTATTTATTTTTCATTTTCTTTTTCTTGGTTCCTAGTCAGCCTTGATTACTTCATATTATGCATTTACCACTTTTTTGATGACATTGGGTGTAATGTCCTTCATGAAAGTGATCTATCTTAGCATGTTACATTCCTCTTAGTGGCCTGATGCAACACACTGTATCCCCTAACTTGCAAATTTTATATTCTTTGATTGGTCCTCTCTTGGAGACATTAGACACAATGTTCCCTAAGTTAAATACCTCGTATGAATTAAGAAAGACTCCTTTGAACATTATTTTACATGTTGCATTTTACATTTTTACACTTTGCATAGATGGCCACCTTGGACAACTTGCATGCTTGTGGTGCCATCTTGCACTTGTTCATGAGCCCCAAGCATACAATGATTTTCTTGTCTCATGAAGCTCAAAACCTTGTCTTTTGTGGTACCTTATCAAAGTTATCAAGAGGTATAACCTTGGTATGGTTAAGTTGGAAGCCCAACTAGAGGCACAAATTTACCCATAGCCACCTTTGTGTGTGTGTGGGTGCATACCAGCCATGAGTGTATGTTTCTCACCTTTTTGGCCTTCTCACCCAGCTGACAGTCAAAAGTTCTATCAACTTAGAGTGAGTACACATCTTTCCAGACAAACAACCTAGATCTGATCTAAAACTAGCTGGACAAATGGTCGAAGCTTGATCTGACTTGCCCTCTCTCTTCACTCTTTCACATCACTTTCTTATGTGATATTTTGTGTTGATGTTTGGTTTTCTATGGGATCTTGATCTCGGGGGCTTGATCATCCCTCTTGATTATTGTTGTCTCATCTTGCCAACATGAGTGCATTTGGATCCCTCTCGATATGCATGTCTTGGCTACTTTAGTGTGAGTTTGATGCAAGTTCATCCTCTCACTAAAGTGGGGGCTAAATGCATCGCAAAAAAGTATAGCCTTGACACTTTTCATTTATTTGGGCCTTTCCTATGGATTTTGGCCGGATTTTGCCTAGATTTCATGTTGTAATGTGGCCAAAAAATTCACATTGAGCCTTGAATGCTTGAAAATCAACAACAACCTAATGGTGTCTTGTAAAGGTGTTGTAACACATATTCCCACTTTTCTAAGACCTTTTCATCATAATTCATCTAAATAACCCCTTTTTACCCCTTACCAAGGCTTATTTCAAAGTGTTGCAAGATGTTGTAACACATCTTCACACTTTTGTAGTCTTGTCTTCAACAAATTCACCCTTATGTTAAAATGACCCCTTAATGCACTTATAGGTCCTACTTAAGTGTGTTTCAGAGGAAAATACCTTTAAAAATCATTAATCACCTTTTAATTCTTGACAACCACTCAAATTAGTCCAAGTGGACTAAGTCACCACCTTGTTATAAAAATCAAAATTAAATCAAAATTCTAGTGGGATTTTGTCTCCAAAACCCTAATGTCGGCCGATGATGTGTTATTCTCAAGAAAATTAGGGCATAGCATGTATAAATAAGGGTTTTTCTCCTCATTTCAACCCCCCAACAAATCCTAACTCTCCATCTTCACAAGCAATCAAGAAATCTATCCTCTCAAGCAAGCATCAAGCATCAATCCATTGGATCCAGTTACTTGCATATCTTCAGACTTCTTCAATAAGGGTTTGGTGAGTGTTTACATTTGCATGTTGTTCAATCATCTTTCCCTTTACATTTCATTTCATCATTTATGGTTTGATTACCAAAAGGGGCTTTGACTAAGGTAAACCCCTATTCTCTAACCCTAACCCTAACCCTTTTCCCTTCTTTGCATGTGTGCATTGCAAGTTTGTATGTAGATTAGTCAAAGAGTAGTGTGCTAAAAGGTGTCACATTTCCATCCACATCATCCAAAGTCAACAAACCCTACAAGGATCTTGAAGATAACTTGCAAGTCAAATTTTGAAGATTCAGATACGAGTCTCTGTTAGGAAAAAAAGTACAAGTTGATAGCTACAGATTCCAATCTCAAGATTCTTGAAAGCCCTAGGTGGACTAAGTCACCATCATTGGAAAATTAGTCCACTGCCAGGCCTAAAAAGTGATCTCTATAGATTTGGACACCTATTTCCTCGAAACTGGTTCCGACAAAGTTTTCCCGAAGCAAGACTAAGTTGCCCAGCTTGGCGTAAGTGTCCCAGTTAGCATCAACAATATATTTTAGAATATTCCATGGCTCCTCTTCATCAAAATTCAGTTTCTAGGTGTACCACTTCTACCTTTTTTAGTTTTGTTATAGTTTGCATGAATTTTAGGTCATTCTTTGGTCATTTTACATAGTGTTTTCAATACTTTTGTATTTCATTAGTTTAAAATCATTAGATAGTTTCATTTCAATAGTTTGCAGCATTTAGATACACTCTATCATACACAACACATCCCCATTCAACCCCTAATATTGAATGAACCCCTAGATTTTGGGTGCGAAAGAACTCTCTCTTTCTAGGTGAAAACCCTAGAAGTGTTAGGGAATCCACTTTCCCCTAAAATTTGTGGTTCAACAACTATGCTTATTGGATTAAGATTTACTATACCAATAGAGACAATTCAGTCTCTACCACTGCAATTCATGTGGCACAGTACATGGTTGAGAAAAATGCTAATTATGACCTCTGTGAGTTGCTCTGGCAACAATTGATGGAAAACTTGTAGGAAATTAAAAAGAAGAAGTAAGTATTCAGATATGTCACATTGGTAATGTGTTTACTCTTTTAATTTTTGAGGGAAGTTCTTGTGGTTGGAAAGGTCTATTGGTCAAGTGCAAAGCCTATTGCACATCAAATAGGAGATTATATGAGAGGTATTGGAGATATGGATGCTCAAATTGATGCGCTTGCAACCTTCTTTGCAATATTCTAAGGAATAATGAATGAGATATAGAGAATTCCAAGAAGTGCTGTGAAGGGATACAAAACTGAAATTACTTTTCTAGTCTCCACTGATTTTTGTATAATGGAAGTAGTTGAACCTAGAACCATTTGGGTTTCAGAACTAGGTTATGAAGTGTTAGAGTAAAATATGTTGGTTGTGCAAAAGTGCTACTAAATAGTCCGAAAGACCCCAACAAGCCAAGGTATGTGAATCATGAAGAAAAGTCAACGGAAGTTCACCTGGACTTCAAGAAACCATAGATGAGGAATTTTTTTGATGTTGAGGTAGAAATATATGTCAAAGAGCTTAGCATCTCAAAAGAAAAAAGGTTTTGCATAGAAAGAGCTAGAGTTGATATGAGTGTAGCAATAACCTCTAGTAGCTCTAGGAGATTAGATAGATCACTTAATACATCTCTACCTGCAATTGGTGAGAAGAGGAAGTCCATAAATAGTCCTTCGGTAAGGGAGAAATCCCCTTTGGTAGTCCATTCCACCAGGGTAGAAGCAAAGAAAACTACAAGGAGAGTCAAGAAGAAAGATACAAGGAAAAATGAAATTGGCATCAATGTTACCAAGGAAGATGAATTGGAAGAGGATGAAACCCCTCTGATCAGAAAAAGAAAGAGAATTCATATTGTAGATACAAAGAGTGAGGAGGAAGGGGAGAAAGAGATAGAAGGATTCAAAATATAAAAGAGGGAAAAGGTGAAGGAAGCCAAGAAGGATTTTGAAGAATATTTAAATATTGAACCTAGTGCCCAAAACCAAATATAAAAGGATATATGAAAAAAGATGATTCTCAACATGAGAATGAGATCAATGAATTAATGGATGAAACTATAAAGGCATTACATGAGATAACACCTAGAAAAAACATTGATTCCTCCCTACCTACAACATAAAACTTCAAGATATTGATTGATTGCTTCAAGGAATATGCCTCCAAACTGAAAGGTCAAGTTGAAATAGAAGTTGAGGCAAGGATTGCAGAGAAGAAATTGTTGAACATTACAGAGAAGTGTGCAACTGCACACAAAAAAGTTGAAGAAATTTTGAAGGATTTACAATCCTATGAGGAAGAAGCAAAGACCTTATTTTTGTATTATATGAAGTGGCCGAATGCCACACAAAGCATAAAGGATTCCATGGATGCAATTGAGACACAAATAAGTAGTGCATCAAATGCTTATGATCTGGTACATGATAAAGATGATCAGACCTGCATTGCTATAGTGATCTTACATGAAAAATACTTTACACTACAAATCCAGAAAGAAGAAATAATTAAACAGTTTGAGAAGCTAAGGGATTTGGTGAATATGAGTATATACCTATTTCAAGTTCCCTTGCTAGTACATATAAGACTTCAAAGATAAATATTACTCCGTGTACTCTGGAAGAAGGAGAGGAAACCTTGGTGAAGCTTGAGATACAATATAGAACACTTGCAACAACACAAAAACATTAGGAAGAAGGTAAATCTACTTGGAAAGTTATCTTACAAAAGCTTCAAGGGTCAACATATTCGGGTTGATCATTTCTACTTTTTATGCATTTTTCAAATCTTTAGATTCTTTTGTAAATATGCAAATGATATAGAAGTTTTTGGTTAACTTCATAATGGGGAGTTAGCACATTCATTCAATTATTTCTATTTGTACATCTTAGGGGGAGTATACAAAGTTTTTGGTACAAACACACCCTTTTCCATTGATGTCAAAGGGGGAGAGATATTCAAAAAGTTACTTGGTGAGATATTTGGGGAGAGCAAGTTTTTTGGAGAATGTTTTTGGTAAGCTTGTTGCCATCAATGACAAAGGGGGAGATTGTTGGAAGTTTGTCCTTGATGATGCTATCTGATAACATGAGCATGGTATGCATATTTTGAATTATCCAGTGTTTTAATTGATGTCAACATGGTTGTGGATCATTATAACATAATTTAGAAGTGCTCTTGAAGAAATTTGTACATGATAAGTTGGTTCGGAAATTATAACTACATAGAAAAATGCCTAAGTATCAAATCTGCGAGTACAGTGGTTCAGTGCATCAATTTTTGGGTCAACAACCCACCACAAATAGAGATATCACCCTATGATTCTAAATTTTTTTTGGTCATCATTAGATGCATCTAAATCCAAGTGTTTTTGTTGTTTAGTAAAGTATCCCGGAAGATATGAATGACAAAGTTCAGTTCTATATATTGTAGTTATTTTTTGTACAGAGTGTTGATGTGGGAGATTCCACATTCCTTTGCAGATGGTTATTTTGAGTTGTGTTGTTGAAGATAAGCTTTCAGATATTAGTTGAGTGGGAACTCCAGATGAGATCAAGTTTTGAGTTACACATGTGGCGAATTGGGTAAACAAGTGAATTTTTTTGTGTTTAGGTCTTAATTGGGGCCAACCTAACAGTTTGAAAGATTAATATGTGTTGCAATCTTATGTAAGACCTATATTGGGTCCATCCTAATCTATCTTGAGGAGAATTGAATTTTTAATTAAGGTGCTATATGTGGATGAAATGTTTGAGTATGACAAGTTCAAATTTTGTGTTACTTCCAATTAGGTTGACCTAATTAAAGTTACATTTGATGTGGATATATATAGAAGTTTGTTTTTGGTATTTTGATGATGAAATGTGAGTGATATGTGATAGATGGCATGTATAGTGTTCCACCTACATGTGTGTGATGCGAACATGATTAGAGTTGTGTGAATTTTGAGTAGAGTAGTGCATTGATCTAGATTGGTGCAAAGATTGTTTTATACTTTATAGGAACTATAATACAACATACGATAGAAGTTATTGTATCACTTCAATAGGTTGTAATCCAACCATTCTTTCTTCTATATTTTTCTCTATGGGAAGTGAGTCCACTGGACAGTGAGTCCACCTGTAGTGAGCATATTTGTAATATACTATATCTATATATAATATATTGTGAGATAACTCACCATGGTTTTTCCCATTTTGGGTTTTCCACGTAAAAAATCCTAGTGCTCATGTGTTATGCGATTTTGTGGATGTTTCATATTTTCATTCATTATTGCAGTTGAATTTTTTTTGGTAATTGGATGGCTAATGTTTGAATGGTTTAATAGAATACCCATTCACCCCCCCTCTTAGTATTATGGGTGTTCAACAATGCAGTTTGAGCAATCATAGATTGTGCAAAATTTTGTTCTTTTTCCTTTCAAACCTTCTTAGGTTTCTTTTCTATCTTGTCCTTCTCCTTTTCAAGATCTTGTGATCCCTTGTTCATACTAGGAGGAATTCTTTTCTTTTTACTTTGTACTTTTGTCTTACCAATTTTTTTCTACATTGCTTAGCTATGTGACCAAAATTATTGCAATTGTAGAATATTACATTGATGTATACCAAAGGAGCAAATGGATTTCTACTCACAATTTTTTTCTCCTTGTAGGCACAACTCTACATTCACTAGCCCTATGACCAAATTGATTACATGTATAGAAATAACCATAGAAATATTAGGAATACTTGATCATTAAATTTATTTGTGTAGGATGAGGAGGTCTTCTTTGCTTTGTCTTCTTCAAATATCTCACCCTAGTGAAACCATCTACATCAGCTCCTTTTGATTTTTTCTTCTTCTTCAAGTTATTAGGGATTGATTGGTTATTCTTATCTGCTACAAGATTCTTTTCTCCACCAAATTTCTTAATCTCAAATTTTTCATTCTTAGAGGAATTCTTCATGCAGATTTCTCATCATTTGTACTAGACTTTTCTTCTACTTTAAATTTATAATACAACTTTGTAGATGCACTGGTACTAGGACTCTTTCCTTTTTGAAACCCAAGGCCTAATTTAACTTTTGAAGGATTTTATGAGTTAATCAACTCATCAAATACCTTAGAGCCTCCCTTCAGCTTCAAACCTTTATCAATCTGTTCTTTAGCCTTTTATAATTATTTTCTCAAGGCCACTATTTCTACTTCCAACTTCATGCATTCATTAGATTTAGACTATAGTTCTAATTTGACTACATATTCCATTCTCTTGGCTTCTTCCACTTGTGTCTTCAAGCTCACCACCATTTGGTCAAATAATTTTGGGCATTTTCAATAAATAAAAAATAATTTAATCTAATTATTTTTGCATAAATTAAAACCTAAATGGGAAGTCTTATGCCCCTCTAATGGTGAGCATGGAATCCAAATGAAAATACATAATAAAATGAAGGAGAAATGAGAAGAATATCTCATTTTAAAGTCACACCAAACATAGAAAAACTTACAAAAGTCAACATGAGAGAGGAAGAGATCAAACCCAAAGAAATCACCCTCCAATTCCTATCCCATCCAATAAAAAATCCTCTTCTTTCCCATTCAAATGAACTTCAATTTCAATTTTCAAAATTTTCCATGAAGAGGGGTTTTGACAGAAAAACCCTAAAAAAAGAATCACTCCAAAAATAGCTAAGTCTTGTCCTTTTATTCTATTTTTCCCTTTTTCAAAATTTTAAATCTTTAATTTTATTTATTTCATTTTCTTTCTCCTAATTTATTCTCTTTCAACCATTCATCTCAAAATAAAAATTCAACCCTATTTAATTTTCCAAAAATAAAATGATGAAAACACATATATGCAACCCCAAAATTATGATAATTTTAAAAGAACAACTCACCTCCTTATTTTTCCCAATTTTCATGGAAATACAAATTAGATATATAAAATAAATATTTAACAAATAAAATATTTTTATGATCAATAAGGAATTTAAAATATCATTTAATTCCTAAATTTTTTATTTATGAGACATCTATAAATTTAAATCAAGCAAGAACTAGTAATTTATAACATGAATGGGATCTGAAATCACCTCCTATTCAGACCTGAGTTAACAAAGGTAACTCACAACACATATCATAATCAAATCAAGTATGATCAAGTATAGAAAAGGAAAGGCCCAATGTGACATATTCAAATTTAACCACCATTTGGAAATAACTTAGGCCTAACTAGCTAGGTGGATAAATAACCTTGTACTTGTAACCACTTAATGCACATGTCAAACATACTTTCACAATACATATATATTTCCGAAGAAAATAGAAATCATCCAATGGGGTATAACATCATTTACCATATAATTTTTTTTATTAAACATCATATATCCATGACAACATTAAAACTTACATAATATTAATGCACATAACAAGGAGTTGAAGCATTACAATGCACTAGGAAATTAAGCATACAAAATACCAACAACCGATATGTTGAGGAACCACATCTTGAAACATGTGGGCTATCTAAACACACCATTAAAAGAAAGGATAAAAATCATAATGAAACTCACAAATAAAATGGTGAAGTTGAACCACCATTCAACACCCAATGCAACAAGCACAAGATTTATGCATCCCCTAGTACATAGTCAAGGAATGATGTTGATATCAACACCTCAAAGCTACAAATGGGAAGGCTATTACAGGGAATCTTGTTAGTCTTGAATTGCAGAACCTTGTTTCCCAAAAATATATCATTTTCATGTTTAAGTTCAACCATTGGTTCCCAATCAATCAACTAGATAATAAATTCATCCATGCAATTAATTTTTTTAAAATCTATTGGTTATCATCAAACAACTTATAGTTATGAATTTTATTTGGTATACTAGGTCTTGTGATAACCCCATCACTAGACTAATACTTAAAATGACCTAGCTTTAGATAAAACTTGGATGCCTCAATAGCACATGAAGATCTCTCAATGATCAAAATATAATCAACATAAAGTACCAATATTAACAGTGAATCATCTTACAACAAGATACATGAATTAGGATTTTGAATGGAAATGAGTGAAACCAAAGCTACAAGGAAAGAATCCATTTTGATACCAAGACCAAGGGGCCTATTTGAGGACATAGAGTGATTTCCTAAGTCTACAAACTAAGGATGGATTTTAAATGAACCCTAATGATTTTTCCATGTAGATCTCCTCCTCAAGATATCTATGAAGAAAAACACTCTTCACATCCATTTTATGCACATCCCAACCATTTTTTTGGAAATAGAAAGAGTAAGTCAGATTGAAGTCATTTTGGTCATGAGTGAAAATGTCTCTATGTAGTCAATGCTAGAAGCTTTTGAAAAAAAATTTGCAAACAAAAATGCCTTATAATTTTCAATTAAACTATTCATAGAAAACTTCGTCCAATATATCCACCTACATTGAACCATCTTCCTTCCCTTAGGAAGTGAAGTCAATTACTAAGTGTTATTTATAATTAGGGAATCATATTACTCATACATAACACTATCCCACTCAGGTATATATGATTCCTCTTGAATATTATATGGATTGGAGGCTAAGGAAAAGAAGTCATGTAACCCACTCTAATAGTTTGATCGAGTACGTTTTCCATCTATTAGATTCCCTACCCAAGTGATTAGATTTTAAAGTGTTTATCTAGACAAAAGAGGATGAGAAGTGGTTGAGTTAGGTTTTAAAACATCATCCTCCAAAAATATGTCTAGAATTGGATGAAAATGACTCCCCATCACTATCCGAACTATTAAAAATGGAAGAAGAAGATGGATTTGCCTTGAGAATCTATCATGGATGGTCTGAGTTGTCAAAAGAATCGTCACACCCAAGTGAGTCCAAAGTAGAAGGAGAAATTTCAAGTATATATTCAAAAATAATCTCTTGGACCTTAACTCTCCTCTCACTGAAAAAATCATGTATGGTTAGGTGGAGTAGGCGATAACCTAAAAAGATGCATAGTTTTGGAGGAGTGCTTGTAGAGGGTTTTTGCGTACAAAAGAATGGCCTTGGGATGGATTTAAGCCATCAAGGAGGTACTTATTCCCCTCATAAGATATTTTCTATAGCCTGGATAGAGTTGTATTCAATGCTTTGGTTATATTATTTTATTTTCAAGCATGTGTATGTTCTCTGGATATTATTGCGTTGTGTGGTGTTTGCTCTAACTTGGAAAGATCCTCGACTAGATTCGACCTATCAGTGTAATAATTATTTTAGCATCCCTCACTCGCTTCCTCTGGCGTGAAGTAATTAGAAGCCATTGATGGAAGGGAGTGGGTCGATACTCATCAAGCCCTTAGATGGTTTGAAAAATGATATAAATGGTGGCTCCATGAAAATGGATAATATTTTTGTAAAATATTTCAAGGGTATCATCATGGGTAATGAGAGGAGTAGGGTTCCTGAGACGACAAAATTCATCTCGGTGAGCAACGAAAGTTCAAAACCCATCCAATCTACAAATGATGAAGGAGGCAAGCTCTCTTCTATGAGCCCTAGGAAGGATTGCTTTATCCCTAATGAGGATATGGTGAAGGTCTTAGATAATGAGGAAAGAAGGCTTAAAAATGTTGCTATTTTATTTTCTACATTAGATTGTAACAAGGTTCCCTCACAAAAAATTTCTAGATGACTGGTTATTAAATGTTTGAAGTAAAAAAATGGGGATTCAACATTCATTCCATAGGCTGAATCAAAAAGGTTTATTTCTGATTTTCTTTAGAAATAGTGAAATACAAAAAAAAGAAACTGACAAAGAATTTTGATTGGTTGGTAATGCAATGAATAGGGCTATTACCTAGTCGCCGAATGTGATAAATGAGGAAGTTTTGGCACTTTCTTATCCCAGATGGGTCAACATAAAAAATGTATCACCAGTGCTATGGAAGGTTCTCCCACAACTTCTCTTGCATTATGGGAGGGAAATTAGGGTTGAAGAAACCAAAAATACCATTCTACATATGGATGCCCGCGTCTTGCTTGCTATTACCCTGAGGTGGAAATCTCAAATGAAATCAAAATTGAAACTAACACAACTACCTTGAATTGTAAAATTGATATGTTGGGGGGTGCCAAAGCATGATTTCTTTGCAAAAAAGGTCATAGAAGGAAAAATTTCCTAATTCTAAAAATAATAATGTGGGTAGATCTAGAGGGAAGCAACCGAATCAAAGGAAAAAGGAAATCCCTAACCTTGATAAGGCAGGGGAGGGGTTGAAACTTGAAAATGATGGTGAATCTCTGGATCCTAATTCCATGATGGTGGAGATGCCAAGTGGGAAAACTTAGGACCCATCTCAAGGATCAGGGGCTGAAGAGTCTTCTAAGCTAATTTTAACCACAAAGGAGCAAAATTTAATCTCTGGGAATTCCCCAACTGAGGGGAATTCAGAGGTTGAAAATAAAAACCAAGAGAGAGGGGAGGATGTCGAGTCCAACCCAAAATTATGTGAGGGGAACAAATCCCTGATTAAAAAGGACCCATAGTATGGATGAGGTCCACCAAAGGAAGGGTGGCCATATTAGGGATAAACAGAGTGCCCAAGAAATGGTCTTGAAATAGATGAGAGAGAAAATTGCAACAAATAAAAAATTTATGAAAGATTTTAAGTTGGGCTGGGATGGTTTTAATTCTAAGGAGGATAAACTAAGTCAATCCTTGAAAAAGGAAAAAACCCTTGTTGGAACTGTGAAATTTTGATAACCTCATTAACCTTTCATGCTTATTAGTTTCCTAAGAAGTTGATATTACAGACATAAAATTTCCTCACATAGCATTTTTCACCAAGATCCGGGTTAAATTTTGTCATATAGCCCAATAAAATTAATTTACATTAAAATCTTTAACATTTGAAAATATCGACATAAGTTGATGCAAGTCTCAATGATAATAATATTGATTTCTTCAATATATCGGCAGGACTTCAGAAGTGTCATATCGATGAGAGTATATACCAAGAGAATGCGGGTTTACATTTCCTATTGGCAAGACAAAAGGTATCGGTGAGACGATGTGAGGTCATATCGAGCTAAATTGCTTTTTATCGATTGGAGTATGAAAAAGTGTATTGGCCAGGCTATGGTCATCAAGGTGAGATTTCAAAGGACTACCCGAAGTGTTCGTTGGTCTTGCCGATAAAGCAAAAAGAGTACTCATTTGGCAAGACAAATGATGCCGAGGAGAGCTCGGGGAGTCTTATCGACCCCTCCTATTATACTGAAAAAACTAAGCATACAAAGATAAGGTTGTCGAGGAAACAATGAGTGTAGTCTTTCCAAAGAAAAAGTGTATCGGTGAGATAAGTTTCAGTGGGGAGATCTAAGAGACATCATAACGAATATCATTCTGTCGACAGGACAATTACTTGGTCTCGACGACATAAGTTGACAAAGTGAACATCTCGATGAGACAAAGAGCTTTCAGAAAAAGGTGAAGAATTGTTGGCCCGATTCGTTAAGTCTGGGTGATAGTTTGTTTCGATGAAGGTCATGGTGATATAAAAATCAAAAGGAAAAAACTATTGGGGAGACTTGTGATGTCGAGGGAACTACAAGACGTCTTAGTGGATGGGTGACCATTGAATAGACGGATCGGCCAGAGATTTGAAATATCTTGCCGATATAATCCTTGATGTGACAGCGAGAATCTCAAAAAACTTGCTTCATTCATATCTCAGTGAAGACATTAATGGCGCCATGAAGCATAAAATATATAGCAAACCAGGGTGAGCTCAATTGAAATCATTGTCTCGCAGAATTGGTAGTGAAGGAGAGCAGGGGATAGAGCAGAACAATTAAGGCGTTCGTCTAACTTGGTTTTGAAATGAAATACAGTAAGTTCCTCAACCTCTGAAAGTTTGTGAATTTTGAAAATGGAAGGCACTAGTTCAAAAAAGATAAAGGGAAGAAAACCTGTGGAGAGTAGTCAACCAAAAGGAAAAAAGCAAAAAATTGAAATACAAAAAAAGGGCACCGAGAGAAAATTAAACCAAGATCTCATAGACCAGCTACCTAGTTTAGGACCTAAAGTTAGGTGTTCTGCATAGCTTAAGGCGGAAGTAGATAAATTGGATGAAAAATGCAGGTTCATAGGAGATGTTTGGACCCTAATTAGAGGATATGAATTGTTCATTTTCCACTACCATAGAAGAATCGCTTCGAGCCAGTATGTAACACATGGAGGCTTGATTTGGGAAAACTGGTGTGCCCTAATGTTTTTGTTGATGTCAAATTGGTGAAATTATTGGCTGGTCATTATAATCCAAAAAATAAAGCTATATGTGATTTATCAGGGAATCCATTGATACATGTATTCGAGAAAGCAATAAGTGAGGTTTTCAAATTAGAAGGAATATGCAGTGAAAAGATAATAAGTGAGGAACTCGAGAGTGAATTCAGAAGGATATATACCATTTACAAGGGCTAGAGGTTACCCCTGCATAGAATTAGGTGTCATGGAAAACCGACTCCGATGGAAGACAGTGAGGGACAACCATTTCATGTGGATCTCTTCGAACCCTACCTAAAGTACACTTATATTTCAGTGGGACAGGTATTGGGGATGGATGTCCCAGATCATATGACAGTTATACCTATGGTTATTGTTGTGGATGTTCAATACCATAATTCCAGGTCTTTTGATTATGCTTCACATGTGTTTAAAGAGCTAGATGCAGGGTTGATGACAATAAAGAATGGAGCCTCTGTCCTGCACCTCAGGAATTATTCAATGTTGATGCACTTGGTGCTATATTTTGGGCAATAATTAGGATTGTGGCCCTAGGAGCTGAGGATTTTTCAATTTGATAAGGAAGGCAAGCCATTGCCTATTTAGTTGTGGATTGTTGTTTGGGATAGCAGGTTTGCTAATTCTAATTTCTTGCATTTTGAAGAGTCTTTTATGAAGCCTTTGTATAGGTTTTATAATCATCCTTGTGACCATTCCTTGTCTGATGAAATAAAGAGGTTTCTTAGGCCTAAGGATTATAATGGACCAATCAACCACAATTGGGGGGATTGGTATTATTTAGAAAATGCCACTATGATTAGTGTTTATGGTTTTTAAGGCACGCCATTTATTTTGCCTAGGATAGTTCCAGATAGAATTGCATACTTAGATATCATTAGGAAAATGGATTTCTCCACTGTCATGAACTTAAGTTCTTATGGGAAACAAGATTTTATGCCAAGTACACTGTGTTTTGGTGATTTTACCGTGTTAGCAAAGGAGGGATACAATTCAATTCTAGACAAGTTATTGCATTATAACATGAAGACAACACCACCAAGGAAAAAAATTGATCCAGAGGGATATATTCATTCTACCAGACAGAGGATAAACTTTGGAGGGTATCAGTATGTGCCCTATCAATTTGATGATATAATTAGGAACTTGGAAGTAGAGGAAGCATAAATGGTGATTGAAAAACATGATCAAGAATTGATAGATGCTGAGCTGTTGTCTTCAAGTAAAGAAGTATTAGAGGCTAATAGGCCACAAGGCCCATCCGGGAAGGTGTCAAGGACAAGAACTCAAGATTACACCTATTCTTCTAGAGAGATAAACATTGAGGAAACTGCTGATGTGGATACAAGACATGAGGAATATAGATCTTTTATAGCAGATGATGAATTTGTGAAGACCTTGGAATTCAAAACATTTTTATACAAAAAAAAGGAAAATAAATAAGAGGACTGGTTGACAATGTCACACCAGGAAATGAGGAGCAGTTGTTAAAAAAATTGAGGGATGAGGTGGATAAGGAAATGACAAGCATGACTCCTGAGAAGGGGAGAGAAATGTTGGAAAAGGCTGGTGTCATGATTTTCCCAGGGCTAGATCTCAATTCTGCATTGGTTTTTGACAGTTTCCCGAAGGACAACAATGCAACACACAAGCTTAGCATAGAAAAGGTGACAAAAGTGTATACAAGATCAAGATATAATCCTGATGAGGAGACATTGATGATATGGGCTTTATATCCCCCTCACAAGAAGTCAGTGGTTATTGATACTAAGAAGGCATTTGGACATGTCATGACTTTGAAGGCTGGAGAGGCTAATCTAGTTGCAACTGTAGAAATTGGGATAAACATAGCAAAGTTAAATAAAGCCTAGATACAAGCATTGATCAGAGAGAGAGAAATGTACAAAGCCAATAATAAGAGAATACTGAGATAAAATGAACATCTAAAGGACTTGGTAGGTGCTACAATGGGGCCAACAAAGATGCTCACCTAAGGTGAAAGTTCACAAGTGAAGGACCGTTGGGAAGGGTCAAGTGCATACTCTCAAGGGAAAATGGACACACTTACTGCAATAGTCAAAAGAAGGCAGGTTGTTTTAACCACTTGAATAAATAAGGTTTGGGGAAAACATTCACAATACGTGGATGCAATAAAAGAATATCGAAGAGTGGATGATAGAATCCAAGAGAGAATTGAGGAGATAAAAAAGGATACTCTTAATATTGTAGGGATTGAAAAGGCTAATCGTATCATGGATAAGCATGGGGAATTCTTTGAGGAATTACAAGGGGATGCGCAGGGATTGATAGAAGCTGTCGAAGAAAAATTGGGTAAGTTTTGTGATGATGAAGGAAAATTGAAAGAAATGACTACATGGAAGAACGAATGTGAATTAATACTCCAAGAGATATTGAGGATAGCCACTGTGGAAGATATAGCATTGGATGAAGCATGTGAGCAGAACAAACGAATGATAATGATGGAGATCATGATTTGCGATGCGTTAGGAGATGTAAATACACATAAGCACCAAGATTACATAGAGCACATGTCTGAAGTTCACTTATGGCTTAACAGAACTTAGTTAATGGTAATCTTGTAGCATTTAGTGCTTATAACATTTTTTGAAAGGACATGTCCTTCCACCCGTAAATGTATAAATATCAGTTGTTTACATAAAAAAGAGGAGAGAGTAGAATTAGAATAGGATAGATTGTTTTAAGCATAATATTTTTAGAATGATGGCATTCAAGAAGACTATGTTGCATGTATAAAGTTTGAGGAAGATAATGAAAGACTGTTGATTTGGTGGCTCCATTCTGGTATCAATTGTTTGTTGGATTTTTGCGATTATTTGATTGTCTCCAATATGATATTTCCTTATTGTTTAAATTGAAATATCCATTATATGTTCAATTTATTAGTGCACATTTGTTATTTCTGTGTGATTTTATTTATTGGGTTCTTTAATGAAGAATTAAATTCCTTTCAATCAATTACAGTAATCTGGGAATGTTATTTGGATCACTAAGAAGGATCAAATAATTAGATTTGATATTCTACCTCAAGTAGGGTTTATCAATTACATCCTTGGATGTTTATACCAGTTATAAACTGATAATTATATGCCAAACGATTAGAGAACTTGCTAGATAGAAACAACTCATTGAAGCCTTTCATTTTACTCCGTTTTACCCAATAAGGCACTGGTCTCCCTTATTTTCATTACATTAGTTTTATTCATTTTATTTGACATCTCTTAATTGAACATATTAATTCATACCTTGATATTACATATACAATTTATACCAAATTAGGATCATATCTTTCCACTATCAAATTGCCATTTGTGGATAGTAAGATCAAGTAGTTAACATAATTCAAAATATGTGTCATTCATATAGGTGCACCCGCCTAGGTTCAGCAAAGCCTTAAGAGTAGAGGGTTCAACCATATTGGTTGGCCTTGTTAGTTGGCCATTAACGTAGTGAGAGCTTGGAAACCTCTCGTGGTTCATTCAAACCAACGTTTTTGAGACCCAACAACCCTATCAAATTCCTTAAATATCCCCAAGGATGCTTCAAAGATAGATACACAAAAGGATCACATTCTAGAGTACCAAGATTCAAAAAATAAAATCTAATACTAGACCCATCTTCAGGGACATTAAATTAGGGATTTGAATCCTCAAATGTGATGGAAACTCCTAAAATTTCTAATTTGTATGGGGATGAATTACCTCTGTTGATGTTGGGACTAGGGGATGGAGCTACATCCTCTAGTGAGGCAATGGACATGGAGGGAAATTCCATCCAAAGTAGTAATGAAAAGAATACCAGCTCAGTATCAGATATGAAGAAACAAAAATATATAGAAATGAGTGCGCCTACTAATGAAAAAGATAAAAATAAGATGACTCTAGATCTCACATATTTAAAACCTCTAAACCAAGATGCTTTATAATGTTTTCAATATTATTTAAATAGTTTGATCCCAATAGGAGATTTTGTGACCTCAACCAAAGGTGAAGGCACATAGAGGCGTGATAACCAAGGGAAGGTTGACGAAACACCCCAACAAGGGGAGGGTGATCAGGAGGATGAAGAAGGAGGTAATTTGGTAAATAAAAAGATTATGAAAAAAATGATGGGGAGAAGGAAGAAATATAAGGAAGAGTCAAACCCCTATTAGAAGAATAAATTAGGTAACACCATTCTCCCTAAATTCTTTGATGCCTTTAGGAGCTTAGAATATGGTCTTCAAACAATGAAATCAAATGACACTTAACTGTATCTCCTAGAACATTAGGGGACTTGAGTCCCTAGATAGGAAATATAACATGTAAGGAGGTTCTTAAATCAAGCTAAAAAAAGATGTTGTGATGCTCCAAGAGGTCAAAGCGGTAAAATTTTAGCTAGATACAAGGGCAAAGTTTATCTAGAAATAATCCACCCACTTTTTTACTAAGCATGAAAAGGGGATGTTACAATTATGGTTACAAACAGATAGGTCAAATGGGTTATAAATCAGGGCCCACCACCCTGTAATAGAACTATATGGATCCTGACTGAAAGGGATAATCTAAATTTTTGTATATTCTCAACTTATACCCCCAATGACTATAGGAAAAGGTGTATGCTTTGGGATTGCTTAAGTGAGTTACAAGACATCCCCTAGATCATTGGCGGGGACTTAATATGAGAGAATATGGAGCATAAATCTGGAGGGAGGGATATGGGATGGAAGGGTAATGGGAAATTATTTTGGTATAAAATGAAAAATAAATTACAACTCTTTGATCCCATTGAAGGGCTAAGGAAAGAGAAGAAAAACATATGGTTCAAATGGTGCAATTTTCAAAAAGGTGGAAAAATAATTTATTGTAGGTTGGACAAATTTTATGCAAATAAAGAGCATTTTAGTTTGACAAAGTGGATGAGTCCAATACTAGAGTCAAAGTGACCCCATGGACTCTCTTATACCACCACACAATCTTGATCAAAGTGATTCTAGAAAAAGAACAACCTGCTAATGCTACAAAAGAGGAAAATTTCCTACTGAATACAAGACGATTGGATAATGAGGATTGTTGTGATGCCATATTCATGGTTAAATAAATCAACAAATGGGTGCACAAGGGTGTGTCCAACATTGAAATATGGAATACAAATAAGGAAGCCTAGAAGAAAATCTTCCAAACAATTGGTGAGAAAAAAGGAAAAAGACTTTAGGGGAAAAGAGAATCTGCTACAAGGGAATCTCCTAAAAGGTGAAAGCTCCTTACAAAAAGATCCAAATGGTGTATCTCTAAATGAAGAATTAGTTTTTGTGAAAGGTCAACTAAGGAAACTCTAACTACTAAAAGAACAGGGCACCAATGTGTGAGCAACAATGAACTGGGATATCCAAGGGGACAAGGTGTCTAAATTTCTCTTTAAATGCCTAAAAAGAAATAAAGTGAAAGAAAATATTAATGTGATTTGGAACAATGATAACCTGAGGAAGGATCCTAAGGATATCCAAAACTAAATCTTATAGTTATATAAAGATGTTTTTATATTAGAAGGCAAGAATACTCAATGCAAAAATATAAGGGAGGATTACAAAAAGCTAATTCCAAGGAAGATATCTGAGAAAGAGGCTAGCATGCTAAACAAGAATCTATCCCTAGAAGAGGTTAAGGCTGCAATATTGGCCCTTAACAATGACAAGTCCCCAGGTGTAGATGGAATTTGAATTGAATTCTATGAGAAGAATATAGACTGGGTGAGTGAGGAACTCCTCAAAATATACATAGAAGCAACTGATTTTGGCTTTCTAGGAAATAGGATTAACAAGGGCATCATAAAGTTGATCCCTAAAGAAGGGGACAAGGCGGTTGTAAAAATTAGAGACCTATAGCCCTGTTAAATGTCTCCTACAATTTTTTTCTAAATCCATAGCCTTAAGGATTTTTGGACTACTACCAAATATTATTAACAACACACAAATGAGATTTATCAAGGGGAGGTACATCATTGAGAACCTCCTAACAAGTTGGGAGGCAATGGAATGGGCTAAAAATTCAAGTCAAAACATGGGAATGCTTCTGGTAGACTTTGAAAAGGAATATGATAGAATCAAGTGGCCATTCATAATGATGGTCCTTGAAGCCTTTGGTTTTCCAAAGAGATTATGCAGAATGTTTGAAACACTAATGAAAGATAAAAATGCACAAATAGAGATTAATGGATGCTTGACATAGGATTTTGAGCTACAAAGATTCATAAGGCAAGGTTGCCCCTTAGCTTGCTCACTGTTTGTGATTGTTGTAGATACTCTTCACTATATTCTCAGAGATCACCACCTAAGCCCTAAAGTAAATGGCCCAATCCTTTCAAATAAAGAGGAATTAATAAATGACCCAACACTTATCATAAGGCTAGAAGAAGAGAATTTGGGCCACCTCAAAAGCATCATGTGCAAGGATCTCAAAATCCAAGTCTATCATGCTTAGTTGGGATGAAAGTCAACCTCATTGGTTTGAAAAGCTGGGGATACAATGGGGGGACCAAGTAAAATAGTAAGATATTTGAGGATTCCATTTGTAGTTAGCCCCAACCTAAGAGATATGTGGGAGTGGGTGAAGGGTAAAATTGAGAAGACATTAAATGGTTGTAATAAGAAGTACCTCTCACTGGTTGGGATGACTCAAATATGTCAAAAGATCCTAGCCTCTTACAACATCTACTATTCATTGAAAAAGCTCTTCAATAGCTACCATGTGGAAGATATCCAAAAGAAGATCAAACAGTTTTTATGGTCAAATGGTAAAGGAAGTAGGAAAGTGCATGCAATCAGATGAGATTTTTTTTGAATGGAAAAATAGGTAGGGGATTTAGTGATCAAGAACATAAAGAAGAAAGGCATAGCACTCACAAAAAAATGGATATGCAAGGCTCTTATAGGGGAGGATCCTTGGAAAGTCTTGGTCAGAAATAACATTAAGCTTGCTACACCTAAAAAACCCAAAACCTAGAAACTCATGCCTCTTTGTGACTTAATCTTTGGAAAGTTTGCAATAGCCCCCATTGGGTCCAAAGTATTTAAAATTTTATGGAAAGAATGGGAAATATCCAAAGATAAAATTATTAAGAAATTTCAAGTTGACATGGATATTAAAAATATTTTCTTGGAAAGATCCATATGGTGGAATGTTTTCCATAATAACAAACCCTTGGCATTATTATAGGGGTTCTCTGCTAAATCTTGGAATAAAAAAGGCCTATCTTTCTTTGATCAGATTTTAAAAGAAGGTAAATTGAAAAATTGGGACACTCTGAGAAAATAGTTTGACTTGCCACAAGCTTAGAAAAAAACATTTGAACTTATTAAAAAGAATGTGGTGATACCCACAACTAACATGTCTGTTGATAATAATAATGTGCAGGAATATAATTGGATGGAAATAACAGTATTGGTGGTTTAAAAGATAAAGAGATATATGGACTCCTGAACAACAATCCAAACCTTGCAGATGGTCTAAACCAAAAGTGGAAGGTGAAATTAAGTTTTAAACAATGGAACCAAATATTTAGTCATAAATGGAATATTAATTTGGAACCTAAAAAAACAACATTCAAATGGTTGTTGCTAATTCAAAGGTTACCAAACATGGAATCCAATAAGAACCCACTCATCTATAACATGTATAAAAAATATGATTCTGTAATGCATATATTTTTTGATTATTTCTTTGCTAAGGAGATTTGGAATATTTTCAAAATTGATATGTTAAAGGATGGGAAAATAAGAGAGGAAATAAAATTAGATATTATTATGGGGAAGTTTCATGGCTTTGAAAAAAACTAATAACCTATTTTGGCTTATCTCATCTATAACATCTATAAAAAATATGATTCTGTAATGCATATATTTTTTGATTATTTCTTTGCTAAGGAGATTTCAAATATTTTCAAAATTGATATGTTAAAGGATGGGAAAATAAGAGAGGAAATAAAATTAGATATTATTATGGGGAAGTTTCATGGCTTTGAAAAAAACTAATAACCTATTTTGGCTTATCTCATCTATAACATCTATAAAAAATATGATTCTGTAATGCATATATTTTTTGATTATTTCTTTGCTAAGGAGATTTCAAATATTTTCAAAATTGATATGTTAAAGGATGGGAAAATAAGAGAGGAAATAAAATTAGATATTATTATGGGGAAGTTTCATGGCTTTGAAAAAAACTAATAACCTGTTTTGGCTTATCCTATCAACTAAAATAGTGGTTCATTTGGAAAGCTATGAATAAATAAATCTACTAGGGTTGTAGAAGAGATCTTACAAAGTCTTTTAGAAAACTCACACTCCACTATGTCTATGTGTAGGTATCTATCACTATCCAAGTATCTAAGGTGAAGTTCAAAAAACTGATGGAGGAAGGAAGGATAGATATCAATAAGCAAGAAATGGCATTTGCAAAGTAGTGGTTGTATCACAAAGAGACCGAAAACCTTGAGAAAAGTGGCTACTTGAACAACATAAATCCAAATTGTAGAAGAAATGAAAGCAAAAGGAAAGAGAAATGTGACTAGGAGGAGGGTTAAAATGGCCCTCCCCCATTCCTTTTTTTCTAAAACGATTATGCATACAAATGTAACATCATTTTTTGTAATAGCTAGGCATATAAGCATGAAACTATGATAGAAAAAAGATGCATAGTTTGGATTGATGTTGCATTTTCTTGTGACTTTGCTTTAGTATGCATGTCATGGATGTATATTTGAAGACCCTAAAGTACTCAACTAATGGTTTCATACCTATCCAAGCTTCAAAGGGAGTGACTTCCTTTAACTCTTTGTGAGGAACCTGGTTTTGAATATAACAAACACAATTGTTTGCTTCAATCTAGTACTATGGTGTAATGCCCTTGGAGTGTATCATATTGTTAGCCATCTCTTTGAAGGATCTATTCTTATATTCTAAAAAATTATTTTTTTGATGAGTATAAGGAACTATGCATTGCAATTATATCCCCAATGTTGTACAAAACTTCTCAATCCTATTGTTGACATACTCACCCCTATTATTAGTCTAAAGAAACTTGATAAAAAATATGATTAATTTTTGGAAAGATCCTCGAAGTCTTGAAATTTTTTGAAAGATTTTGATTTTTTTTGAAGGAATTAGATCCATGTGTATATGGATAAGTTTTCTATGAACACAACTTTCCTTAGTGAAAGATGTATGGGGAGATACCCCTCATACATCATTGTGAACAAGCTCCAACACTTGTGTAACCATCCATGATTTTCCTTTATTTAATTTCTCTTCATGATGCTTCCCAAGGGTGAAACCCTCACAAGAACTTAAGAGAATTTAACTCTGGGAAACATTGTAACCATATCCTACTAACTTAGTTTCTCAAGGTAGTAGTCGTTAAGGTGGGAAAACAACTCATTCCCTAATTTTCTAACTGTATATATGACTACAAAATTTTTTAGGAGAAACATTAGGTTTAAAGTAAGAGAAGGTGTACAACCTAGCTTGGTGATCTACCTTACCAAAGATATTTTTGTTGTTGTGCAACTCTCTAATCTCAATTGAGTCTGAAGAAAAAATAATTATCATTCCCTTCCCTATATATAGACAATCTGATACATCGATAAGATATTACTTGAAAGAGAAGATACACAAAATATTTGTGAATGTTCCACCTTTAACTTCAAGTGGGCCCTTTCCATGCAACTATTTCTAGAGTTTCATCACCAAAAGTGAAAGAAGACATACCATAAGGAACAAAATTCAACCTATGGGGAACCCATGTGCTGTGGGGCATGTGAGTCAATCATCAAAGATAAAGATAATGAAGATGAAATTACAACTAGATCCTTTCCCTTAGATTTATCTTTACCTTTTTCCTTCACCTTAGTAGATTCTTGAGTTGATGAAGATTCTTTGATAGATTCAAGGAACCCTATGTTATTATTCTCAGGAGGATTTGGGAGGTGGTCAATCTATTTCTTCATACATTTGTTCTCATCATGCCTAAATTACTTATAATAGGAACACTTAAATTTATGTTTCTTAGGTTTCCATTTGTTTGAATACTCTTTAATGTTGGTTTTGGAGGATTCATATTTTTTATCTTTCTCAAAATATTCTTGTCCTTCTAAGTGTTTTTCTTCTTCCCCTTTTTGTTTGAAGCTTTTTGTTTCCAATTCCTAGAAATGAGGGTTTGAGGTTTTGATGAATTCAATGTGCCTATATATATTAAATTATCCTACTCCTTATCCAACTCAGTAATGAAGTTATCTAGAGAAGGAATTTTCCATGTGGTTCTAAGAGCCCTTTTCGTAGAGTATAATGTCAATACAAAAAAAACCTTATTAATTTTAATTAGTGATGAGTTCCTATAGGGTGTAAAAGGAACTATGGCTCAAAATTATGAGCCCATTCTCCAATTCATGACTTTTCATTTCATCCATCTTCCAAAATATTTGTTCTAAAGAAATCCAAACTTCATTGGTTATGTTCAAGGATTCTACATAAAATAGGAGTTCAAGAGACACATTAAGAAATAGGAATTTCAAGGCTTGATCATATTTGTTAAACCATTTTTATTTCCTCACTTATAGGTTATTTCTTAGTGCGCTCTATTACCCTATACAACCCTTTATTCCTTAGCACAAGTTGTACCTTTAGTTTCCAATCATGCTAATTAAATGGTGTTAAATTCATGACAATTTGATTTGAATCCAAGCCAGAAATGCAAAAATGAAATGTATAAGTGCACAAGAAAAAACAAAAAATAACTCCCCTGATTCAATATTGTGAGAACCCCCTAGATTTTAGCACTTCACATGTCCAATGAGATGGAAAAATGACACTTTTCAAGTGATAATATTCTTAATGGATTTTTTTTTTTGAAATAAATGACACTTAATTATGAGTTGCTAATCAAAAGTTACTACACTTTTTCTATTTTATTATATTATCTATTAATTTATTCCTTTTAAATTAAAATTGGAGAGGGGGCTAAACATAAGCCCTCGCTAGTAGGTAGCCTAATATTTAATCCCTAATATGACCTTGTCATATGACTAGGGGCTAACCTATTTGGTGGCTTCCCCCATTTCAATCATGTAACTTTGATGTAAATTTTTATGTCATAGTATTGTGCCCTTCTATAAAATAATAACTCTCACACCTATATTATATTTGGCAAGTTCTTGGCTATCATTGTTGGTTCTCTTCTATGCTCTCATATGGGATGGATCATGTGATAGTACTTTAAACACTATGAGATTAGCCTCAACAAAAATAAATAAATATTATGTTAGGATATCACACCTATAAGGAGATAAAAATTGGCTTCTCAAAGATCACACCCAACATCTAAATACCTAAAATAAGATGCAAATCACACACATGATATATACAACTCTACAATTAATTCCCCTTTGTATAATGCTTCAGAGAACACATGAAAATATAACACACAAAAAACCAAAAAATTCAAGCACTTACTATTTTTTAAAAATAAACTCAATAGATGATATAAAACTAGACAATCAAAAACATATTGGCTATGCTACCATGTTAGACTGTGCCAATATATCATAGATTGAATGCCAATACCCATCAAACAATTAAACCATGTTAGACTATGCCAAGATCTTCTAGATTGAATTTCAATACCAATTAGGAAATGAAACCATGTTAGACTGTGCAATGGAAACAACTCTTGCAAGTCTTGAGGAAGCTAACTTGCCACCTGTCACCAAATTTTCAACTAGGAAAATTAAGGGAAAAACATGAATCATCAATAACAACCACAAAACTACCTAAATTCATGCCATAGAGACCCTAATCTAACAATGAAGCACAAGATGACAAATGAAATTAAAATAATAAAGAAAATACACCTCAGATCCAATGCCAAAGTTGATTCTCCTCCATTTCTCTTCTCAATTTTGCTTGTTTTCTCTTAGATATGTAGTGTGTACAATTCATAATAAGCTCAATGTAGATGTAAGATAACAAAAACTCAAAGATTGTAGTTCTTCAAGATGAATGATATGAGTGATAGCAAAATATTGAAGATCATGGTTAGGTTGAAATGAAATTGAAAGCTTGGTTTTATAGAAATTTAGAGTTGATGGATGGTGATGATTCAAGGAAGAAGTAATGAGATCAATGGTGGAAAAAGATTGAGAAGAGGAGACAACTCAGACAAAGTGTGAATTCACTGATTTTCATGAGGAATGAGGTGAAAGAAGATGTTAGTTAGAAGGTGATTAGAAGGTGAATTGGATTTGCATTGAACTTTAATAATTAAAACAACTAATTATTATTACATGTGCAAGATGAGTTAAATAAATAAAATAAATAATTTTATTTATTTAGAAAGAGGATAAATATAGATAAACTAAATAATTAAAATAATTATTTAATTTCACAAGAATGGGGAAATGAATAGTTAAATAATTAAAATAATTATTTAATTATAAATAAAAATTCATGAGGAATAATTAAATAAAAAAAAATTTATTTAATTAAATTAGAAGAATAAAGTAATTAGTAACACAATAAAATAAAATAAATTTATTTAATCAATCCAAAGAAGAAAATAGATAAAGTGAATTAATTAAATAATACAAATTACTTTAATTAATAGAAGAAAATGGTATTAAGGAATCATCAAATAATTAAAATTATTTAATTATGTGGGAAATACGTAAATTAGTGTAGAAATGTTATCCACGGGCTTAGGACATTTTTCAATGTCTACACCACCAATCTTAGTTAGTAGGAGTCAACTACCAATTCTTCACTATTTTGGGTGCCAATTTCTTCCCTCTCTCCAATATGTACATCTCATTTCACAGGTTAATTGAATGTTTTGTTGGTGTTTTTTAAATACCAAGCTAATTTGATAAATAACCTATGGATTTTTCCATTTCCAATGGTTAGCTATTTGGAGGGATTGGCCAACGAATAGGTGAAAGTCGCAACTACTTTCCCTCTACACTTTGGGCTCTGCAAAACCCGGGAGGGTGATCCCACACAATAAAATTAAGATAATCTTGTGCCAATTTACCTCATACATTGTGAATAATAGATATATTCTCTTATGTTTTTCTTGACAGATGAAAGACTTCAAAGATTTGGCTAATTCTATACAACATTTAACATTCTAAAGAAAGAGAATATGGAACTATTTGAAACTTCAACTGAAATGAAATTTTGTATTTGTTCTTTTAGAGTGTGAAAGATCCAAGAACTTGTAACTTTAGACAAAGATTCTAGACCAATGCCTTAACCTAAGGTATGGAGTCAAATTCAATGCAAATATCTTAATCCTAACATTTCAGAGCTTTACAATATTGCATTACAACATTGCACTAAATATCTTGAACCAATTATTCTTACTAAATCCTTGCACATGAACAAAAACCTATACTTCTATCAAAGTAGTCTAACCAATTCTTTGAATCAAAACATTGATAAAAGCATACATCCATTGGAACAACAATGGAGATCAAATGAAATATCCTTAATAATTTTTATTAATAATCCATGAAAAGTGTACAGTAGGAGACAACTAGCTTAGAATTATGCCAATTCTGATATTTAAATGTGTGCATGGTGGTACCCCACGGTCCCCCTCTGTCCCCTCCTAACCCAAGCATCCCCTTATCACATGTGGTCCCGTGTCCCTCGGGGGGCTCACTTGCGGTCTCGTGTCCCTCAGGGTTCACTCATGGTGGGATAGAGCTTTTTCCTATGGGTATTTCAAAGACCTTTGAGATTCTGGTCGTATCTATTGTTTTTGTGTTGGTGGTGGAGATACTTCCAGAAATTGGCTGGAAGGATGTGCGAACAAATGGCAAACAAAACTCTTCTTTGGCTCCTCCTTTTTATGAGGATGTCATTGTTTCTGGGATAAACTTTTCCATTCTTGATTCAGTTTGTGATAGGATCCTCTCCTCCATGGAGAACACTGTTGTGGGTTGATTTCTTTCCTTCCGTCCAACTGTGGATATGGTTCGGAAGTGGGCTGCTACGAAATGGCATCTCAAGGGGAGTATGGAGATTTGTGCTATGGCTGGTGGTCTCTTCCTTTTTAGGTTTACGATTATGGAGGACATGATGGTGAATCTTTCCATGGGACCTTGGGTGTATGGGAAGCAGAGCTTGGCTTTGTGTCATTGGAAGTCAGGGTTTGACCCTACTGTGGACCTAAATAAGTTGGCTCCAATCTGGGTTCGGCTGCATGGCTTACGTCTAGAGTATTGGGAAGAATCCATTTTCAAATGTATTGGGGATTCTTTGGGTCAGTTTGTCATTACTGATTCCATCACCAAATCGAAGTCCAGGTTAGTGTTTGCAAGATTTTGTGTTAACATCTTTGTTGATAAAACTCTTCCTAACACAGTTAAGCTACGCTCCAAGTTTGGCAACTGGACCCAACCAGTGTGTTATGAAAATGTTGTAGTCTATTGTCAAAAGTCTACTAAAGATGGCCACCTTATCTTTGACTGCAAATCTTCTTACAATTGAGAGCCTAAGGTGGATAGTACCTCCTATAGAGAATGGTTCACCTTTGAAGGAGGTCACTTTCGTCAAACCTCCGGTTGCTTCACCTACTTCAGGTGACCCACTGTCTGGATAGGTTGACTCTAGTGTAAGTCTAGTGACTCTATCTTTAAATGAGACTGCTGTCAAACCCCAAGATGTCAGATGGCCCTGAGCCTTGGTTCTTTGGCTGTTGATCCTCTGATTATTGTGGGATGTGCGGGGACATGCAAAACAATGGGTGAGGAAGGTGAGATATGGGAAGAAGAGAGTATTGGAGCTATTGATGAATCTGTAGCGAATACCAAGGGCTTGAAGCTTGAGAAAACTATAGAAGAAGAGATCTAGACAACTCCAAAGATAAAAGGGAGGAAAAAGAAGGCAGATGTGGGAGGAGATTCTAAACCAGGAAGACCCTGCCAGAGACACACCAGGATGAGAGAAACTACAATTGAGATTGCCTTGGGTAAACAAAGGATATTGGACGTGTCCTCTAAGAAAGGTCAGAAATGAAAGTTATGTTGTGGAATGTTCGTGGGCTTAATAGCTCCCACAAACAACTTTCTTTGAAGAACTATGTCCTGGAACATAATATTGATGTGTGCCTACCACAAGAAACCAAAATGAATCATAATTTTTTGATAGGATTGCTAAATTTATTTGGCCAAATGCTTCCTACTTCTATAGTGATGCTGAGGGAGCTTTGGGAGGTCTAGCTGTGCTTTGGAACCCCTCTAGATTTTTGGTTTCAAAACTTTTTCACTGTAAAAATTGTGTGGGGGCCTCCTTTTCTTACCTGGGTGACTCTTGGTCTATAATCAATATTTATGCTCCTAACCAGAGGAACTCAAGGAGCACCCTGTGGCAGGATCTTACTATTAAAATTAATTATAATAGGGAAACTTGTTGGTTGATAGCCAGGGACTTCAACTCTCCCCTCTACCCTTCAGAGAAAAGTGGTGGCCTGATGGATTACTCTGACAACATGTTTGACCTGGAAATTTTTTTGAACTCTTCGGAGTTGATAGATATTGATCTTATGGGCTAGAAGTTTACTTGGTCTAACAAACGCTCTGGCGAAAATCTGGTTCAGGTTTGGTTGGATCAGTTTCTCTGCTCCCCCCCATTGGAATAAAATTTTAAATGCCAATCTAAAAACCTTTCCCAAACCGGTGTCTGACCACAATCCTCTATTGCTGACCTCAAATATTTGGCCTGCTATGGGACCTATTCCGTTTCATTTTGAGATTATGTGGAATTCCCACCCTGACTTCAAAAATAAAATTGCATAATGATGGAACATCCCTATTCGTGGCTCCCCCATGTTCATGATTTTTTTCAAACTCAAACATATTAAAAACATGGTAAAAGGATGGAACAAGAGTGTGTTTGGTGATGTGTTTAAAAAAAAAAACAATATTAGAGGAGGAATTGAGAACTTTACAAATGAAAATAGAGGAAGGGGATGACAGTTAGTAGACTCACAGCCAGGAAACAGAAACCAGGAAGGAATGGGAACAAATCCTCAAAAATGAGGAAATATTTTGGAAGCAGAAATCCAGAGTCCAATGGCTGAAAGAGGGTGATAGGAACACCTCCTTTCATGTGTCTACCATCAAGCACAGGAAAAGAAATCAAATTTGTAAATTGACTGATACTACTGGCATGGTGATATTGACTCCCGCCTAGATTGGCCTTATAGCTGCTAATTACTTTTAGGAGGCTTACTCGGCCCCGACTGAGGTGCCCAACCTGACTTTGGACAACCTGCTGCTTAACCACCTTTCGAACATCATCTCCCAGGAAGATAATTTGGGGATTCTCAGTGTTGTTTCCCCGTAAGAGGTTTGGTTGATTACCTTTAGTATGGGGGCTTTGAAAGCCCCAGGCCCAGATGGTTTCCCCCCTGCTTTCTTTCATATTTTCTGGGAAATTGTGGGCGAGGACCTTGTGCTAGCTGCTCATGATTTCTTCAAAATTGGTAAAATCCTTAAACAACTGAACCGCACCTTCATTTCTCTAATTCCTAAGATTGGTGATCCTCAATCCATGAATAATTTCTGGCCTATTAGTCTGTGCAACACCTTTTACAAAATCCTATCCAAGGTCATAGTGAACCGTATCAAGCCCCTTCTTGATAAACTCATTAGTCCAACCCAAAAAGGTTTTGTCCCTAGGCATCGTATTCTTGATGATACTCTGACCACTCATGAGCCTCTCCATTCTATGGATAGATGTAATTATGTGGGGATGGCTCTCAAATTAGACATTTCTAAAGCCTATGATAAAGTTATATGGGACTTCATCCCTAAGGTTCTGGCCAAGTTTGGTTTCAACCATTCGGTTGTTAAACTCTTAATGGAGTGTGTTAATACTATCAAGTATTCTATTATGGTCAATGGGACCCCCTTTGGGTTTTTCTCTACTGGTAGAGGGATCAAGCAAGGTGACCCCCTATCTCCCTATCTCTTTATCATGATAGTTGATGTGTTAAGAAGGAACTTTGCTGGTTTGCTGTCAGAGGGCTCTATTAGGGGAATCAAAGCGGCTTCTTCCCTAGACCCGATTGTGGTGCAACAATTTGTGGATGACATTTTTCTCTTTGGGAAAGCCTCTATGGTGGAAGCTAGGAAATGGAAAACCTGCCTTAACAATTATGATGCCTGCTCTGGTCAAAGCATCAACTACAATAAAAACATGATTTATTTCTTTAACAACACACCTAACTTGCAAGCCAGGGTGACTATGGTTCTAGGCTATTTAAGTGGGACTCTCCCCTTGGTTCACCTTGGGCTCCCTCTCACTATTAAGGAGGTCACCCCTAAATTTTGGAATTCGGTACTTGAAAGGATTCAAAGGAAACTTGTTGGGTGGAAAGGCTCCATTCTAAGCCATGCTAGTAAGATCCAACTACTCACTGTTGCTCTTCAGGAATACCAATTTACTTCCTCTCTATTTTTAAGATACTTAGGTACATTGTTGATAAACTTGAAAAAATCCAAAGGAACTTCCTCTGGTCTAGGACTAAGGATAAGTAGAAATTTGCTCTGGTCAAATGGGAAAAGGTCTGCCAGCTCAAATATTGTGGTGGGCTTGGGATCGGGAATATGGTCAACACTAACAAAGCCTTGATGGCCAAGGTGGACTGGGATCAAATAAAGAATATTAAGGATTGGTGCAAAATAATGAATTATAAATATCTTCAAAACAAGCCTTTGGTCGACTGCCTCTCGGAGGTTCACCCCCAGCTCCTTGGCTTGGAGGAGCATCTGTAGCACATAGAACCTGCTAAGGAATGAGATTAAATGGAAAATGGGTAATAAACATCAGATTATATTCTGGGAAGACCCATGGTTAATTGATATCCCCTTGGATTGTTCTGATTTCAAGAATCTTAAATGGCTGGCCGAAAGGTACTTTGGTTTCCATATCAATGATTATGTTTCCGATCCTCTAGAGGCTAGGGTGTGGAAGGATCTTGTTATCTGCTATCCTCTATCACAAGACCTTTGTTACCTGACTAGGTCTCTTCAGGACTTACTCTCTCTTACCAGGATTCCCTCCTATGACAAGGGAGATGAGTTTTTTTGGACCTTTGACAAACAGGGAGATCTATTTGTTAGGTCGGCATATACTCTGCTAACAAACCAGGGTATTGCGGTTGACCCTTGGAAGAAGATATGAAACCGCCATATGATCCCTAAAATTAATTTCTTCTGGTGGACTTCCTGTCATAATAGGATTCTTACTTAGGACAATTTGAGGAAATGAGGATTTTATATCTCCAACATATGCTTATTATGTAAATGCAATGAGGAAACTGTTAATCACTTACTGTTACATTGTCTATTTGCTGTTGAAGTCTAGGGGTTGAATTTTGAAAGAATCGGTTTTTCTTGGGCCATGTGTAAGGATATTATATCCTTCATCTTGGGCTGGCGTGGTCCCTATATCCACCCCTTTCCTAGAGAAATTTGGAACTAGGTCCCTCCTATTATTAGTTGGTGTCTGTGGAAGGAAAGGAATAACAAGGTCTTCAGAAATACTGAGAGAAATCCTAGGGAATTTTTTGGTATCGGTGTTCATCTTATTGAGGAAAACATTTCTTTCTTCAATGGGAAACCTCCGGAGATGGGACCTTTAGATTATGAAATAAGAATGGCCAAGGCCTGGCACCAGAATTTAGATGCTAGCTCGTTTGACAATACTAAATCCCTGGCCAAGAAAAATACCAAATGGGAGCCTCTGGAGAGAGGCTGGTTCAAACTCAATTTTGACGAGGCTGCTAAGGGAAACCTAGGCAAGGCTAGCATTGGTGGAGTGATTAGAGGCCCTGGGGGGTTCTGGTTGCTGGGTTTTCGGGAGGTATTGGTTTCCAATATTCTATTGTGGCAAAGGCTCATGCGCTGCTCATGGGCCTTCAAATTGTTGTCTCTCTGGGGATTGTGAACCTCCAAACTGAAGGGGACTCTAATTCCATCACTGATGCTGTGAATCTTGGAAGACTCATTAGGTGGAGTACGAAGGATATTATGTTGGATACTAGGTTCCTTTTATCCAATCTAAGAGCTAAAAAAGTGACGCACATTTTTAGGGAGGGTAACCAAGTTGCAGATGCTTTGGCTAATTGTGGTACCTATTGGAGTTACTCTAAATGTTGGAGGAATATGGGGAATTTACAGCCAAGGATTCAAGATCTCATCTTGAAAGAACAAAACACCCATTTATTATGATGATTTCAAATCTTTGGTTGATGGGTGTTGTTTGGGGGGTCCAATGGGTTGTTCTTTGGGCCTGGTGGATGAGTTCTAATGCTGAGGTGGCCTACAAGTGGCATAATTCAAAATTAAAGGTTAGTCACATGGTTAATGAAGGTGGCTCTACGAAGGGATTTGACATGTATGCGACAATTATGATTTTGAGAGGCTGTATTGTGGGATATCTTCTCTTTGGGATTGTCTTATTTCATCACGCCCTCCTTAAGACTATGGTTATGAATGTTGATATGAAATTTCATAATAAGGGAAATATCCCTTCAAGTGCCTTTGATCCTGCTAGTTTAGGGCTGGCTTCTAAATATACTTACATTGACATTTCTAAATTTGGCCAAGCGGCCACCTTGCCTAGTTTTTTGTGCAATTGCATCATGGCTAGGAAACCCTGCTCGCCCACCAATTCTCGCTTAGATTTCCACAATCACCTTAAGATTCACATTAATAACACCATTAAGTCTCTGTTTGGTGATCTTTCTTTTCACACATGTGATCTACACACTGGTGTAATTATCCACCAATGCAATCTTTGCCTTGATATCCACAATGAGAAGAAAGCCTATTGCTCTGTCAGTGTTTCTAACCTTTTATTATTGCAAGTTCTCTGGTTTCCTATGCAGGTAAACATCATAGGTGGTGGCTGCATTCAGACTGAGCCTGATAATTGCAGAGAGTTATGTAAGAATCCTTTAGTGTGGCATATCTGTGTTGAGGGTGGCCTTACTCCTCTCATGGAGATTATTGTGGGCTACGACCTTAACCTATCTGGCTAATTCACTAATTCCTGGAAGAACCGAAGGGTTACGTTGGGTGGAATTTCTTTTGAAGTCAGGGAAGAGGTGATAACACAAGCTACTAGAATGAAGTGCACTAGGAAGAAATATCCAAAGCATACTCGAACTCCGGACAATGACAGTTTGAAATCTTTTTTCATGGGGAACAAGGAGCCGATCTGTAACCAGTCGGGCTTTGAATGTGAAGCCCTTCCACAGCCCTAGTACCAAGTGTGTTTAGCCCTTATGAAGTATATCATGCTTGAAGGTAGGTTTAAAACCTACTTTTTCTATCATTTTCCCCTACTGAATCATCTTAGGCATAAAATCCTGCTTAGTTTTCCTTTCTTTCTGCTCATGGACCTGGAGAATTTGATTAAAAAATGCAACAAAATGGCCAGTCTTAACCTGAATGACATTCTGCCTCTACCTCTCCATCAGGGGTTTATTTTGAGACTCTACCATTTTAATTTGGCCTTATCTCCTCCTAGAGCCATTTCTGCTATCCGTATTGAAGAGCTTGAACCCTTGGCTGTCACAAATATCTCCCTTATTGAATCTAAAAGCCCTTGTAGAAAACCCCACCTGGGTACTGTTGAAAACCCCAAAACCACACAGGCTACTAAAAAAATTATGGGCAATGTGGGTAATGCGCATACTAGCACCGTAGCCAGCCTCTGTGAACTCAAGGCCACCCCAGCCAAGTTTTCTTACAGAGCCACCACAACAAAAAAGGAAAAGATGATAAAAAAAGGTTTGTTAGAGCTGATGGTGAAAGAGGGAAAAGGGAAGAATATTATGGGGAAAGATTCTAAAGGTGACATGATTGTGGAGACCACAGTCATGACTGGAGGGGAGACTACCATCCGAAGGTTTGGGAGATTGGTGAAAAATAACAAAAAAAGATAGATTATTGAGGACTTGGAGGAGGAGTAGAGGGACAACAAGGATTATAAGGAGGAGGAGACCGAGGAGGAAGAGGAAGAAAATATGGAAGGTCCTCTTTCTACCCTGGACAACAACAAGGTCCCAAAAGAGACTTCGGCCTCTTAGTCTTTGCACCCTCTGGCTATTGAGCATGGCGAGGTCCAGAGGACCATGGATGGTGAGGAGCTTTGTGCACTGAAAAAGAAGATGGACACACTTGACAAAAGATTAAGAGGCCTAACCCGATTCATGATGAAGCTGGGTGATTTCATGACTAGCACCCTATCCACGGTAATAAAAGAGGAGCTTGAGGGAAATAATTCCTAGGAGAATCAAGATTGGGTCGGGGACAACACTGTGGACCTCCTATTCAAAAACTGGGACAATGCCAGTTAGTTGCTGCATGGGCCTATGTTTGTGTCTTTGCTACCTGTCCATGGCCATTGTGTTGTTACTATTCTTTTTTTACTTTCAGTTAGTTTTATGGACTTGATCTTTTTTGGCCCTTGAGGCTCGTTTTGTAGGGTACAACACCCTATAAATGCTGCTTACTTTTTCAAAAAGATGAAATTGTAGAAAATGCAAAATTAATAACCTAAGACAAGACTCAACTTCTATTCTCTGTGCTTTGTATTAAAAAATTGACAAGGAGATCAATCATCCCGCTCAAATGGCCTTACAATCCCTTTTATAAAACAAGGGAGCAACAAGAAACATGCCATGTGCACATGTCACATTTTCATTTGAAATAGAGTCACAAAAGTAAAAGACCTCAACCAATTACAAGGGAATATCTCAAATCAGTCACCATCAAGTCGTTGAAGAAAACTCCCACTTCACTTAGAAGGCACACAATGAGGGAGAGAGTTGTACTTTGAAAGCTGAATATTCCTTTTGCCTCATTTTCACATGCTTTCCAAAACCTTAGGACATAAAGCATAAAAAAGGGAAAAGGAAAAAGTACATACTCCACATCAACAACTAACATCATCAAATTTTCTATTCTGGAGGGGACAAGCTTTAAACACTATTATATCAAAGGCTTAATCTATAAAATTTTTAAACCATATGTTGTACTCCTCCTCACTCGACCACTGAATCTCAAAAAACATTTGCACCTCAGAATTATGTGCATTATACCTTGCACTTTTTTTTGGCCTCCTTTACAAATAAATCTAGATTTATCTCTATTTTGAACAATTCATCCAGAGAATTATTCAATTGAGAATTTTTTGCTTTTTCTTATTTGTAAATAAAAGTTGATATTGATGGGAAAATGGTCCCAAACTCATCCTTCCATTTAAAAAATCCTTTTAATTCTCCTACCTCATTTAAAATATGAGGCACACGATTATTCTCCATATCTCTAAACATCTTCAACTTGGTTTTGAACTACATGTCAAGCTTACTTTGAAAAGTAGAAATTTCACCAAGAAATCCAACCACTTTGATTAACTGTGGAAAATTTGTTTGAGCTTCTGGATCACTTTCCATGGCTGTCATCATTTCTTTCAAAGCCTCTTCCCTTGTGGTCCACTTACTCCATAATTTCTAAAAATCTTCTTGAACTTCAGAATGTTTCCTATAAGCTTCATGAATGTTTTTGTAGACACTCCACACATTATCCAACTTATGAAGTATGCATGCAATTCGATACCCTAAAATATAATCAATAATTTCAATCACAATCTTCTCTATCTCCTCCTTGGCCTTTTCCTCATTCTCTTTGTCTATCTACAATTCTTCTTTCAATCTCTTGATTCTAAGAGATAATGTATCTCTATCTTATGTAGAGAATTTTGGTGTAGAAGTGGGAAGTGGTAGGGATTTTTCTATTGGTTTCTTTAAAGAAGCATTTTCCTTTAACTTATTGTATTCCTCTAGTAATATGTTATGCTTATCCAACAACACATCTTTTGCTTGAGACATTTCGGTTGTATCAACACTTAACATGGCAGCATGCATAGTTAGTTTGGTTTCTTGAGTGGGTGTCATCTGTGAGGCTCTTTTCACTATAACATCTCCTATGATTTCACCAACTAATTTGATCACTCTTGGCCTCCCTATATTTGGTCCCATAGAACAAATTGCTAATGTATGCAATATTGGGTTGAAGACAGAGCCAACCACCTTATTTTCATACAAATCCTCTGATATAAATGCTTTAGGATCATGCCTAATGGTGTCCAGAGCAATTGCAGAAGTTAAGTCCCACCTAGGCAGATAGAGATACCACTTTGTTTCACTAATGTTCTTCCCTCATCAGGAGAAATATTAAAAATTTCTTGCATAATATTCTCTTCTTCTTTCTTTTCAACTTCATCATGTAGTGAAGGATCCACTCCTTCCTGAACCTTTTCAATCCTTTACTTAATTTCATTACTTTTCACTTGAATTAAAAATTCTCCGAATTCATTTGTTTGCACAAAGGACTCATTGTCTATAAACTCTTGACATGACTTAATTATAACATCTTCATCATCTATAATATTGTCATCATATACAAATTTAATAATTCTCCCAAGAGGGAAAAAGGATCCAATGGATCATTTACAATAGGGGAGGGGAATCTTTGTATCAATAAAATACTCAACAAGTGGATTAACAATTGGTCTTTCTTCAATCTCCATGAGTATAATTGAGGGGCCCTAAGCAGATGATTGAGCTGGTTGGTTCTAAATTTTAGCTTCTTTCTCTTCTTTGCAATTCTTGCTGCCTCTTTAGCCTATCTAATCATCTTTAGAAATGTTCCCTGCTTCTAGGCATCCAACATTACCATATCTCTTTTGAAAGGGTCTTCAATTTGTGCATATGGGCTAGCATACAATGGATTAACCTTAAGCCTTTTTCCTCAACCTTAATAACATGCATCCACTACTTCTTCCTCTCACCAACCAGGTCATCTGATGCCAAATTTTTGATCACATCTTTAGTATAAAAAAAATGATTGTAGAACCCTGACCGACCTCTGTTCTTTCTCTTTCTATCTATGAAACCATTGTTGGATGTTGTGGTTATGTTGCTGATATGTGGTTGTCATTGATGTCAACACTATTAATCTATTTAAGGCTGTATATGTCGAGGATATTGAGAAAATTGTAAAAATAATAGTACAGGCAACCAATGGAGCTAAGAAGGTCAGAATGTTGTAAAGCTCTGTGTGTTGAAGATTTGAAGGTGCGCTTCAAAGGGTTTGCTGGTGAAGCTTTCTAGTATGTTGTTTGAAAGTTTCAGAGGTTCGCATAAATATTTGTGGAAGTTATGAAGATCTGTGTGCCTACAATTACTCAGTTTCTATAGATGGTGTTCTTGGTTGAAGCGGATGAAATTCTGGTAATTTCATGTGTTGCGCATGTACTTGTGAGATTCATGGATGAGTCTAGATCATGCTCTATCCTTGTTGTACATCTGCATTGATGGAAGTGTTCGTGATTGGAGATTATTCTGATGTGTGCCCGAGTTCTCATGTTCTTGGATGACATGATGATGTTAGCATGTTGTAGATCCATGAGGATTAATATTTTATTGTTTGGCATGTTTGGAGGTGTTTGTTTGGGTCCTCACTATGTTGTGACCACTTTGTGTTGGTGCACATTGTAATTTGTTCATGTATCAAGGCCGATAGTTGTAATTCATTCTTTATTTGTGGCCGACTGAATAGTGATTGTAAATCTATGTAGCGGATATATATGAGATTGTTTTCCTCATTTAGAGACAAGTTCTCAAATGTACAAGTGATGTACAAGTGCAAATAAAGGTCAAATCATTTAGAGCAGAGTGTGGAAGAGTTTGGGCAGAGGGTGGAAGAGTTTGAAGAAGTTTTTGTGCGCTTAACTAGAACTATAATTAGGCTTTTGTAGAAGCTAAATTCTCAGTTCAACTTCATCAGATGGATTTAATTTGATTACTATATGCAAGGTAGTGAGCCTTCCTTTTGAGCAGTGTGCCTAAATGCAAGTGCATTCCCTTTTTATTCTTCATTATACTTCTAATAGGGTATAATCTTGTGGACTAACATCCACCGTGGTTTTTCCCCTAACAGGGTTTCCACGTATAAAATCTTGTTGTTCATGTGTCTATGATGTGTTGTTGATTTAATGTCTACACTATTAATTGTTAGATCTATGATATAAGGTTGATTAATTTTTTATAAGTTTGATTTTGGTAACAACTGATTCACCCCCCCTCTCAGTTGTCTATCCTTGTTTTGCCAACAATTGGTATCAAAGCTAGTTCCTCCAAAAAAAGCTTAACAACTTGAGATGACCCGAGATGAAATCATTCAAAAAGAATAGTCCTAAATTTGATGGTACAAACTACTCTCTATGGAAAGTCAGGATGGAATGTCATTTAAGGTGCATTGGTGAACCTTTCTGGCAAATGACACAAATTACATATACTGTTCCTTATAATGGTCCCTCCTTTGAAGATGAGATCAAGCAACCAAAAATTAATACTAGGGCAGTAGAAACACTGGTGAGCGCTTTGACAGATTCAAAGATGACAAATGTGATGAGATTGAATACTGCATACCAGATTTGGAAAAAACTGGAAACATTGTATGAAGGAGATGCACTAGTGAAAAGTGCTAAGCTAAAAAGTCTAAAAGGAAAATGGGAGAGCTTGAAGATGAGTGAAGATGAGAACGTATTTTCCTTCTCACATAAGATAAATGAATTGGTGATGGACATTAGATGTTCTGGTGGAACCTTGGATGATAATGAAATTATGGCTAAGATACTTAGATATGTGCCCCCTTCTTACAAGACAAAAGCTCATGCTATTGAAGAACTTAGGACAGTGACAAATATTCCAAAAGACATGTTGATTAGTAAAATTTTTGAATTTGAATTGAGTGAATTTGGTGAGTCTGCTCCTAAGACTAAATTTTCTTTCAAGGCTACTATATCCGGGAAAAGCAACCAGAGATATGATTCAGGAGAAAGTTCCAAGAGAACATTCAGGTATGAATATGAGATGAAGCGAATTGAAGATGAAGAAAAGGAATTGGAAGAACTAGAAGCTTTGATTGTGAAAAGAGAATCGAGAGGTCATGGTAAGTACAAAGGAGAGTTACATATTAAATTTTTTCCTGCAATAAGATAGGAAATTTTGCATCTAGATGTCCTGAAAGAGTTTCAAAGTATAAACCTGAGAACAGTAGATTTCAAAGAAAGTGCTATTATGCTGAAAAAGGTGTAACTAATGAAGAATCTGGTAAAGAAACTAAAAATGAAGATGGATGGGTAGTTATTGCTATCAAAGAAAATGACCAGGTGTCCACTGAATTTGCTAGTAATGTGAATGTTGAGAAAGCTCTTGCAGCCAAAGTCGAAGAGAAAGATGAGTGGGTGATTGAAAACGGATGCTCACATCATATGACTGGTGAATTTTTTTTTTTTGTAAGCTTGGAAAACTATGATGGTGGTGTTGTGAGGTTTGGAGACAACCGTTCTAGTGTGATTCATGGCAGAGGCACTATTTATTTTGGTGGTAAGCATAATACTGATGATTTTCTTTATGTAGAAGGCTTGAAGCATAAATTTTTGAGGTTTGGATAGATGGTAGACAAAGCTTACAATCTATAGTTCAAGAATGGTAAGTGAAAAATATTGGGAAGTTCAAGAAATATGATTGCTTCAGGAACAAAGACAAAAGGTAATATCTTTCAATTGAGTGCTGCTAGTGAAAGTTGTTTGATTGCTCAAATTGATGTAAGCTGGTTATGGCATAAAAGGTTGTGTCATGTGAGCTTTGATAACATTTTCAAGATAAGCTCTACTCAAGCAGTTAGAGATCTACCTAAGTTAGTGAAGCCTACTAACACTATGTACAAGGAATGTCAGATGGGAAAGTAAACATGAAATTATTTATGAAGAAAATGTTATAGTTCTAATGGAGTACTGGATTTGATACATATTGGTCTATATGGTCCTTCCAGAATCAGAAGCCTACAAGGTGGAAGGTATTTTATATTTCTAATTGATGATTATTCTAGAATGATATGGGTCGCTTTGTTGAGAGAAAAACATGAAGCATTAGAAAAGTTCAAAATTTTTAAAGCTATGGCATAGAATGAGATAGGTCAAAGGATCAAATGTCTAAGTTTAGACATAGGTGGTGAATTTACTTCATGGTAATTCAATTATTTTTGCGAAGAGTATTTAATCCAAAGACAACTATCTGCTCCCTGGACCCCTCAACAAAATGGAGTTGTTGAAAGAAATAACATAACCGTTCTAGACACTGCTAGAACCATGATGTTGGAAGCAAATGTTCCTCATTTCTACTGGAGAGAAGCTGTAAGTACTATTGTGTACACCATTAATAGGGTGAATGTCAATAGTAATTCTGGTAAGACACCTTTTGAGCTATGGTTTGGTTATAAGCCTATTGCCAAGTATTTCAAAATCTTTGGAAGCAAATGATACATCAAGAGATATGATGATAGAGGTAAGTTTGATGCTAGAAGTGATGAAGGAATATTTTTAGGATACTCTACTAAAAGAAAATCTTACTGGTGGTTTAACAAAAGGCTGAAGAAAATGGTTGAAAGGGCAAATGTCAAGGTTGATGAAGACATTGGTAAATAATCTAGATCTAGTGGTTATGATTTAGATGATCAAAATGATGGTACTAACAATGAAAGTAATGTTCAGGCACAAGATCAACTTCAAATTGTTCTGATGAACCAAGGGAATCAAGAAGCAAAAAATAGTAGAAGTGCAGAAGAAAGAACACAAGAAAAAGAGGTAAAAGAAAATATCAAAACTCCTAAGTATGTAAGATGAAATAATTTTGATAGTTAGATCATAGGAGATGAGAAAGTTTGTGTAAACTAGAAGAATTTTTTTGGAAGAATATTGTCTAATCTCTAAAGTTGAGCCTAGAAATATCAGTGAAGCTTGTAAGGATGAACATTGGATGGAAGCCATGAAAGAAGAATTGTTGCCGATAAAAAAAAATGATACATGGGATCTTGTTCCTAGACCTCAGAACAAAAATGTGATTGGAACCAAGTGGGTGTTCCAGAATAAGCTGAATGAACAAGGTGATGTGGTCAGAAACAAAGCAAGATTGGTCTACAAAGGATACTCACAGATGAAAGGTATTGATTTTGAAGAAAGTTTTTCTCCTATTGCTAGAATTGAATTTTTTAGATTACTTCTTGCTTATGCTACTTTCAAGAATTACAAAGTTTATCAGATGGATGTAAAGTCAACATTTCTGAATGGTGAACTAGAAGAAGAAGTTTATGTTGAACAACCAGATGGATTTTAGTTGGCTGATGAAAAGGACATGGTATGTCGATTGAAGAAAACTCTTTATGGACTAAAGAAAGCTCCTAGATCTTAGTATGCTAGATTGGGTAAATACTTGTTGAAACTTGGATTCAATAACGGTACTGCTGACAACAATTTGTAATTCAAGCTGGATCAGAGAAAAGAACTGATCATTGAAGTCTTTGTTGATGATATTATTTTTTAAGGTGATGATGATTTATGTATGAATTTTACCGATGAAATGGAAAGTGAATTTGAAATGTCAATGATAGGAGAGCTGAAATTATTTTTAGGACTGCAAATCACTCATTTAGATGATGAAATATTTGTATCTCAATCTAAATATGTGAAAGAGTTACTGAATAAGTTTGGCATGGAAGATTCTATGAGAGAGGGAGACCACCCACTACAAGACCCTAGGTCAAAAAAAGGCCAAGAGCGGAAAGGCCGCCCTAACCCACCTTAGTTTAAAGGATAGTTAGGATGACGAGGATGGGAATGATGAGGACTATGTATCCTTCGATCACTCTACAATCCCAAATATTGGAAGGAGGCTAAGCAAGTCTGCCTTTGGAGTCAGACTCGTATGCTAGGCAACTCTATGTCTAAGGATGGAAGTGTAATTCTAGGATTTCAGTGTGGTGCACTGATGTCTCAAGGGTACGCTAGCGTCTATACAGCCAGATAACCAAAAAGTAAATATTCCAACTCGAAAAGGAGGACTAACAACATAGTCTAGAGATGTTTAAAGCAATAGAATGAGATTAAGATGAGGGAAAAGAAAATAGGAATGCGATGAAGGAAATGTATTACCACCAAGGTGATGAAGATTATCTCGTAGAATTCTCTCCTAGCCAACTTGCTCCAACCTCTATCCACCTACACACAAAGAAGGGAGAAGTTGTTGGGCTGTATAGGGGCATGCCTCAGTTAGACCCCCATCTTGGTGTTCCCACCTCCATGGACAACCAAGTTTGGAATAGTAGAACTAGATGATAAAGGAAATGAACTACAAGCTATGTAAACACAAAACACTACAAGCAGTACATGCTTACCCAATCAAAAGAAAAATGAAAGGTTGTAGGAGCTTTACTGCCTCTGTCCAAAGCACTCAAGGCTCGTGGAGGAGTGAATGAGAGGGAATCAAGCCTTTGTTGCCATGGTGTTTGTCTTGTGCTCACCCTATTAGATTGATGGAGTATGGAGTTGCTGCAATGGAGTGAAAAATGCTGCTACAAAGCTTGGAAAATGGATGTAAATGGTGGAGAAAATTCTCAAATGATCTTGCATACTTCTCTCAAACTTATGCTTCAAAAAAGCTAAGGATGAAAGAGTGAAGATTATGAAGAGATGGATGAAAAATGACCATATTCGGGTCAGCCAACTGAAGAGGGGCGTTACACTTCGACTTCCAATCGAAAGTGTAACATCCCTGCAATTTCCAGCTAGAAGAATCCGTTAGGGACGTAAGCATGCCGCACAGATTGCTATGCACCGTGCGGGAATCCCCATCAACATGTAAAATAGGTGCCAAGTGGATGCAAGCAATGTGCTTAATTGGAATTAAGCCTCTACCTTTGATTTTCTAAAGTGTTAAGGGTCAAAATGAGATTTATGCTAGGGGTGAAAATTCATGTTGATACATTTTCCCCCCACTTTAGTAAGCACGAGTACTGATGAGTGCTTCAATAAAGTAGAGTAGTAAGAAAGTAGTTGAGTAAGAAGTGTATACCTGAGCCAACGAGGAAGCAGAGCACGGTCTGGTGAACCCAGAAGTGTAGGAAAGGACTTCACAGTTCCTCAGAACTACAAAGCTGAAGCATGAAAATACCTTACAGGCTCACGGTCCTGCAAGGGTGGTATCCTTCAAGAACTCTCACATGAAGGAGACCAGAAAAGCACTTTACAGACCCACAAACCTGCAAGGAAGGTATCCCCCAAGAACTCTCACATGAGGGAGACCAAGTAAAAGGGGACTCTGCAGAGTTAGAGGTGGCAACATTTTTACCCATAGATAGAACACATTAGGGAGTGGCCACGTAGGCCAGTGGTTGGAAATTCATGCAAACCATCACAAAGTTGTAAGGATTTCTAAGGGGTCCCTCAGGAACCCTTCAAAAGGAAGGAGGGTCCTCTCAAGGGATGCATTATTTGAAAGGTACGGTCTAGTCGGGCTGCACCCAAGCTAGACATAAGGATGCAAAGACAATCTAGTCAGGCTGCCCTCAGAATAGACATCAAGATGTGGAATAGGTCTAGTCGGGCTACCCCCAAGCTAGACACAATAGGACTTTGTTGAAATCTTTTGAAGGGGTTCCTTGTGAAACCAACATGAAAAGGAAGGGGTTCACTCAAGGGACACATTCAAAGAAGCTTAATGTCTTCCTTCTTGAATCGATTCATCATCAAGGAATCCTTTTGAAAGATGTTCACTTCATCAAGGAATTTGAAAGGAAGGAGATGTGCTCATGCGAGGGGAAGACTAAGACCATTCCCACTTCGGAGGAGGATTTCCAAGTCCTTTCTTTACGAACCCCTGATGAAGGAAACACGTCCCGTTAGGGTTCTAAGTTGAGAATATAATTCTAACAAGGAAGTGTGTGGAGGGTCTTCAAGAAAAGATTCATTTGGCAATGAATGCATTTTATAAAAACCAAGTGATGTAGAAGATTCATTGTCACACATGAATGGGACAACTCAAGCAAAGATGAGAGAAAGATAAAGTGAAAGGTAAAGAAAACATATCATGCATAGGGGCACATGGGGATCTGGTTATGCGGGATCAGATCTACCTTTATTTATATATAATAGGTAACTACGGTAAGAGGAAAGAGATAATCAATCCCCAACCAGATCAGGAAGAATGTATGAAAGACAAAGTAAAATAAAAATCGGGTCAACATGGAAGGAGGCCTAAATTCTCCTGACGCTTTGCATCATCCCCAATTTACTGCAAGTCAAACACAAACATGGAAGAATAGAGATACATATAGAGGAAATTTTACAACACCAACACCATGCCTGTATCCATGCACCAAAAAGGGTGATGAGGGTCATCCAGGCACATATAGCATGATTAAGGGGGAAGCACATGTCAAGACACACACACATACCTAATCTAAAGATCAAGAAGAGAGTCTCCCCCTACAATTGGTCAACCGGGAGGTCATCATCTTCCCACTCTAGATCCTCAAAGGAAGGAAGATGAACCTGCAATGGTGTAATGTTAAGGGGAGGAGCTTCCAATCCACCTGCAACAAGGGCCAAGGTAGAGGGATCTGTAAGGTCTCTGTTGCTCAACTCTTGTGGGTCTAGGGTCAATGACCTAGCAAAGATCACTGACAAGGTCGAAACTTCATCCACTGAGTTAAACATGCACTTAATAGGAGTGCCATGTTTCACCTCAATAGACGGTGGAGTTCACACCTAAGGTTCATCACTAGGCTCACCAAGTGACTTGGGAGCAGTGACAAACTTAGGGGAAGCTGAAGCTGGTTCCGTCATTAGGATAGTACAAGTCCACCTGGGGACACCTTTCGGAGGAGGTGGGCTCTTCTTACATCCTCCATTGCTGGAGGGGCCACTCTCTACCTTCTTCTTCAGTGGAGGAGGTGAACTCCCCATAGATGAAGGAAGGTGGGTAGAAGGAGAAGAGGAGAGAAGCATAGTGGACACAACTGAAGTGTTCACCATATCCATTGGTTTTGGGAAAGGCAAGACATCCAGAATGGAAATCAATAAGGGCAGCTTCAAAGAAGGAGCGATGAACACTTGCACCCTTCTAGGTGCAGGTGCGCTCACAACAAGAGCCAGAAGAAATTCAGAACTAGGTTGAATAGGGATAGAAGGGGGAAGAGAGGAATACACAATAGGAGATGTGGTATTCTCTTCCTCCTTCTGTAAGGAGGCTTGCTCAGATCGGAGAGCCTTTCTCCAATGCTTATGCTCATGTGCAAGGCAGTTCCTATGGCTCTTCACACTGGAAGCCAAAACATGTGAAGGAACAGAAGGATCCTACTCAGCCATGGGAATATCTTCCATGGAGGTCTCCAATAGAAGGATAGTCTCCTAAATGAGAGCATAAGAGGTAGGTTTGGAAATGATGGTAGGAGTTACCCCTACCACCTTAGGGGTGGCCCCCTTTCTGTTTGGGGAACAAGAATAGGTTGAGGGGTGAACTCTCTCCATGAGCCTTTCTTTCTGTCATATAAATAATACCAGGGTCCTGCAAACCCATTAGGGAGATCTGATATCCTGATCTTGGGATTTCCCCAAGGAGGCATCATCAGACTCAATAGATAGAGTCTAGGCTTGTTCATCCGGTACTCTTCCCAAGAGAGAGGAGTAGATGAGCCAACTCAAGAGGGAGTGAGATTCTCCTTTCCCTTTCAGGAGGAGGAGGTAGCTGGCTACTCAGCTATAGGAAGTGTAAAATTTGTCTATCCCTTACCTCAAGTCTTATACTTCACATAGTTCTTGTAAAGTAGATCCATTCTCTATGGGAGCGGATTGATGGGAGTGGGCCAAAAGTGATCTAATGAATATCCTCCACGGGATACCACAGGATGATATCCAGTGTCATGCACGACATGCATGACACCTTCATGGGAAAAATTAAGACACTTATGAACCATGGAGGCGATCCCATTCATGGAAGCTAGCCAAGGTATGCCTATCTTCACTCTAAACAAGTTCGACTCAGGAATGACATCGAAGATTGTGTCTATAGTCCTAGGTCCAACTAAGACAGATAACGTTATTGATCCATAAGGTTTAAGAGAAAGTCCATAATGTGTGCTAATGATGGATTTGGTTTTTTCATATTTTCCCTTTGTAGGGAATTCAAGAGTAATGTCTCTTCCATTACGACATTCACTCTACTCGTAGGGTCGACTAGGACCCCTGTCACAATGTTGCCATTGAGGCGAGCAATAATATATAATGGAGAAGGTTTGCTATTTGCTGGAACATATTGTGAGGTAAATGTTATATCCAGAAAGTCGGTCGCAAGATGAGGGGAAGGGGTAACATTGACCATGTTGACGTATGCCTCGGGGCAAGAGCCTAAATCTGAGGGATTGATAATCATGTTGGCAGAGTGTGATGGAAATGGGTCTGTATATATCTGCAAGTCATGATTAGCTTTCGCCACTGAATTGTTCATATTGTGTTTACTACCATCAAGACGGATAGTACTGTCCTCAATGCGGTCCTATATCTCATGAGCAGGTGCATGCAACATTCGGTATCGTGTCCATTAACTTGATGGTATTTAGAATATGTGTTCTCTTCATACCAGCTAGGGTATGGTTCCCTAACTGGTTTAGGGGTAGGAAAAGTAAGGATCTTATCCTTCACAAACTTCTGCAAGATGGAAGAATAAGATTTTGATAGCTTCGTAAGCTTTCGGCCGCGTTTGAGGCCGTTGTTGTCCATCGGGACTACTATATTCGCAACGGATTTTCCTCTTCCCAAGATGAACATGATAGATCTTCCCTTAGAATGGGAGCATGAGGAGGAACCCCTGAACTAAACCACCATCTACTGGTATTCTCGTAGAGCTGCACATAGATGTGTGAAAGAGGGATACCTCATGAGGGCGAACTTCTCTTGCCAATGTCTCTGTAAATTCCCTATGAAGACCTTTGGCACATCTGATTCAGGTAATAGATATGAGATATGTGAGAAGAGCGCTTGATATCATGCTATAAAGTTTGTAACCTTTTCATTATCCCCTTGTTTGCATCGAACAAGGTCTGAGAAGGTCATCTTCAGCCTGATATTGGCTTGGAACTATCACAAGAACTGGTTCACAAGATAATCAAATGTGAAGATGGAATTATTGGGCAAAGAATAGTACAAATCTAGTGTTGTATCTTTGAGGGATCGAGGAAATAGTTTAGCCATGAATGCATCATGATGGAAGAAATCTATGCACAAGGCGTTAAAGGTAGACACATGTGTTTGCGGGTCCCCTTTACCATCGTATTTCTCAAATTTGGGAATCCCCATACCTAACAAGAATGGAGTGTTTAAAATTGCAATCGACAAAGGGCTGTGCCAGGAGAAAGGTTGAAAGATAGTTGAGTTGAGGCCTGGGACAGGTTCACCAGCTGATTCTGCATCTTCCCCATATTCTAAAGAATAGTATTTAGGATAGGTTCATTAGAAGATAGAGGACCACCAAAACCATTGCTAGAGCCACCACCAGAATTTCCACCAATGCTACTACCACTGGTGTGGCCTCCACTGGTGCCACCACCATGACCACTTCCAGAGCCGCTACCGATGCCGCCACTATGACCACTGCCAGAGCCACTACTGATGCCGCCACCACCAGTGTGACTTTCATCGGAGCCACCACCATGACTTTCACCGGCACCGCCACCACCAATGCCACCTCCACATCCAAAGTTTCCTCCGCCAAAGCTTTTGCCCATCATTCTACCAAATCCTCCACCACCGGAGGTGGTAGAAGGGGTGAAGTGGAAACCCAAAGGGTTTTTGTTTACTTTGAAAGTGTCTAAGATTTTGGAAGTAGAGGGTATATTGATTGAGGGGACCATGTTAGACATGTAAACAGATGTAGGAGGCATCGACATCTCTAGTTGCCTCTCAAGTTCCTCGAAGAGGCCATCTTGTATCATGCGGCCAAGACTCAAGGGGGCGCATGCTTCAGATAGACCGGCGAGACGAGCCAAGAGTTCTATGCTTGTCCGGTCCTTTTCCACCATGCATCTTATTTCACTGATCACCTTAGCAGCCCTAACCAACTTTGGGTTGCCTTTCGGGTGATTTTCTAATGCACATAACCCCTTACCAAGATTAACAAAATATACTTGGAAGGGATACATATGACCTCATGCTCATCTGCGGATGAAGAGGTTGGTGATAGAGCAGGAGTAGGGACGTGATCAATTTTGTCAAGAAACCTAAGTTTTCCTCACAATACTTGCTCTTCTAATAATATGTCCAGAGGTTATGGATGGGGTCGTGAATCTCATAAACTTTCTCGACTCACAAGGGTATGCCGACCAAGGGATATAAGAGAAATTTTTTGGAACACCGACAAAGGGATAGACATTGGTTCATGTCGAGCTCACCAAAAAAGTGAAGGGGAACCACCCACTGCAAGACCCCAGGTCAAGAAAGGCTAAGAGTGGAAAGGACACCCTAACACACTTCAGTTTAAAGGATAGTGAGGATGACGAGGATGATAATGATGAGGACTATGTATCCTTCGATCACTCTACAATCCTGAATGTTGGAAGGAGGCTAAGCGAGTCTACCTTTGGAGTTAGACTCGTGTCCTAGATAACTCTCTATCTGAGGATGAAAGCATAGTTCTAGGATGGAAGCACGACACATTGACATCTCAAAGGTGCGTTGGTGTCGGTATGACTAGAGAACTGAAAAGGAAAGATTCCAACTTGAAAAGGAGGACTAATAACCTAGTGTAGAGATGTTTAAAGCGGAAAAATGAGATTAAGATGAGGGAAAAGAAAATATGAATGCAATGAAGGAAATGTATTACCACCAAGGTGGTGAAGATGATCTCGCAGAATGCTCTCCTCACCAGCTTTCTTCGAGCTCTATCCACCTACACACAAGCAAGGGAGAATTTGTTGGGGGTGTATAGGGGCTTGCCTCAGTCAGACCCCCATCTTGGTGTTTCCACCTCCATGGACAACCAAGTTTGGAATTGTAGAAATAGATGATAAAGGAAATGAACTACAAGCAACGCAAACACAAAAAACTACAAGCAGTACGTGCTTACCCAATAAAAAGAAAAAGGAGAGGTTGTAGGAGATTTACCGCCTCCGTCCAAAGAACTCAAGGCTTGTAGAGGAGTGAACAAGAGGGACTCAAGCCTCTGTTGCCATGGTGTCTGTCTTGTGCTCGCCCTGTTGGAGTGATGGAGTTGCTGCAATGGAGTGAACAATGCTGCTACAAAGCTTGGAAAATGGATGTAAATGGTGGAGAAAATGCTCAAATGATCTTGCAAACTTCTCTCAGACTTCTGCTTCAGAAAAGCTAAGGATGGAAGAGTGACGATTATGAAGAGATTGATGAAAAATGACCATATTCAGGTTGGCCAGCTGAAGAGGGGCATTACACTTCAACTTCCAATCGAAAGTGTAATGTACCTACAGTCTCCAACCACTGGAATCTGCTAGGTTCATAAGCATGCCACGCAGACATCTATGCGCCGCACGAGCATCCTTGACAGAAGTGCCCCCACCAACATGCAAAACAAGTGCCAAGTGGATGCAAGCAGCGGGCTTAAGTGGAATTAAGCCTCTTCCTTTGATTTTCTAAAGTTTTAAGGGTCAAAATGAGATTTGTGTTAGGGGTCCAAATTGATGTTGATAAAAATTCAAAACCAGTTGGTACACCTATGGTGACCGAATGCAAACTTACACGGAAAGATGGTTCTCCTAAAGAAAATTAGACAAGATACAGGTCAATGATTGGTGGATTACTCTATTTGACTTAGACTAGGCTAGATATAATGAATGTTGTGTGCATGGTTGCTAGATTTCAAGCTGATCCTAAACAATCCCATGTGACAACTATACAAAGAATATTCAAATATCTGAAAAGGAGTTGATCTTGGTCTTTGGTATCCTAAGGATGATGATCTTACTCTAAGTGCTTTTATTGATGTTGATTGGACAGGAGATGTAGATGACCAGAAGAGTACCAGTGGTGGTGCATTCTTCTTAGGTAAGAATTTGGTATCTTGGTTAAGCAAAAAGAAGAACTCGGTTTCATTATCTACTACTGAGGCAAAGTACATTGCTGCTAGAAAAAATTGTACCCAAGTATTGTGGATGAAGCAAATGTTGAGAGATGTCAAAATTGAGTATGAAGAATTTGTTGCCATATTCTCTGATAATTCAAGCTCCATTAACATTTCTAAGAATCCAATGTTGCATTCAAAGACAAAGCATATATCCATCAAGTATCACTTCTTGAGAGATAAAGTAAGTGACAAAGAAGTTAGATTGGAGTACATACCTACCAAAGAGAAAATTGCATATATCTTCACCAAGCTGTTGCCTAAGGATAATTTTGAGTACCTCAAAGGAAAGTTAGGGGTGATTTCCCCTGCTTATCAGAACTAAGATGCAGGTATTTGGATCAGTTCGTGAATTCATAGCAATATCTCATTCCAGATTGATGTTGTGGTGGCTGCTACTTAGGGGGAGTAGTCAGATGATTCAAATTTGTGATCATAGCATGTGTACCTTTGCCATTGATGTCAAAGGGGGAGAGAAACAATGTGAAAAATATGGGAAAGAAAATCAATGAAGAAAACAGGAAAGAGTGTACAATCTCAAGGGGATATTGTTGAAGAAGAGTTAGTTGGGTTGATGGTATTATTTTTCACATCATGTGTTTACATCAATGCCAAAGGGGGAGATTCTTGGATGTTGTGGTTATGTTTCTAATATGTGGTTGTCATTGATGTCAACACTATTAGCATTTAATCTGCTTAAGGATATATATGTCGAGGATATTGAGAAAATTGTAAAAAATATAGTACAGGAAGCCAGTGGAGCTGAGAAGGTTAGAATATTGTAAAACTCTGTGTGTTGAATATCTGAAGGTGCACTTCAAAGGGTTTGTTGCTGAATCTTTCTAGTATGTTGTCCGAAAGTTTTAGAGGTTCACATAAAGATTTGTGGAAGTTATGAAGATCTGTGTGCCTACAATTACTCAGTTTCTATAGATAGTGTTCTTGGTTGAAGCAAATGAAATTATGGTAATTTCATGTGTTGTGCATGTACTTGTGACATTCATGGATGAGTCTAGTTTGTGTTCTATCCTTTCTGTACGTCTGCATTGATTGAAGTGTTCATGATTGGAGATTCTTCCGATGTGTGCCTGAGTTTTCATGTTCTTGGCCGACATGATGATGTTAGCGTGTTGTGGATCGATGATGATTAATATTTTATTGTTTGGCATGTTTGGAGGTGTTTGTTTGGGTCCTCACTATGTTGTGACCAACTTGTGTTGGTGCACATTTTAATTTGTTCATGTATCAAGGCCGACAATTGTAATTCATTCTTTATTTGTGGCCGACTGAATAGTGATTGCAAATCCGTGTAGTGGATATATATATGAGATTGTTTTCCTCATTTAGAGATAAGTGATCAAGTGTACAAGTGATGTACAAGTGCGAATAAAGGTCAAATCATTTAGAGAAGAGTTTGGAAGAGTTTGAGCAGAGGGTGGAAGAGTTTGAAGAAGTTTTTGTGCACCTAACTGGAATTGTAATCAGGATTTTGTAGAAGCTAAATTCTCATTTCAACATCATTAGATGGATTTAATCTCATTACTATATGTAAGGCAATGAGTCTTCCCTTTGAGCAGTGTGCTCTAGGCAATGCACCTGAATGCAAGTGCATTCCATTTTTATTCTTCATTATACTTCTAACATGGTATAATCTTGTGGACTAACATCCACCGTGGTTTTTCCCCTAACAGGGTTTCCACGTAAAAAATCTTGGTGTTCATGTGTCTCTGATGTGTTGTTGATTTAATGCATGCACTATTAATTGTTAGATCTATGATATAAGGTTAATTAATGTTGTATAAGTTTGATTTTGGTAACAACTAATTCACCCCCCTCTCAGTTGCCTATCCTTGTTTTTCCAACAACCCTCATGGTCATAATTCCTTACATTTTCCACATACATCCTATAATTTTTCAACATATTTATATAATTATCTAGCCCTTCCTTTGAAGTGACTCTAAAATGAGAGAAATAAAATTGATCAGGAATAAAAGACCTTTCTTTGCAATCTTGAATTGTTCTCTATCCATAGGATCTAACTACCTCTTGATTTCCATAAATGCAAGCCTATCTGAAACATAGATAAGAAGACAGTGTGATTTTACGAATGCACCATAGAACCTGAATATTGTACACTGGGAGTGGAGATACCAGTCTCTCCAATTGTGACCAATTTTGAGTTTTCCTTGAACTCAAGTGACCTAAGGATCTTCTTGATGCTTCTAAAAATTGTACATGGGTTTTAAACCTAGTTTATCTAAGATGCCCATTTTTAGTCAATTGTAGAAGGGAATATAGTTGGAATTAGGGCAGTTTTGATCCCATGTATTTGTCCACATTTACACTAGAAAGTCATTCCCTTGCTCATCTATCATCTTAAGCTTCATAATGTTTTTCCAAACTTTCCAATCCATAGCAACATATGCATCAAAATAGAGTAATATGTGAAACACAATGGATTATTCGGCTCCTTCAACTCTACAAATTTTTTGTGAATTTTCTCAATAATGTAAGATGCATAATCAAAGCCTCTATTTGATTCTTCATTCTAAATTTCCATATCCAATACCATTACACAAACATGCATTCTCAAATCATATTTTCTTCCAAGAACCCGAGACAAACCATACAATGTGTTCTTCAAATAATCTTCAAACTCATCACGACTAAATTGTTCAAATTCCTTTGGGGTAAATATTACCTCATTCTTTCCTAGGTCTCTTCTTCTATGCCTTGGGAGCACATGATGCCTGTAGCCATACTTGTCCCTCTCATAGTCTTGATATAATGTATTACAGTGAATGGCTACAATTGCAGAAGGATCCAACCCAAATATTGTCACAATGTGGCTTCTAGTGATGTCTAGCATGGGGGTTCCTTTTACACTTTTGATAACTCTTGCGTTAGGATCATAACATTTGGAAATTTCCTTTATCTAATCAACTTCCACAAATACATTCAAAAAAATGAGTTTTTTGTGGTCACATGTCTACAAATAGCATGATGGAAAAGGGAAAGTTCTTCTCTTGTATGCATATAAAAAAATTCCCAACCACTCTATGGTACTGTGATGTTGTCAATGCCTCTATCCCAATCCTATAGATGGTCAATTAAAACCCCTTCTCCAATAGCCCTCTTTCCCACTGTTTTGGCTTCAAGAAACAAATCCATTAAATCATCTTCCATGAAGCAAGAAAAATCACTTTTGACTCCTTTTGACTTGGACTTCCCCTTCGATGTTTTAGGCTATGGACTATCTACTTTAAGCTTTGTTTTTCTAGGCTTAGGTTATACCTTATAAGGCTCACTAGCTTGGATCATTGTGCAATTTTAGTAGAACTACAATTTTACAATCCTAATTCAAATACCAGGGTTAAAATTACTGAATATCCTAGCAGGACTACGTAGCTTTCAACTAAAATTATGGAAGAAAACCCTACAAAGACTTTCCCAATTCACCTAGGGCCTACTAATTTTCTCTTTGGAATTAAAACACACAGAATTGAAATAACCTTAATTTAAAAACCCAATATTAACTAGAATTTCCTTTTTCAATTTGCTCTTTATTGAAAATGTTGCACAAGAGAATGTAGATTAACTCACCCAAAAAACCCTAACTATTCTACTCTTCAAATCCAATCACCTGAAACTCCTCTTGTGTGCTCGAATTTGAATCCTTGTTGAGATAATTAAAAAAAAAAACAATTCACACCTTTATGGCCTTCAAATTTGAGCAAATACACCATTAACGGGAAAATATGGCTTGTGCAAGTGAAAGGAATGCACTGTCAGTTAATTTTTCATGTTTGAATTCCAACCATAGATTGGTTTATTTTAAAACAAGATCAATGGTTGTCACATGCCCTTCTTAAATCTCTCTTTTTTTTTAAAGCTCTTAGACATCAAACTACAATGTGAAGGAAGTATGCGATGAACTAAGATGTTGCCATGTAGCCACCCTTGAGTCTTACCACCAACTTAATTTTAGCAGCTATCACACATTTCTCTTTAGCCTCAAACAATGAAGGTTGCAATCACGATAGTCAACATTGATGCGATGCAATTAGAATGTGACACATCCACAAATATCTCAGCCCATTCCATATCACAAATGAGTCCCAGTCCAAGAAAGATGAAAAAATGATTTGAAGGCACTTCATGATACAAGAAATATTCAGGAGCATATTCTTTACCCTTTCCATTGCACATCGCAAATGTTCATGAGCCCTCCTGGTCCATTTCCATGATGTACTAAAATTGTGCGATGAACATTAACAAAATACTTTGAGCATACATCACTATTTGTTTCATCCTCCCAAGGACACAATCCATGATACAAAGAAGTGGTGTGATGTATTGAGAATATGACACCTGTGCAATGTATCTCCTCAACATATTCACTTTTCCTCTCTTTCCTTCCTTGCACCCATCACATATCACAAATTGATGTTCGGCCAGTGAGTTCGTGATGCAAGGAGCTAAATTGATGAAACAAGATTTAAATGTGTCCATGAACTAAGATCAAGGGAGCTAGCACACATCGCATGTACAAAGTAAGCGGACAATGATAGAAATGCAACATGAAGGTATCATGCGATGTGAAGGAGCAACCAAGGGAATCACACATCACACAAAGGGATTCAACAAGCGTTCATATAAATGCAATGTGTAAAAGGCTTGCAATGGAGCTACAAATTAAGTGGGTTAATTTGCATGTGCGAAATAAGTTGTTTTAAAGATGGGGCCACCTAGGTAATGTGAACAAACAAGACTTAGAAAAACCTAAGGCTCAAACCAAAATTAGAACATCAATTCCAAATATTTCAATAAAGTGACATATTTTCAAAAGGATTCAACATGGGAAATATTAAAGAAACAAAAGCATAGGGAAATATGAAATGTATATCAGGTAACCACAAAAAAATTCAAGGGTCCTATCAGTGGCTCCAGTTGGGGACGTTTGTTCAACATGAACAAAGTGAGATCCCAATAATATCTTGGTGAAGTAGACCAAGCATAGAGAACCAAGACCATGACACACTCAAACTAGGCAGACAAACCAAACCAAACCAAAATAAACTAGACCTATATACAAACATTTACATAGAATACAATGTACATGGAATATATCATACCTTATGAAAAGTATGTTTTCTAGAATTGTCCATGTATTGGAAGCTCCATAAATTCACCTGTTAGGCTCTACAGGTAGTATGAGTCCTCTCCATGGGTGTTGCTTACCAGATAAGGGCCTAACCACAAAGCTTCAAATTTCCCATGATTTCCCTTGTTTTGAGATTTGCATTCCACATCAGTACCATACTTCCTATATCAAATTTCCTTAGAGATCACATTTTATCATACAAATATTTCACCTGCAACTACATCTTAGCATTTTTTTGTTTTTCTTCTCTTCTTGTTTCATCTAGTTCAGTCAAGACATTTATTCTGTGTTGTGTCTCATCACAAATTTCATCATCACAATCTTGAATTAACTTATACATCTTCATTAGGTTATTTTTTGGTAATATTGCTTCAATGCCATATACCAAACAAAATGAAGATTATCCTATAGCCTTCTTGGCAATAACCCTATATTCCCAAAGAGCTAGTTTCAACTTAGAGTCTGAAGATTTATTATTCTTTTCTATCACCCTCTTAATGATAAAGATTTTGTTGCTTGATTCAAAATTTCCATTTACTTCTAGGTGATAAGAGGAAGAGTAGGATATTTGTATCCCATTGTTGTCACATAAACTTGTGAATTCATCCGACCAGAAGCACATAGCATTATCTGATATTTTTTTTTTGGTACTCTGAATTTGATCAAGATGTTATTCAACAGAAAGTTGACCACTACTTTGCTTGTAACTTTCTTTGTGGGGATTTCTTCAACCCACTTGGTAAAATAATCAGTGGCCACTAGTATCCAAGAGTTTCCTCCAATAAATTTTCTATGATTTCTCCAACAAAGTCTATCCCCCATTGCTAGAATGGTGCTTGGACTATAATTAGTCTAATAGGCAGATTCCTTGAAAAAATTTAGTTTCCTTGAAAACCTCTGGCATGCATCACATGCCTTGAACAATTTATGTGCATCTTCGAACAAAGTGGGCCACCAAAATCCTACTCTTAATACTTTTTGAGCACTAGTATTAGCCATATAGTGGCCACCACAAAAACCACTATGCATTTCTATCAAGATTTCCAAATCTCTTTTACCATCAACACATTTCAACAAAAATCCATCAACATTTCTCCACCACAACTCACATTATCTAAAATCACATACTTGATATCTTGCAGCTTTAAAGTTCTTTTCTCATTATGAGTTATTCCTTCAGGACATGACATGTTCCGCAAGTAGTACATGATGTGTATATACCATCCTAATGTATACATGTCACATATTGGAGAAACATCAATATAATCAAAAGTGTTTACTTGATTTGCTTCCAGGTTTTATTTTTCCATCAACTTGGCCAGTCCTTGAACTCTAACCAATTTTGTGATCTACACATCAATATTAAATTTTTGAATTTTGTTGATCCACCTAACTCTCCTTCCCATGACTTCTTGTTGTGTGAAGATGTCTTTCACAACAACAATAGGCACATATGCAATGAATGTGCCACCAACTAGATAAATTATGAAATTCTTAGTCATATCATATTTTAATTTAAAAAATTACAATGATTTTTTGAAAAGGGAAATGGGATGTTCAAATCCTTCATCATTCTTTTGTAGAAGTACTGCAACAATAGTGTGAAATTATGTGAAAGAAAGCAACTGGAAAGGTTTAGAGAAGTTAAGAGAATTCAAAAATAGAGCCTCTTTAATGGATTTATTTATACTCTTGAAAGCCTTGCTTGGTTCTTCATTCCAAGCTATCTTCTCTCCCTTCTTCAACATTTTGGAAATTGGTTTAGTAATTTCTGCAAAATTTATTATAAACCTTCTTATAAAGTTAACTTGTCCAAAAAACATGATTGAATTCCTTTCACATTGTTTGGTTGAGGAATCTTATCAATGACAACCACTGTTTTTGGATCTATTCTTACTCCCTCTTTGGAAACTATATTCCCCAATAATTTTCCTTCCTTGAATCCAAAGGCTCACTTTTTGGGATTAAGAGATATTCCATATTCTAGGACTCTAGCAAAGATTTTTTCTAGGTGCATACAATGATCTTCCTCTTGTGTGTGTGAAATAGTGTCAACTATTAAACTCAATAACACACCAATGAAAAATTACATCAAAGAATCTAAAAGAGTAAAACACTTCAAACCAAACAAATTCTTCAAAACCATCTCATCATCCTCTGTCTCCAAGGATTCGTTTAAAGCTACTTGCTCTCAGATTGTGTAAGCAAAAGCCCAATAGAATGTCAACCTAGAGAATGAGTAAATATACAAAAGTGCAATAAACTAAGCTCCTATGCTAAATGTTTGTGAAATGAGATAGTGGATATGCAACTAATGGGTATGATAATGCTAAGATAATGAAACTAGAATGTTATGCTAAGATGCTTGATTGCTTGAATACTTGACTATAGTTCTCACATTATACAAATAGTTTAGGATTTTCAAAGAGCCAAGAGGTCCTATTTATAGATTTTTGGAGGCAAAATCTTAGTTGGAAAAGATCAGTGGTTGAGATTCAGTCTGGTAAGATGAACGGTGAGAGATGGCGAAGTTGGAGAAAAAGATGGAGGCTAGAGAGAAAGAAGGAAGATGTTTTCTTCCCACAAAACCATTTCACTTAAAAATGGAGACAACTTGCCATTTGTCATCTTTAGTTATGAGTTAGTTTGGTGGTTGAAGATAATTCAACAATTAAATAATAAAATTATTTAATTTCATATGACATGTGGTTTTTGGAAACTTCTAATTAAATATTAAAATATTTAATTATGTGTGGAATGTGGATAAGAAGATTCTAATTAAATATTAAAATATTTAATTATAAATGAGATGGATTTTAGAAGATCAAAAGTGATTTTATGATTTTGGAAAAGAAGAATATTATTCAAATTAAAGCAATGTGATAATTAAATTAAATAAATTGTAAAACTTATTTAATTAATTAAGAAGAAATAGAAAAATGATTAAATTAAATAATTAACTAAACTTATTTAATTAAGATAGAAGAATGTAGAAAATGAACAATATAAATAAATTATTTAAATTCATTCATATGTAGATGGAATTAGAGATTGAATTAAATAACTTGTATTTAATTAATTACTAGACTTGTGACCATGTTTAGGTGTATACATTTTGCCCCTCTTTGAAGTGATGTGTTTTATGTATTACTTCAAAGAATTAAAAAGTTTGCCCCAGATGTGAATTTTGGAAAACTGACGCGACCTGCATGCCCCCTTAGGTGATGAATCAGATAAAATTTTCAATTTTTCAGATTTTTGTGATTTTTAGTTTTTTTTGGAATTTTTTGATGATTTTTGAAAATTGTTATTGATTTTCTATTTGATTCATCAACCGATAAAGATGATTTGATGGAAACTGCTATTGAAAGATTGATATCAAGAATAACTTTGATTTTTCCCCATGGATAAAATAATGTCATAAAATTACCCTCCCATTTACCCTTAAATAGAGGTAAAAAGTAACTTTTTCAAATCATTTTTGCATTCTTACCTTAGTAAAATTTGAGCTCTAGAGTGAGAAAAATGGCACTTCCCATCCACCAGCACAAATTTCAGTGGATTCGACGACACCAACGTTCGATGCATTATGGACCTTTGGTACATATTGCGTAAACCTCTTTTCAATGTATTTCGTCAAATTTTGATGTATTTTTGGAACATTTTTCGATGTTTTTGTCTCATTATAGTTTTTTTTAGTGCATTTGATAAATTTTGTAGCACATACAATGAATTATCTAGCGCATTTAATTCCATAGCGCATATGATGTGTTCTGTAGTGCATATGTTAAAAACTATAGTGTGTTTGATTTTTCAGCGCATACAATGAATTTTGTAGCACATTTATAATTTGTAGTGCATAGAATTATTTATGTAGCACATTTGCCTAGTATTTAACAATTTCCAATGATTTCTCTAGCGCATTTGATTCCATAGCACATATGAAGCGTTCTGTAGTGGATATGTTAAAAACTATAGCATGTTTGATTTGTCAGCGCATTTGCAATTTGTAGCGCATAGAATGATTTTTGTAGCACATTTGCTTAGTGTTTAACAATTTTCAATGATTTCTCTCGGATTGTTGATGTTTTTTGATTGATTCAACATGTGATGGTGAATTTGTGATGATTGATTGATGATAACTGATAAGAATGATAGTAGGATTTTTAAAGTGACCTCATGATGAATGAGCCTCACTGATAGGATAGATTGATAAATTTGTTTTCATGATTGATGAAAAACAAATAGTAAGATAGATAAGTTTGCTTTCATGATTGATGAAAAAAAAATAGTAAGATAGATAAATTTTCTTTCATGATTGATGAAAAACAAATAGTAAGATAGATAAATTTTCTTTCATGATTGATGAAAACAAATAGTAAGATAGATAAATTTTCTTTCATGATTGATGAAAAACAAATAGCAAGATAGATAAATTTTCTTTCATGATTGATGAAAAACAAATAGTAAGATAGATAAATTTGCTTTCATGATTGATGAAAAAACAAATAGTAAGATAGATAAATTTTCTTTCATGATTGATGAAAAATAAATAATAAGATAGATAAATTTGCTTTCATGATTGATGAAAAATAAATAGTAAAATAGATAAATTTTCTTTCATGATTGATGAAAAATAAATAGTAAGATAGATAAATTTGCTTTCATGATTGATGAAAAAAAAATAGTAAGATAGATAAATTTTCTTTGATTGATCTGATTTGATTGACGGTTTGATCTTTTGATTTGATCACAAATGCTGACTTGACCTATTTCAATTTGATAGGAGAGATTAAAGGTTCTTCAAGCTTGGGAATGATTCTCGAAGACTTGGAGTTTGATTCCACAGCTTGTTCAAGCTGATTGAGATATCATTGATGCTTGTGGGCTGACCTCATTGCTTGAGATTCCAAAGATGTGTCTCAATAAGGGTTTGTTGACCACACTCACAAAGAGGTGGCATAGTGACATAAACACATTTCATCTAGCTACAGGTGAGATGACAGTTACTCCAAAGGATATGTACCAGATTCTATGGATCCCCGTGATAGGAGAGATAGTGACATATGATAGTAGAGAGTAGGGGTTACAAATGTCTTGAGGAGGGTATTTGCAAATGATCATATTGTTGGTTACAAGATTCCATGGGCTGAGATGGTTGAGCTATATGCGCCATTGTTGTCTGTGCTAGAAAGATTCATTGGTGGTTTTCTATGTCCTGACCACAGGTCGAAGGGACTATCAGTTGGATGGGGTCGAGTGCTTGAGAGCATGCTCATGCATGGTACACAATATGCTTGGGGATCATGCATGCTCACCCATTTATACCATGAGCTACATCAGATAGTTTATTGTGGAGGGAGGAGCATGGCCATTGGATGTTCTCTGCTCCAGGTCTGGGCATGGGAGCATATAGCAGTTACACGGCCTGAGAGTGATAGACAATGTCTAGTCGGGCGATTGTACATTTTTATAGATGTAGGCATTGTTGCTCAGTCGAAGTTGGGAAAGTTGGATTACTGGAAATGAGTACTTGATGACCTAGATACAGTTACCTAGCGTCCATATATAGATTGTGAGAAGTGGTCGGAGGATGCCAAAGAGATGCCTTATGTTTTTGTTTCTCGATACTTGATTGTCTGCACCCCATTCATTATTGAGAGATTTATAATAGGTTGAGTGCTTAGATAGTATGGTCAAATACAGGGGATGCCTTAGGGTTTAGTCATTTACGCTCTTCACTAGTAGGATATTTCAGTGTGGGGACCCCAAATTTCATTTGATGTAGTTGTTGCAGAGTTCATCGCTTTAGGTGCACATATGTGAGACTATAGAGCATATATTATTGATGGGGGGATGACAATTGATCATGCTCAATACTTCTTGTCACATCTCACACCATGAATATATAGTCCAGAGGAGCCTACCATTCTGCTTGATGAGAATAGAGCTCAAAGACCACGGTAGAGGTGGCAAAGGGAGGAGATGGAGGTGATAGAGAGTGAGGAGGAGGATGACGACAATGATGATGATGATGATGGAGATGGAGGTGGAGATGATAGAGCCGTCCCAATAGTGATGAGGAGACCACAACAAAGATTCTCCATTGTAGGCAATCAGACCGACATAGGAGATCCATCAGATCAAGGATAGATAGCCACTCTACAGACTATCGTACAGAGCTTACAGGGTCAGCTAGTATAGGCTCAAACTTTGATAGTGCAATTACAAGGGCAGATGACCACCCTGAAAGCTGAGAGGGATGCTATGAGACAATAGGGTGAGTAGGTCATGACCCTAGCCAATAGGTTACATAGAGTATCCGAGGAGACCACTATTGGTGAGATGATGCGAGAGGTTTTGAGAGTCACCCGAGAGGCCGAGTACTATAGGGGCCGATATTATGATGCAATGCTTGCTGAGCGGAGGGTCAATTATGTACAGTCATGATCTATTTGGAGCCACTCTTGGACTACTAGCAGGGGTGTTATGCAGCCACCTTCGGGAGGGCCACTAGGTGGAGCCCCAGGGGCAAGTACATATGGTGCACGAGGAGCAGGTGGTGTGAGACCGACAACGTCAGGGGGTAGCACCAGCTAGTTATTGTTGATGTACAGTACCTTGATGTATTTTTACCATGATGATGTACCATTTTTTATGATGCCAATGTATACACTTTTATGATATTTCATGCCACATTATGATGTTGTATCTCTCCTTGTTTCGATATAATGAGATGCAAGAGAATTTGTCGATCTATGCGTTGTCTACATGTTTCTCTATGATTGATGCATTTATGATGGATGTATGCATGATTGATGTTTATATGATGGATATATTTACTTTCTACTATGATGTGTTACGTAATGCTTATGATGTGATTATGTCATGTGATAGTATGGATATTGATTGAATGATGTTTTAATGCTATATGAGATGGATGCAAATGATATGCAATGCTATGTATCTTTTTGTATTTTTCTGATGCTCACATATATAATCTAATGCATGGAGGTATGATGATTATATGATGTGATAATTATTTATAAATTCTTTGTAAATGGATGTATACATGATGTGAAAATGACAATGTGATGGAAAATGGTTATGTCCCTAAATGTATGGATGATACGAAAATGCAATCTAAATAAATGACGTGATATGAAAAATGATAACACACTTTAAATGAATTATATGATTTAAAAAATGAGAATTTAAATTAAGTGAATGAATGATATGGAAATGATAATGCACTAAAATGGATGATGTCATTATATGTAATGTCAAATGTACTCAATCATTTGTTAGAGAGATATGTTGTCTTTGATGTTTTTCCAACGTTGGTAAATATATAATGTAGATGCAGAACTAACATGAATGCAATCTATATTAACCATGCAGATTTTAACTATGCAAAATTGTCATTTTGAGAGCTATTTTATGCTTGTTGTTCATCATTGAACTTTTCAAATGTTGGAAATTAGTACAAGCATCAAAGGGAATTTTCACACCAATGATGACTTGAGTACAACTTTCATGATTTTTGATATAGCAAGGTAATACAAGCATCTAGGTATAATTGAACCAGGATGACCCGAGTATTGCTTGCATAAACAAACAAAAGTTAACCCTTTTCCTATGCAAATTCTGAAATGTCATCAATGATACGTTGTAGAGTACATCCCATGACAAATTTGTATAGTAATAATGATCAACTCACATACAACAGACAAAGAAAAATCATACTCCTTCCTTGCTTCTCTAGTCTAGGACATCATCGGGTTGATCTAGAGATATGATAACAAAATCCATAAAACAAAAATTTAACCTTTGCTTAAATTATTTCATTCATTATTCAGATTAGACCATCCATTTTGATTTGAAAACCTAATGGTATGCTTTCTAATAAGTGTTTTGATCATGTATAATTGATTTCCAAATGTTGTCTTGTCATTGTATTTTTTGTTTGTTTGACACGTTTGTTGTACTACCATCTATCTGTTGTGATAGTTCAAAAGTCAATTACCCCTGTTGAGTCTATATTTTGCCCCCAATTAGACACAACCGATTATTATGGATATATACAATGTTCACCAAACCATGATGGAACACGAATTTCTCTATGATGCACAAATGATGGATAGATATGATGCTGATAGGATGGTTATGCTAATATGATGGAGGAAATAAACTAATAGATGGAAGAGCCATATTTTTCACAAATAGCACTTGATTGTTAGGTTTTCACCACTCATTTTTATTGCACAAATAGCACTTGATTATCAGGTTTTCACCACTCATTTTTTTTTAATTTTTTAATTTTTTTAATTTTTTTGAGTCAAAAGGATGCCTATTTTCCAGGTTTTCACCTTGATGACAATTTTTTTGGACTTTTTATTTTGTTTTTGGGATTATTTCAAGACTTTTTATGTTGTTTTTGGATTTTTTGTAGGACTTTTATGCTATTTTTGTATATTTTTCAGGACTTTTTATGCGGGATAGTTCAGACATAGAACTTAAGATGAATGCTATTGATCTATTCTTCAAATAGGCCCCCTTCAGGTGTAGACAGTTTATAAGCTCCAAAAGCATATACTACAATAATGACAAATGGACCAAAGCCAATTTGGTTCAAACTTTCCTTTCTTCTCCATATCTTGTTGATTGCAGGGGGCTTCCTTCAGGACCAAGTCACGCACTTAAAATTTTCATGGTTTGACTCTGTGATTGTAACTATGAGACATGAGTTGTTGATAACCCTTCAAGTGATCAGTTGCACATTGTCATCTCTCATCTAGCAGTTCCAATTCTCACAGTCAGGAAACTCTGTAGTCTTCATCAATTATGAGTCCCTTCAGTGAGACTCTAAGGGAGGGTATTTCAACTTCTAATGGCAAGATCGCTTCAACTCCATACACCAAGGCATATGGGGTGCTTCCTATTGGTGTGCGAATGCTAGTTATATAGGCCCACAAAGCTGGATTCAACTGAACATGCCAATCATGGCCGACATCATATACTGTCTTCTTCAAGAGTTTCGGGATTGTTTGAAGCCTCTGCTTGGCCATTTCCTTGTTGATAATAGGGTGTAGAGAACCTATGTTGGATATGGAATCTTTCACAAAGTTCTTCGACATTGTGATTCTTAAAAGGTCTCCCATTATCAGTGATAATGGAGCTGGGAATTCCATATCAACATATGATGTAATTCAAGATAAAGGATGAAATTTGCTTGCCGGTTACTGTTGTCAAAGGGACAACTTCAATCCACTTGGTAAAATATTTTGTAGCCATGATTATAAACTTGTTTCCATTGGATAAATATGGATGAATTTTTCCAACAAGATCAAGTCTCCACTGAGAAAAAAGGCCATGTTATAGTGAAAGGCTGCAAATCTTGTGCAGGTGCATGTATAAGGTTTCGATGGATCTAACACTTTGAAAATTTCTTTACAAAGGTAAAAGATTCCCTTTCCATAGTTAGCCAATAATAACCCATTTTGACAAGTTTCTTAGCTAAGGTCAATCCAATTGAATGAGTTCCATAGATACCTCCATGAACTTCTTGTAAGGATTTTTTAGATTCATCACATTCAAGACATCTAAGAATTGTACCATCAAGACCACATCGGTAAAGGGTGTCAATGATTAAGGCATATCGAGAAGATTGGCGTATAAAGTTTCTCTTTTGATTCTGAGACAAATCCGAGGTAAGATATTATCTTTCAAGTAGGTATAGATCTTTCCATATAAAGGGAAATAAGAACCAACCAAATGACAGATGATTTGGGTCTCGGGATTATCATATGTAGGGATAAAAAATTGTTCCACCAAGAATTCGTATCGAGTTTTATTTTCGGATAGTTTTAGTAGTGAAGCAATTGTAGCCATGGCGTCTGCAACTTTGTTGTCAATTCTCAGAATCTATGTGAAGTTGATTTCATCAAAATATTTCTTAAATTTATCAACCATGTTCTTATAAGGCATCAACTTGTCATCCTTGGTCTAATAATCATCATTGATTTGGTTAATGACAAGTTGTGAATCACCATAGACTTGCAGCTCTATGATCCTCCATTCCAATGCTACTCTCATTCCAATAATCAATGCTTCATATTCATCTATGCTATTGGTTCAAGGAAACATTAATCAATAGGATTTTGGAATAGTATGCCCCTAAGGTGTGACAAATATAATTCTTGCCCCCGAGCCATGTTGTGTATAGTATCTATCAAAATATAGTGTCCATGACTACTTCGTTGTTGCTGTGAAAAAATCTACATCAGGAAATTCAATGTGCATCGGATGATCTACTTGTAAGGGTGCTTCATCCAGCTAAACTACTATGACTTGTCCTTTGATGGATTTTTGATCTACATAGTGGATATCAAACTCACTCAAGATCATTACCCATTTGGTTAGCCTACCTGTTAAGGTAGCTTTGTTCAAGAGGTACTTTAATGGATCAATTTTGGCCACAAGTTTAACTGTGTGGGATAACATATAGTGCTGCAACTTTTGGGAAGAAAACACTACTACTAAACAAGACTTTTCAATAAAAGTGTAGTTGAGCTCATGACTTATCAAGGTCCTGGTAATGTAGTATACAACTCGTGTTTTTCCTGTTTTATCCTCTTGTGCCAACAATTTCCCCAAGGATACCTTTGTGTTTGAAATTTAAAGTATGAGTGGATCTCTTGGTACTGGTGGAACCAAGACTGGTGGACTCATTAGATATTTCTTGATTTGATTAAACACCACTTCACACTTTACTTCCCATTTGAAAGGAACATTTTTGTGCAAGAGATGCGTGAAAGGCAAACTCTTGTCTGCTAGTTGAGCAATAAACCTCATGATAGCTTGTAATTTTCCTTGCAGGGATCAAAGTTGAATAATAATTCTTGGTGGTGACATCTTCATGATGGCTTGGAATTTTTCTGGATCTACCTCTATTCCCTTTTCTGAAACAATGTGTCCTAAAAGCTTTCCAGATTTGACCCCAAAGACACACTTCTTTGGATAGAGTCTAACATTAAATTTCTCCATTATCGAAAATATTTTAGATAGGATTTCCAAATGTCCCTCTCTTGTATAAGATTTTTCTAAAAGATCATCCACATAATCTTCCATGAAAGTGTGCATCATGTCATAAAAAAGAGTGGTCATAGCTCGTTGACAGGTTGCGCATTTTTGAGTCCAAATGGCATCACATTCCAACAATAGGTACCCCAAGGACATGTGAAAGCAGTCTTGTCTTGATCCTCGAGTGTGATCTTGATCTAATTATATCTTGAGAATCCATCCATAAGTGAATATATGTTGTGTCCAACTATTAGGTCCACAATTGTGTCAATGTTAGGTAGAGAAAAATCATCTTTCGGACATGCTTTATTCAGATCCTAAAAATTTATACAAATTCTAATACGCCCATCTGATTTTGATACTGGTACAATGTTAGAGATCCATTCTGGATAGTCAATAGACCGAATGAACCCTACATCCAATAGTTTCTTCAATTCCTCTTTGAACAACAATGCGACATGCAAATGCATCTTTCTAAGTTTTTGTTTTACTAGTTTTTCCCCCGACATTATAGACAAATGATGCATAATGAGATTAGGATCCAGTCGAGGCATATCCGCATATGACCAAGAAAAGTTTATTTGATTGGATTTCAAGAATTATGTGAACTTTGGTATCTCTTCCTCTATTAATGAAGCAACAAGTTGAAGGATCTTTGACTGTTCTATAGTTTCTATGTTAATTGCTTCTATTGGCTCGATCAAAATAGAGGATCTCTCTTGGTAGTGTTATGGGAGAGTGTCAAGTTTCTCATCCTTCAGTTCCTTCGAAAGGTTTTCACCGTCGGATACCCTCTTTCATTTTCCTTTTTCATGATCTAACACTGTTGTTTTTCGATTTTCATTGTTAGATCGATCTTTTATATTATTGATTTTGAAGCTAAGAAACTGGGCACTATCCTGATTGAAAACTTGATCATGAGATTCGTTGGTGGGACCTATTTTAGGATTGGAAGAGCAAAGGTAATTTACAATGGCCTCATCATCTTGCAATATAGGGATATCAATAGGTTCAGTTTGATCCCAATCAATAAGCTCAGGATGGATTAAAGGCAAAGGATCCTCTGGTTGAGTGAGGTCAAGGGTTGTTAAGGTCATGACCTAGACATGGTTAACATTCTCGCTATAGGGAAGTTCTATGATGGTATCCTCTTGTCGATTATTAATATTTTTTTGAACCGAATCGTCCTCACTCGAGTTATTGTCATATTGAGGTTCAAATTCAAGAGGGTGAGTCCTTGAAATTTCTCCTTGTGTAAGTATGGGTGTATATTTTTTTATGACATCAACCTTTTTATCTCTCCAAAATTCATTGTCATAAATTTTATCCCATTCATATTCATTTGAATTAGTGTCAGAGTTATCCTATAATCTAAGAATTGTTAAAGCTATTTCTTCATGGGATTTCTTTAAAGCTGCTTTGTCTTGGGTTTTCTTTAAAGCGGCTCCTTTTGTATTTTCACTATACCCAAGTCCTATTTTATCCTTTGGATATGTTACTGTAGGTTGAATGGGCTCCACAATTCCTTCCTTTCTTTTACCTATGGGACCTTTTCCTTTATAGCCCATACTTTGCATTATAGTATAGCCTTTACCATATTGTTCTATAGGCAATTTGATATTTAGAACGGATTCATCTTCATCCTTATATAGCCAATTGAGAATGTCTCCATCTTTGGCTTCATCTTCTTGAGTATTAGCTTTGATAAATTTTCATTCAAAAATGGTGATGGGTACTGAAGATTGTGCTCCTGATGTGGAGGTTGTTGCAACTTGTTGTTTAGATATTGTGGCTTGGCCATATGATCTTGGAGAAATAGGTAAGTTAGAGAGACATAGTGAATATTCTCCCACCCCTTTGTGCTTCAATTGCAGTTTTGTGTCAAATTTCTTTATCAACTCCTTTGATTGGTCATTATGATTTGAAGGGGAAACAACAAGAGCCTCTCTATTGTGTGGTATAAAAGTGTTGTGGGTTGCTCTAAGATTAGAATAAATTTGGTTGTTGTTGTGATCTATTGGTATAGTTATCTCCTATTCATGATAGGGAAATTTGAGACATTGATGGTACGTTGATAGTACTGCCTGCATCTCATGGATCCAAGGACGACCCAAAAGTATGTTGTAAGAAAGGTCTGGATCCAAAACTTGGCAGAAAGTATTTTTCAGAATAGGTCCCAATCTAATAGGCAACATGATAATACCCTTGGAAGCTCACTCTTCATCATCATATGATTTAATTGTTATCTTCCTTCTTGGATCAATAGAATCTTCAGAAAATACTAAGGCACAAACCAAATTTAAATTACAAATAATCAAGTCAGCTCCTTCATCTATTAAGACACACCTAATTCAATTTTTATGGATCATGACTTCTAGATAAAGCGAGGAGTTGTGTGGATGAGACATGGAGGCATCATCTTTTTCGAAAAATGATAGGAAAGTGGGTGAGGAAAAGTGTCCCACCATGGCTTGAAACTTGTTAATATCCAAATCGGTGGATACAGTTGTGTCGATGAGAGCCTTCTCTAAAATATCTGTATGTGCTGGGGATATCTTGAGAAGCTCTAAGATAGAGACTTGGGCTGATTTTTTCTGCAATTGATCGACTAAATTGTATTGACTTGGATGAGGGATAGTTGTTTTGGATGAGCTCCCTTTTAAGACAACTTTAGCTTGTCCCCTCATTATCACATTGACTTGTCGATATTCTTACTTTTCCTTGACCTTAATAACATTAACTTTCTGGTCATCCATGTAAATGTGGTTGCTTATGTTATCATAGACATGGTTTACACTTTTTCCCTTGTCATTTGAAGATTCTCCTTTCTGATAGTTTGGAAGAGGGTCCTTAAATGCTTGATGATCTTCATTGGAATGATGTCCCTCGATTGTTATTGTGTCACTTTCTATCAAATCTTGGACTAAATTTTTCAATCCTTGACAACTATTTGTCCTATGTCCCTTGCATCTATGGTAGTCACAATAATATAACTCATTCCATAATGGTGGTTTGACTCATGGACCATAATCTCTTTGAGGTGGTAAAGTGATGACCTTTTTATCCAAAAGCTCTTTGAAAGCTAACTCAAGAGATTGGCCCAAAGGAGTGAAACTCCGTCGATTTGAAAAAAATTGTGACTTGGGCGGATTTTCATTTTGAGTGTTACCGAGATTATTGTTGAAGTTACCATGATTATCTCTATTGTTCTCATTGGTCAAATTTCCTTGATTGGTGTTGCTATTGGCTTGATTGGTTGAATTTCCTTGATTGGTGTTATTGCGTGGGGTACTTGATAGATTGAATATGGATGGTTTTTTTGTCACATTGTTTGCATCTACCACACCATCATTGACAACATTCTTGTTTCTAGTCCAAAATTTTGATTTTTCATTGTTGTTGTTATGATTGAACGAGTTTGGATTATCTTTGTCAAGTTTTATCACTCCTCTCTTGACTAAGGCTCCTTCAATAGTGATTGAATTCTCAATCAACTTCTCAAAATGTGGAGGACAATGAAGGTTGAGCCTATAACTCATTTCTTGACCAAGACTGTTAATAAAGATATCCATCTTTTCCTTTTTAGAAACTGGATAGGAATATCCTACGAATAATCTTCTCCATCTTTGTAGGAATGTGATGAAGGGTTCTCTAGACTTTTTCTTTGCTTTGCATAGATCAAGCATAGTTATTTGATGTTGAATGTTGTAGGAGTATTGGGATATAAATTTGTTGATCAACTCCTCAAATTTCTTGATGGGTGGAGTGATTTTAGAAAGCCATTCCATGGATTGCCCACCCAAAATTTATGGGAAAAATATCATCAACTATGTGTCCTTGTTTGAAAATTCAAGGATCATGGTTCTAAATTCCCTCACATGGTTGATAGGATCTATTTTCCCATTGTATCTATCAAATTTTGGAATTTCACAATGTTTTGGAAATGGGATCATGTTGAGGTGTCTATCAAAAGGATATGTAAAAATATCCTCCAAAGCATAATTCTTAGTTGTGCCCCCTTGTATTTCCTTGATTTTCCCTTGTAGTGCTCTTATTTGTTGGGTAAGAGTACTAAGATCATTTAAGGGAGTTTTAGTCTTTTCAGGATCTTGTTTAATGTTATTCGTATCATAGTCAGAGGGAAATTTGGCACCTTGGTTTTCCAACAAAAGAAAGTATCTTTCTTTATTCCACTCTAAGATCTTGTCCATAGCTATGTGAAACTGTGGATCTTGTTCATCTTCTTTAAGCATGTCATCGGCTATTTCATTGTTTGAACTATTTCCATGCATACAAAGCCTATGAAAAATATTTTTGTCCTTATCATCCATGTTGTAAAGTGGGTTCCTTCTTTCTTCTTCTTCTCTTTGTTTTCGAGACCTTGTGAAAATAGGAATATGCTTGTATCAAATTTTTAATAAACTCAGATCACAAATGGGAGTGCAATTTGTTGGATAATTGATGCCTTAGCCAAATAGGATGATGGATCCTATTGATATGACTAAGGAATTTCTAATTTTCAGATTTTTTTCCTTGGATGAAGGATGATAGATCGTGTTATGGAAGTTAAACTGAAAATCAGAAATTGACTTGAAATTGATGCACTTTAAGATGTTTTGATCTTAGCTTGAAAAATGATGATTTTGCAAACAAAAAAGCCTAATGTTTCCAAGTTTTTCTCTATTGTAGCAACTAATTTGGATGGCTGGAATATTGTATTGTTGGTTGGGGAATGTAAGAATGATGAATGGGTTGACTATGATTATTCCTTTGTGAAAGAGCTCTTTGTTGATAATAATCTTGTGAATATAAAGGCTCTAAATCAAAATCATCAGTATATCCTCTATCAAAGTCATGATATCTATGCATGGAAGTTTGATAGTCAAGTAAGACCTTCCTACTTCGGTACAAGAAGCATCTCCTTTTCAAAAGTTTCTTGTAGCTAAGTTGCTTCTTTGGTGTCTTGCTTCTTTTAGTAAGGGATTTCTTGACAAATGTTGTTGATTTCCAATCTCTTAACATAAAATGATCAGTATAAATGTCATAGTTTGATTTGTCAAATTCTTGTGTTTTTTGGATGATCTTATGGAATTAATGTTTTAAAAACATAGCAAGCAGTTGTAAAATAGTTGTTTTTAAGTCTTAGAATCTACAACATTGAGTGTATGTTCAAGGATTGAGCATGATAATTTTTTATTTTCATTGGTATTTGAACAATAAGATACTTCAAGCAAACTCACTCTTAAGGTCAAAAGGTCATCATTAACACCACAACCCACATCTTAGAACTACTTCGACTCACACAACCTTGTCACCCGCTAAAGTGTGCCTGTGTTTTTATCTTTTCAAGGTCTTAACCAAAGTGGAATACAATGGCCAAGGATCCTTGGTAGTTATATGGTGAGTGTCTTGGGGATAGATTCTTCCCTCCCCTTGCACTATGAATGTTAGGATGTTCATAAACTGAGAGGTTGGCCACTATGCTTAAGGTGTTTAATAAGGGTTTACGTTCGGTGCTGCAATGATAAACTCCCTCGAGAGGTCTCCCTACCTTTAGACCAAAGGATTTGGGGATGAATATAATATACACACTACCATTGAGTGGATTTTCATCAACAACTCGCTTTTGATTATAGTGGTTTGGAATGCTCGGCTTTGGTTATTCCCACTTAGGTCATTCTCGTAGGGTGAGTACTTTTTCCCACTACAGCAGACCTTCTAAAAATGATTTAATAAAGCAAGAAATTGCATGAAATGAAAAGATGATTCTGACATTCTGATCACCTAGTAAAGGGGAGAGCATAGGCCTATCACCATAAAATCACAACAAACAATATTCAGTTTTAAATCTGAAATGGCGATTACTTATTCTAGGTGAAGATATTGCTTCACAAAAGACATGATGTTCATTTTAACCGAGATAGAAATGTATGGTGACTACCCTAGGATTGGTTTATTTTAATTCAAATGGATACCCTAGGATTGGTTCATTTTAGTCCAAATACAACAACAAAATCGCTGGTCGAGGTCACGTCGGATCCATACAACAATTATATAAATTACAGATGTGCTAGAACAAAGGTCATATGCGTTGCAAGAAAAATCATATGCGCTACAAGATTAATCATATGCACCAAAATAGTCTTCAAATTCACTAGAAGAACTATTAGATGCACCAAAATAGTCTTCAAATGCGTTAGAAGAACTATCAGATGCGCCAAAATAGTCTTCCAATGTGCTAAAATGAGTGTTGTATGCGCTAATCTGCATCTCTAGTCGTAACCTATCAGAAAAACCCGCACTAAGATATTAAAAGTGAGGCTCGGGCCCCACGGTGGGCGCTAAAAATGTGTGTGAAATAATGTCAACTATTAAACTCAATAACACACCAATGAAACATTATAGCAAAGAAACTAAAAGAGTAAAACACTTCAAACCAAATAGATTCTTCAAAACTGTCTCATCATCCTCTATCTCCAAGGATTCATTTAAAGCTACTTGCTCTTAGATTGTGTAAGCAAAAGACCACCAAAATGTCAACCTAGAGAATGAGTAAATATACAAAAGTGCAAGAAACTAAGCTTCTATGCTAAATTATTCTGAAATGAGAAAGAGGATATGCAACTAATGGATATGATAATGCTAAGATAATGAAACTAGAATGTTATGGTAAGATGCTTGATTGCTTGAATACTTGACTATAGTTCTCATGTTATACAAATAGTTCAGGATTTTCAAAGAGCCAAGAGGTCTTATTTATAGATATTTGGAGGCAAAAGCTTAGTTGGCAAAGATCAAAGGTTGAGATTCAGTCTCATAAGATGAATGGTGAGAGATGAAGAAGTTGGAGAAAAAGATGGAGGCTAGAGAGTAAGAAGGAAGATGTTTTCTTCCCACAAAACCATTTCACTAAAAAATGGAGACAACTTGCCATTTGTCATCTTTAGTTATGAGTTAGTTTGGTGGTTGAAGATAATTCAACAATTAAATAATAAAATTATTTAATTTCATGTAACATGTGGTTTCTGGAAACTTCTAATTAAATATTCAATTATGTGTGGAATGTGGATAAGAAGATTCTAATCAAATATTAAAATATTTAATTATAAATGAGATGGATTTTAAAAGATTAAAAGTGATTTTATGATTTTGGAAAAGAAGAATATTATTCAAATTAAAGCAATGCGATAATTAAATTAAATAAATTGTAAAACTTATTTAATTAATTAAGAAGAAATAGAAAAATGATTAAATTAAATAAGTAACTAAAATTATTTAATTAAGATAGAACAATGTAGAAAATGAAAGATATAAATGAATTATTTAAATTCATTCATATGTAGATGGAATTAGAGATTTAATTAAATAACTTGTATTTAATTAATTACCAGACTTGTGACCATTTTTAGGTGTATACATTTTGCCCCTCTTTGAAGTAATGTGTTTTACGCATTGCTTCAAAGAATTAAATTTTTTTCCCCAGATGTGAATTTTGGAAAATTGATGCTTGCATGCCCCCTCAGGTGATGAATCTAATAAAAATTTGAATATTTCAAATTTTTGTGATTTTTTGCTTTTTTGGAAATTTTTGATGATTTTTGAATTTTTTTATTGATTTTATGTCCGATTCATCAACCGATAAAGATGATTTGATGGAAACCGCTATTGAAAGATTGATATGAAGATGAATAACTTTTATTTTTCCCCATGGATAAAATAATGTCATAAAATTACCCTCCCATTCACCCTTAAATAGAGGTAAAAAGTAACTTTTTCAAATCATTTGTGCATACAATGATCTTCCTCCTATGTGTGTGAAATAGTGTCAACTATTAAACTCAATAACACACCAATGAAACATTATATCAAAGAAACTAAAAGAGTAAAACACTTCAAACCAAATAGATTCTTCAAAACCGTCTCATCGTCCTCTATCTCCAAGGATTCATTTAAAGCTACTTGCTCTCAGATTGTGTAAGCAAAAGCCCAACAAAATGTCAACCTAGAGAATGAGTAAATATGCAAAAGTGCAAGAAACTAAGCTCCTATGCTAAATGATTGTGAAATGAGATAGTGGATATGCAACTAATGGATATGATAATGCTAAGATAATGAAACTAGAATGCTATGCTAAGATGCTTGATTGCCTGAATACTTTACTATAGTTCTCACGTTATGCAAATAGTTCAATATTTTCAAAAAGCCAAGAGGTCCTATTTATAGATTTTTGGAGGCAAAAGTTTAGTTGGCAAAGATTAAGGGTTGAGATTCAGTCTGGTAAGATGAAGGGTGAGAGATGGAGAAGTTGGAGAAAAAGATGGAGGCTAGAGAGAAAGAAGGAAGATGTTTTCTTCCCACAAAACCATTTCACTCAAAAATGGAGACAATTTTCCATTTGTCATCTTTAGTTATGAGTTAATTTGGTGGTTGAAGATAATTCAACAATTAAATAATATAATTATTTAATTTCATGTGACATGTGGTTTTTGGAAACTTCTAATTAAATATTAAAATATTCAATTATGTGTGGAATGTGGATAAGAAGATTCTAATTAAATATTAAAATATTTAATTATAAATGAGATGGATTTTAGTAGATTAAAAGTGATTTTATGATTTTGGAAAAGAAGAATATTATTCAAATTAAAGCAAAGTGATAGTAAAATAAAATAAATTGTAAAACTTATTTAATTAATTAAGAAGAAATAGAAAAGTGATTAAATTAAATAAGTAACTAAACTTATTTAACTAAGATAGCAGAATGTAGAAAATGAACAATATAAATAAATTATTTAAATTCATTCATGTGTAGATTGAATTAGATATTTAATTAAATAACTTGTATTTAATTAACTACCAGACTTGTGACCATTTTTAGGTGTATACACCTCATTTTTTGAATATGTTGTCAGATCATCCTGATACACCACCATGAAGATGTCTATGAAATATGATAAGGCTACATCCATAGCCCTTTGAAAAGTGGCACCAACATTAGTTAAGCCAAATGGAATTCTAACATAGACGTAGGTTCCCCAAGGAGTGGTAAATGCAGTCTTATACTGCTTTGACTCCTTAACTTTAACTTGGTTATAATTAGAAAAACCATCCATCATGGACAATAACTCACAGACTGTTACCTTCTGTAACATTTTGTCCATGTTAGGTAGTGGATAGTTGTCTTTCAAAGATGACAAATTAAAATTTCTTAAATCAGCACATAATCTGATGTCGGCATTCTTCTTCCTTATTGGCACCAGATTTGAGACCCAACGTGAATTTCTAATGTGCTTAATAATTCAACCATCCCTCAACTTCATCATCTCTTCCTACATCTTTGGTGCCAAATTTGGATTGATAGGCCTTTGTTTTTTCCTGAAAGTCTTAGCATCTAGTTTTAGAGGCATCTCATCCTGAAAAAGATCCTCTCTATAGGCCTTCAAATCATCATATGACTAGGAAAATATATGACTATATTTTCTCAATAAATCAATCAACCTTGCTTTAATATGGTGCTTCATTTTTTTTCCCACATATACCTTCTTCGAAGAATTTTTTGTCCCTATATTTAGTTCTTCTAGGTCATACTGATGGGCTGAGTTTTAATTAACAAAACTTCTACCAGATCCATCAAAGACCCTCTCTAAAGCAACTAGGCCTTTAGGAATTTTATTTGTCTTCATCTGGATAACCTCATTTCCAAACACAATTTATTTTCCATCTAAAACCTCAAAAAATTCTCCAAAACTAATTTCTTGGCTCTCATAATGATCAACACATTGTAAGAACTTCAATATGTCATCATCTTTGTTGAAAACTTACCAATTTTGAACGTTGTCTAAAATAGATGGCCTTGTTTGTACCTCAACTTTTGAGATACCAACAAAATTTATGTCATTAGGCCTCAATGTTATATTTTCCAGCAAACTTGCCACAACATTCTTACTTCTTCCAACCACTCGATACTAAAATCATCAAGTTGTTCTATGGAGTCCCAGACAACATTTCTATACTATTTCAATCTTTTATTTTTTGATACAAACCTTGATCTAACCTAGGACACAACTAGTTTTGAGTGACCAATGACTCTCAATTTCTTTATTCTATGCTTTTTGGCTAATGTGAATCCTAGTAGCAGAGCTTCATACTTAGCTACATTGTTTGTGCATACAAACAATAAAGAGAATGGAAATTTAAAGGTCTTACCACTAGGAGAGATCATAATTACTCTTGCACCCAATCTATCTTTTGAGAAATCACCATCAAAGTACATTGTCCATAACTCATTGTTATCAACTTGTTTCAAAACTTTCTTCTCCAAAGGTTCAGGTGTCTTTTCCTCTTCTTCTTGTAACTCTTCTACCCTGAAATTGTCCATGCCAGTATCAAAACAGTGGATTCTCTCTTCAAGGAACATGTCTTCAATCATATGTGGGGCTCTTGGCTCTCTGAAAAGATTTATGTATTTACCATCAATTAGAAAGGTAGAAAAAGACATCACACTGCATACTTCCCCCCATTGTGACACTCCATTTCTTGGATAAGAGCATTCCATATGTAGAGGGAATGTCTACAACTATGATGCTCATTGAAAATTCCTTCTTGGGAAATGCAACAAGTCTGAAGGCTACATCCTTAATGACTCCAATTATTGGTATCTCCCTAGTATCCATGGAATAAATTTTACCATATAATTTATTTATCTACAATCCCATTTCCTTCATGATATCAACTAGAATAATGTTGGATGAAGCTCCATAGTTAATCATATACTTCTTCACCAACTTTCCATCGATAATGAGAGTTACATAAAATGGATCCACTTGACTAGGACAAACCATAATGGTGGTACCCAGGTAAATTTGTGGGGTATCACTGAGTACCCCTTCTACATATTCATTTTTCTGTTAATTTCTACTCATTTTAGGTGGAGCAGGCACCCTTTTATCATCATAGGTTGTAGTTGCACCATTGATAAGGGTAACTACCTTTTTCTTATGCTCATCTATCCTTATCATTTCAAATAAAGGGACTGTAATGTTGACCTATGATAGAAACTAAAACATGTCCATAGAAGTGTATTTAGGCAAATCATAAGATATCATACCTTGTTCACCAGTTTTATTCTTTTGTTCCTCACATTTCTCTGTAGTCTTTTTCTCATCATTTTTCTTTTCTTGTTCAAAATTTTGCTTCTAATTATTTTCTTTCACAGTCGGAGGAACAATATTATCATAAATTTTTGTTGGTTCATTTTTCTTAGCCCATATCTTAGTACCCTCATTTTCTTTAACTTTAGCCTCATCCACTTTATTTTATTCTTTTGACCCTTTCTTCTCTACATTCTACTCTTTGATGAATACACTGCCAACCTTACCTTGATCACAATTCACAATTCTATTCCTTAAATGGTAGGTACTCTTGGCTTGTGCAACTATTGCAGTTGTCAATCTTTCTACTTCTTCATCTGATGGTCTCCTTAGAAATATACTTGGCTCATCTATCTCCAAAGTACAAACATTGTAATCCTTTTCACTACCTTCATCTGAAAAAACTTGCTAGTGGTAGGCGCCTGATTTTTTTCTCTGATTATCAACATCTACCTCATGTGACTCTTCATCAAAAGAACATTCACAAAAAAAATCTGATTTGTTCATAAGAATATGTATTTCCCCCTCATCGTCACCATGTACATTCTTCTCCTCTTCCAAGGATATTTGTACTACACATTTGAAAGAAGAATGTGATAGTTGACAAGCTAGCACCATGGGGCTTCATCAGTAAAATTTGCAGAATTATTATGTAATGGGTCAAGAGGAACCTTAATTTTTGTATTCTTTTGGTTATTATGGATTGACTTACCATTATAACAATTGGTATTGTGAGGGTGATCTTGCAATCTAGGGGGCCTTTCATTCTTCTAAAAACTAGGATTCTCGTTTCGCAATCCCTTTTCAGATTTGGATAGTCTATAATTTAAATCCTTCAAGGTGCTCATAATTTTATCTAATTTATCATCAACAAAATATCCCTTCTCTTGTTGTCCTTTGGGATTCTTCAAGATCTTCACATCCTCTCTTTTCCCCACTTTTCCAACAACTCTCCTATTTCTTTCAATGTGCAAAGCAACTTTATAAGCATCCCTCGAAGTTTGAGGATTCTTATCGCTAAGAAGATATACCATTTTTGAGTCAAAGATATTACTATATGTGACAAAACATGCATGTTCATTTGGATTAAGTAGGGATTCTATACATAGCCTTTTGAAACCTTGTTTTGAAATCATAGACCATTTCATTGTGTCCTTTATTAATGGTACTGAACTCATTTAGCATGAATCTAGGATTAGTTTTATCACCATATTTCTCCTTGAATTCTTCCCAAGACCTAATAATCTCCATTGGTAAAGCTCTATACCAGTCCCTAACATCCTCAGTAAGTGACTGCATAAAAAGTTTCATCATCACATCCTCATTATCAAATTCAAAATCATCCATCAAGTTATTGAATGACCTTAAGTGATCTTCCCTTGATATGGAATTATTCCCAGAAAATTTGACTAGAACATTTCTTATGTTATTTGGGAAAGGATTTGGATAACCAAGTATCCCATTAAAGCACAATTTCCTATATCAATATAATTGCACAAGGCCTTCAGAAAAATTGATTCCCCTTATTTGGCTAAGGTCACCACCACCTTTCCCCCTAGTGTTCTAATTTCCATATTGTGTATTATTCCCTCACACATTTTGGTCTCCTTGTTGATTGGAAACACTTCCACCAGATTGAGTATTGATGCTCCCTTGATGTTGAGAGGACTGTCCCATTCCACTAAAAATTTGTGGTTGGGAATGGGGAATAGATTGACTAGTGGTAGAATGAATATTCATACCAATAGTTGGGGTAGGTTGAGGTAAATTTTGAGAAATAGAAGGTGAAGTATCGTCAATGGATGATTTTAGGAAAGCAATTTTCCTCTGCATTTCTCTATTAGCAGAAAGGATATGGATTCTTTCCAATTCTCTTTGAAACTATTCATTTTCTAACTACAGTTTAAGATTTGTAGGATTAGGAATCATGGTTGCGAGAAAAAAACTAGATGACACATCTGTACTTATGCTTGGTCCCTTTGGTTGACCCATAGGATATTTTTTGGTATACATAGGATGAGATGGTTTACTGGTGATAGAAGGGGTTGCAACTGAAGTTCTGACAATGGAACTAGTCCAAGTACTTGTGCTGGTAGTCCCAATAGGAACATTCACAACAATTTTTTCATGTGCAAGGGTAAGGACAAGCTAGTAAGATGAAGTAGTAGTGGGAGTAGGTTCATGGACCATTAATTTCATCTTCTCCTCAATTGATCTCTCATACATAACAAACTTTAGTTTCTCCTCCTCCTTTGTTTTTTGGCTCTTAACTCATCAAGCCTTTGGGATTCCTCCAAAAGTGTCATCATATCTTGTATTAACTCATCCTCATTTTCTAGAGTAACCTCTAAATCTGTATGTTGAGGAGTGTAATTTGTAAGGTTCAACACCTCCATTTGTGAGAGAGGATCAAAGGCTCTATCATGATAACTTCTAAATGGGTTAAATAGTTGAGTGTTATGAGTAGTAGTGGCCCGAGGATTTAGTCTCCGAGCTACCAAGGTGGCATCGAAATCCCTATCCCAAAACTTCCATTCCTCTATTGGTTTTGAACTAGGAGGATTTGAACTAGTTTTCTTACCATTAGTGGTTTATTTTGTAATAGGATTTTCCTCATTATCAGGTGGATTCCATACTCATACATATTATTGTTAACATCTTCATGAAAAAATTCAGATGCTGAAGCAGGAGGATTAACCAACTTACTTGTTTTTGCATTCTTTTGCTTCCAAGATGGCTTGGTATTGCATGGGAATTCACCTTCTAGCCTAATTTGTTTAGGATGATTCTTGAAATGATTTATGGTCCCTCTCATGGCTTCTGCAAAATCTCACAATTCTCTCTCTCTCTCTCTTTCCTTTTATAAAGTTGTAAGGAACTGACACAAAAGACTCAGAGTCACCACCCAATTAATGAGAATTTGAAAAATACTTAATAACTCCTTAAAAGAATCATAAACATAGAGAGAACTAGACACAATGTTGAAGACAATGAAAATGAGTCCCATAACTTCGAATCATAGAATGTAGACCTAAATTATGATGAGAAATCTATATGAAATTGTTCTTAACAGAACAAATAATAATGAATTTTATGACTTTGACTTTATAAGATCTTGAATTAGAGATTTTAAACAAGTTTATCCTTAGAAAAGTTGCCAATTTGTTGGTGTTTTTAAAATACCAAGCTAATCTCACAGATAACCTATGGATTTTTCCATTTCCAATGGTTAGCTATCTCGAGGGATTGGCAAATGAACAGGTGAAAGTTGCAACAACTTCCCCTCTACTTTGGGCTCTGCAAAACCCAGGAGGGTGATCCCACACTATGCAATTAAGATACTCTTGTGTCAATTTACCTCATACATTCTGAATAACAAATATATTCTCTTATATTTTGTTTGACAGATGAATGACTTCAAAGATCTAGCTAATCCTCTACAACATTTAACATTCTAAAGAAAGAGAATATGGAGCTATATGAAACTTCTATGAATTAAACTTCAACTAAAATGAAATTTTGTATTTGTTCTTTTAGAGTGTGAAAGATCTAAGAAATTGTAACTTTAGAAACATATTTAAGACCAGTGCCTTAACCTAGGGTATGGAGTCAAACTCAATGCAAATCATGATGTATAATAGGATTTTAATCCTAAAATTTTAGAGCTTTATAATATTGCATTACAACATTGCACTGAATATACTGAACCAATTCTACTTACTAAATCCCTACACACGAACACAAACCTATACTTGTATCAAAGTAATTTAACCAATTCTTTGAATTAGAACATTGATAACATCATACATACACTAGAACAAAAATGGAGATCAAATGAAAGATCCTTGATCATTTTCATTAATAATCCATGAAAAGTGTACAATAGGAGACAACTAAATCAAAATTATGCCAATTCTTATATTTAAATGCTATTATTGTTATAAAATAAAAATACGAAAAATACAAACTCAATAACCTAAGACAGGACTCAAGACTTCTATTCTTTGTGATTTGTATTAAAAAATTATCTGGGAGATTAATCATCTTGCTCAAATGTCCTTGAAATCCCTTTTATAAAACAAGGGAGCAACAAGCAATATGCCATGTACACATGTCACATTTTCATTTGACATATAGTTACAAAAGTAAAAGACCTCAACCAATTATGAGGGAATATCTCAAATCAGTCACCATCAAGTTGTTGAAGAAAATTCCCATGTCCCTTAGAAAGTGCACGTTAAGGGAGCAGTTGTACCTTGAAAGATGAATATTCCTTTCACCTCATCTTCACATGATTTCCAAAACCTTAGGACATAGAGCATAAAAAAGGGAAAAGGAAAAAGTATACACTCCACATCATCAGCTCACATCATCAACTTTTCTATTATGGAGGAGACAACCTTTAAACACTATTATATCAAAAGCTTAATCTATAATATTTTCAAGCCATATGTTGTACTCCTCGCTCGGCCACTAAATCTAAAAAAAAATTATGCACCTTAGAATTATGTGCATTATACTTTGCATCCATAATTGTTCTGGGCTCCTTTACAAAGACATTTAGATTTATCTCCATTTTGAACAATTCATCTAAAGAATTATTCAATTGAGACTATTTTCCATTTCCTTCTTTGTAAATAAAATCTGATAATGATGGGACAATGGTCCCAAACTCATCCTTCCATTTAGAAAATTCTTTTAATTCTCCTACCTCATTTCAAATATGAGGCATTCCATTATTCTCCATATCTCTAAACATCTTCAGCTTGTTTTTGAACTACATGTCAAGCTTACTTTTAAAAGTAGAAATTTTACTAAGAAATCCAACCGCTTTTATTAACCATGGCAAATTTTTTTGAGCTTCTGGATCACTTTCTATGTCTGTCATCATTTCTTTCAAAGCCTCTACCCTTGTGCTCCACTTACTTCATACATTTTGAAAATATTCTTGAACTTCAGAATGTTTCTTATAAGATTCATGAATGTTTTTGTAGACACTCCACACATTATCCAGCTTATGGAGTATGCATTCAATTCTATGCCGCAAAATATCATCAATAATTTCAATCACAACCATCCCCATCTCCTCAAAATTTTCCTCATTCTCTTTGTCTATTTATAATTCTTCTTTAAATATCTTGATCTTAAGAGATAATGTCTCTTTATCTTGTGCAGAGAATTCTAGTGTAGAAGAGGGAAGTGGTAGGGATTTTTCTATTGGTTTCTCTAAAGAATCAATTTCCTTTAACTTATTGTATTCCTCTAGCAATCTGTTATGCTTATCTAGCAACCTATCATATTTTTCTCGAGACATTTTGGGTATATCAAAACTTAACATGGCAGCATGCATAGTTAGTTTGGTTGCTTGAGTGGATGTCATGTCTAAGGCTCTTTTCACTACAACATCTCCTGTGATTTCACCAATTGATTTGATCACTCTTGGCCTCCCTGTATTTGGTCCCATAGAAGAAATTGCTAATGTATGCAATCTTGGGCTGAATCCAGATCCAAACACCTTGTTGTCATATAACTCCTCTGATATAAATGCTTTAGGATCATGCCTAATGGTATCCAAAGAAATTACAAAATTTAAGTCCCACCTAGGTAGCAAGAGGATACAACTTTGTTTCACTAATGTTCTTCCCTTAGTAGGAGAAATATTAGAAATTTCTTTAATAATCTTCTCATATTCTTTCTTTTCAACTTCATCATATAGTGAAGTATCAACTCCTTCCTTCACCTTTTCAATCCTTTCCTTAATTTCATTACTTTTCAATTGAATTACAAATTCTCTAAATTCCTTTGTTTGCACAATAGAATCATCATCCATGAACTCTTGGCATGCCATAATTCTAACATCTTCATCATCAAAAATATTGTCATCATATACAACTGTAACAATTCTCCCAACAAGGACAAAATGATCCAATGCATCATTTACAATAGGGGAGGGGAATCTTTGTTGTACTTCTTCTCTATTAGGTACATGTTTTGCAGATTGTACTCCCATTGTATTTTCTCCCTCTGTATCAACAAATACTCAACAAGTGGATTAACAATTGGTCTTTCTTTAATCTACATGAGCTGAATTGAGGGCCCCTAAGCATATGATTGAGTCGGTTGGCTCCAAATTTTAGCTTCCTGCTCTTCCTTTGCCATTCTTGCTTCCTCTTCAGCCTATCTAATCATGTTTATAAGTGTTCCCTACTTTTAGGCATCCAACATTACCATAGCTCTTTTGAAAGGGTCTTAAATTTGTGCATATGGGCTAACATACAATGGATTAACCTTAACCCTTTTTTCCTCAACCTCAACAACATGCATCCACTGATTCTTCCTCTCACCAACCAGAGCATCTGATGCCAAATTTCTAATCTCATCTTTAGTATACAATTTAAATTAAATAAAACCCTGACCAACCTCTATTCTTTCTCTCTCTATCTATGAAACCCTTAGGGTCACAATTCCTTAGTTTTTCCACACACATCCTATAATTTTTAACATATTTGCAAAATTATCTAGCCCTTCCTTTGAAGTGACTCTAAAATGTGAGAAATAAAATTGACCAAGAATAAAAGAACATTTATTTGCAATACTGAAGTGCTCTTTATCCATAGCATCCAACTACCACACGATTTTCATAAATGTAATCCTATATGAAACATAGATAAGAAGATAGTGTGGTTATACTAATGCAACATAGACCTTGAATATTGTACATTGGGACTGGAGATACCAGTCTCCCCAATTGTGATCCAATTTTTTTTTTTTTTTAACTCAAGTGGCCTAAGGATATCCTTGATGCTTGTAGAAATATTTTACATGGGTTTTGAATCCAAATTATCCATGATACCCATTTTTAGTCCATTGCAGAAGGAAGTATAGTTAGAATCTATGCAGTTTTGATTCAATATATGTGTCCACATTTGCACTAGAAAGTAATTCCCCTGCTCATCTGTCATCCTAAGCTTCATAAAAAATTTCAAAACCTTCTGACCAATCTATTATAGCATATGCATCAAAATAGAGTAATGTGTGAAACATAATGGAGCATTCAACTCCTTCAACTCTACTAATTGCTTGTGCATTTCCTCAATAATGTAAGATGCATAATCAAAGCCTCTATTTGAGTCTTTTTTCTAATTTTCCATAGCCAATACAATTAAAGGAACATGCATTCTCAAATCATATTTTCTTCTAAGAACTTGAGACAAACCATAAAATTTGTTCTTGAAATAATCTTCAAACTCATGACAACTAAAAGTTCAAGTTCCTTTGGGGTAAATCTCACCCCCTTATTCTCTAGGTCTATTCTTTTGTGCCTTAGCAACACATGATGCATGTAGCAATACTTGTCCCTCTCATACTCTTGATATAATGCATTAAAGTGAATGGCTACAGTTGCAGAAGGATCCAACCTAAATGTTGTCACAATCTGGCTTCTAGTGATTTCTAGCATGGGGTTTCCTTTTACACTTTTGACAACTCTTGCCTTAGGATCATAACATTTGTAAATTTCCTTTATTAGATCAACTTCCATAAATACATTCAAAACAATGTGTTTCTTGAGGTCACACGTCCACAAATGGCATGATGGACGAGGGAAATTTCTTCTCTTGTATGCATATAAAAACAATTCCCACCCACTCTATGGTACTATGACGCTGCCAATGCCTTTGGCCCAATCCTATAGATGGTCAGTTAAAACAATTAAAAATCCTTCTCTAGTAGCCCTCTTTCCCACTCTTTTGGCTTCAGGAAATCATTCCATTAAATCATCTTCCATGAAGCGAGAAAAATCCGTTTTGACTCCTTTTGAATTGGACTTCACCTCCGATGTTTTAGGCTCTGGCGTGTCTAATTTAGGCCTGGTTTTTATAAGCTTAGGTTTTTCCTTAGAAGGCTCGCCAGCTTGGCTCATTGTGCAATTTTGGCAGAACTAGGGTTTTACAATCTTAATTCAAATACTAGGGTTCAAATTTACTGAATATCCTAGTAGGACTACATAGTTTTCAACTGAAATTATACAAGAAAACCCTACAAAGACCTTACCAATTCACCTAGGGCCTACTGATTTTCTCTTTGGAATTACAACACATAGAATTTCAATAGCCATAATATAAAAAACCTCAATTAACTAGAATTTCCTTTTTCAAATTTTCCCTTTATAGAAAATCTTGCACATGACAATAAAAATTAACTCACCCGAAAAACCCTAACTATTCTGCTCTTCAAATCCGGTCTCCTGAAACTCCTCTTGCGTGCTCGCCTTCAAATCATTTCTAAGATAATGAAAAAATAAAACAATTCACACCTTTATGGCCTTCAGGTTCGAGAAGATACACCATTAATGGTGAAAGACAACTCGTGTGAGTGAAAAGAGTGCACTATTAGTTAGTCGTTCAGGTTTGAGTTCTAAATGTCGATCTAATTTTTTTAAAACAAGATCGACAGTTGTTGCATGCCCTTCTTACATCACTTTTTTCTTTAAAGCTCTTAGACATCAAACTTCAATGTGAAGGAAGTATACAATGAACTGAGATGTTGCCACATAGCCACTCTCGAGTCCTGCCACCAACTTCATTTTAACTACTATTGCACATCACTCTTTAGCCTTCGATAGTGAAGGTTGCAATCGTGATAGTCAACATTGATGCGATGCAATTATAATGTGACATGTCCAAAAATATCCCAACCCTTCACACATTTCAAATGTCCTAGACCAAGCGAATGAAATGACGATGTGAAGGCACTTCGCGATAAAATGAATATTGAGGAGCATATTCTTTGCCTTTTCCATCACACATCACAAATGTTCATGAGCCCTCCTAGTCCATATCAGCGATGCACTAAACTTGTGTGATGAACATTAGCAAAAGACTTTGAGTGCACATTGCTATTTGCTTCATCCTCCCAAGGACACAATCTGCAATACAAAGAAGTGGTGTGATGTATTGAGAAGCTGACACCTATGCAAATTATCTCCTCAACATATTCACTTTTACTCTCTTTTCTTCCTTGCACCCATCGCATATCGTAGGTTGGTGTTGTGTCAGTGAGTTCATTGTTCGGTCTATATTGACATTCAATCCAAAAGTTCTTGCCATAGTATAACATGAGTAGCTTGCTTGGGTCCTTTTTTTTGAGTTATATTGTCATATGCCCTCTTGATATGTTTATTATATTCCCTCATATTACTCTCAATATTATTGCAATACCATATGTTTCTCTAAGAGTTTGAATTTTTTGTCTCTAAATAAGTACCCAATCTTGGCATTGAATGCACCACAATATAGAACAAGACATATAGAAATATTGGGCCTTAAATTAGTAGCACCATCCTCATTATCATGATGAAATTTCTATTAAATCTACCATTGATTCATTCACACCCTTCTTGATGGTTGTGAGTTCATGGATGGTAGACATGGGGCCAATTATGTCCCCATACTATAATTTAAAAATTAACTCCTCTCATGTGTCAATACTACTATTTGGAAGACTTATGTACTATTCCTTTGCACTTTCCTCTAAGGAATACAAAAAAAAACATCATTATATACATGTCCACAATTTCATATTTATTTGTGGCATTGATAAAATTCCAACGATGCTCCTCTCTTATAAAAAAAATTATTAACTTGAAATCTTGGTATCTTTCCTCCTATTTCATCTGGATTTATATTAAGAAAACCAAGGATACCAAAGAAGTCTATCTATCTATACCTACCAGTCTTGAGTGGTTGTTTGATTGAAGGAAACCTCTAGACATTCCTTTTGAATTAGGGTCATACATTCATTGAATTATGCTAATTTGGGATATTATGGGCATCATGTTGAATGGGTGGTTGAACATTATGATTATGTTGATTTTGGTTTAACTATTGGGAATTCTCTTCTAGTTGCACCTATTGCAATTGAATTTGGGCTTCAATTTCTTTTTTCTTATATCTAAGGTGATCTATCATGCCAAGACTCTCATCTACCTCTCTTTCTCTTCTTTCATTTTTTGAGTGAGTAGCTACATCAACATCAACATCAAGAAAAGGTATTTCCTACTCTTGTTCTATTTTATGAGAGGGAGTAGGATAATTGTGATGCAAATCTCCCCTTTGATTTTTTACTCATGGAGACGATATAATAACTCTATTTTCATCCCCAGTATGTAATTCATGAGATAATCTTTTTGTTTATTAATCTGTCATCTCCATAATTCTAGAGCATAGCATAATTACGCTTGGGGGTTCTTCTACTAGTTCTAACCATGTTATTTACTGATTTGTTTGATGTATATTGATAGTGGTCCATCAAATCAAGGACATCTCCTCTACCAAATTCTAGCTACTAATGAATCAAGGAGAGTTCACATAGATGGCCTATCCAATTACTTTTTTTTCCATCAGTATGTTTTTTCTTAACATTAGTTATAATCTCTTCTAGCCTATGTTGATCATTAAATTTCCATCCTCTTTCCATGACTAAAATGTTTCTTTATGTGTTGATTCTAAGTTAAGTCCTAATAGGACCACCATTGTTCAAATGGGAGAGCTACACTTTTCTTATCAATATTTTTTTGAAAATACTAACCAAATATTTTTTTATTTATTGACTATATTTGATATTGATTTACCAAGGTTTTAAAAATATGAAGATATGTAGGGTGTTCTCAACAATGATGCCATCTATTACTTCCCAAAATTGTTCTCCCACAATACTAGAACACAATTTCACCTTCAAGGTCAAGAGTTGTCATTCATGAGGGTAAAACAAGGGTTAATTAATAGACTATAGGGGGTTCAATGCTAGCCAATGAGAGTTGATAAGATATCCTATGGATTTTAATAAAATAGGCCTAAGAAGGTGCTCCTAGAGGTATCCTAAGTAGGATTGAAATGTTGAAAATATATTGAAAGGTGTGAAGTTTGTAGTTTTATCCAAGATAAGGTTAATCCAAAAACTTGTCAATAGGTTAAAGGAAAACCAAGTGCACAAAAGACCTCTTGTATAGTTTATGCAGTCATATTGTAGAAAATGTAAGATGTGGGTGCAAGAGCATGATTCATAAATTATTTGCATGGTAAAGCTCATAAATAATTTTTACCTTGCTAAAGCACTAAATCATAAACTGTGTAAATTCTAAAACTAATTCCTATACTACTTGTGAATGATTTATTCTTTTAAGAGTATACAATTGAATCACTAGTTTTTAGGATTGATGCATATCTAGTGGGTCACATAGTCATAGTCTATCAAAAGAATAACAAACTAAAATGAAAAATACTAATAATTGGTGAATTTACATACACCAAATATTGCGATATCAATAATAAAACATACTCAATGATCCATCACATAACTTTATATATCCATGTATAATATAGAAAAGACAATTATAAAATCTATAATGCATTAGGATATTTCCATATTCATCAAATTTTTTATTGCACTTGTGTGAGAAAATGTGGTACAGAAGAAACCGTAGTTGCAACTAGAAAATCCCTCTTGAGAAATACAAATTAGTATGAAGACATTTTTTTGATAACTTACAAATTCAACCTCTTTTTGGTTTCAAATATATGTTGCTTCTAAGACAAGTTGGACTGGTGTGTATTGAAAACCTAGAATGTTCTAGCACTATGGTGATTGAAAATAGAAAAAATCCAACCCTTTGAATGTTTTCAAACTAGTATTTTAGCATTCCTCTTTTCTCATTCAAATCTATAATAGAAATTATATCAGATACATAAAATTTTCCACAACATTAGATGTGGCATGTGGGGGCCATGAAATCCCATGGAAGCTTGTAAATGAGTGTTGAGATCAACTATGGGCCTAATTGGGTGGCTAGAACTTCAACAAACCCCATTAATGATGCATGATTTTCAATACCCTTGCAAATTAGATCTTCATTAAAATCACATCCATTAGTTGAAAATGAGTAGGGAAACACTTTTAAGAGCATACAAGGGTTGACCAAGTACATTGATGGTTATCTGGAAGTAATTGGGGTTGATTGGATACTCATCCTAAGGGTTTTGGAAACATGATGGGTCCTAACATGAAATCATGAAATTTATGGTGCTTGGTGAGAGTCTAGGTCTGAGAGGGATCTTAGGACCCTTCATTGAAGTGCATGAGATAGTTGAGAGATGGAGGTAGGAAGGAACTTAGAAATTAGGATTGAGAATGAGGGAAGGATGAGGGTTAGGTTCTAGGAGGGACCATGTAATTGGTATGTTAAAGGGTGGTACTAAGGTGTAAGGGTCGAGGTGGACCTAGTACCAAGAAATTGGTGCCAATGTTTGGGGTTCACTTGGAGGTAAAATGTTTTAAGAGAACAAGGAGACAAAGAACAACACCATGAGAACCTAGGACTTGAGGACTTCGTTCCTTGATCTTGATTCCATTTATGGATTTGGGATCAAAAGAAAATAATGGAGCAGGGACAAAGAGGGCATCTCACGATTTTAGAAATTTTCATAATGTTATGCTCCTAAACCTATATTGTGTATTGTGTTATGAGTAGTCATCTTATGAATACTTTAACTATTAAACAAGTTGCATAATCAATATTATAATCATATATATGTATTTAGGTCATCCTAAGAGTTCTACTTAAATATCTAAGTCAACCTAGGTGGTATCCAAGGCATAAGTATGGTATATATATAAGAGGTATAAAGTAGTTATTATCGTCATGTTGAGTATTGAGTTCTTATTGAATAATATTGGAGGTATCCCCCTCAAAGTGGATTAGGAGGTTTCCCCCTCAAAGTGGCATATTATTAAGTATTTGCAGCATATTTCTTATCCTATTCCTCTATTGTGCAATTGGTTCATAGCACAACTTTGGAAACATGTCACGATAGGGTATGGAGTCTCATGGGGACTTGAGACATCAATATTAAGGCACTTTGTCTCAAGTACACATCTAAAGATAAGGCTCACAAAGTATAGTAAAATTTTGTGAGGGGGCAAGGGTTTGTTGGGAAATTATGTCTAAACTTTGCAATTATATAAAGGTTATTGTTGATAGGATATATATGAAAAAATATATATATTTCCTAGTTACATCGATAGATATATTATACAATGGGAGCATGGGGTGGAGGGGAGAAGTGTGATGCGTGTAAACAATTTTTTGTTAACTTTTTCAGAAAACTCCTATATGGATGACATACATTAAATAAATGATATATTGTAAATCTAGACCGTTAATTATTAGGTTTTAGATCTAATGGTGGATATTTTATTGGCCTATTTTATGAGGAAATTGTACTATGATTATAGATGATGATGTATTCTAAGATTTTGATAGCGATCGTGTTGTCTCTAGATCTCTAGTTGGTGATATTCCTGTAAGAAACTTGCTCTACAAGTATATTGTAATCTTTGTGATTTTTGAATGATATATTGGGCGCCTTTTGGAGTGGGTTTTTTCTCCCAAAAGGGTTTTTCCCACGTAAATCATTGTGATGCATGGTATGCATGATATTTAAATTATTTCTATTTAAGTTTATGCAACTGTTAAAGATCTATAAAGTTTGTCATTATTCTCCTCTCAAGATTAGTGTAGGAAGTTTTTTTGTTACCTTAACTTTCTTACAAGTGTTATTATAGCTTGATCACCTTTGGTTTCAGTTGTGGGTTGTTGGGATTTTTGAACTAATCCAGATTTGAGTGGGAGATTGTACAAAAGATACTTTGTGATCTTGTTGCAGGAATTTTTAGATGGAAAGTTCATTAGGGAGAATAGAGGTGGATAAATTTTTTGAAATAATTTTGAGATGTGGAAGCTAAAGATGGAGGATCTATTGATAGATTGAGATCTGTGGGACTTTGTTGATGAGAATGTTTCAAGGCCTGCAAATTCTACTCAAGCAACTCAATATAATGTTATGGATTATAAATCCAAGGGTCCAATCAAACTATGCTTGGTAGACTCTATTTTAATCAATGTCCATGAGGAGACCTTTGCACAAAAACTATGGAAGAAACTTGTTGAGATGTATCAAGCAAAATATTTAGTGAACAAGATTTTCTTGAGGAAGAAGTTGTATTCCTTGAGAATGGAAGAGGGTGGATGAATCATAGACCACTTGGAAGCATTCAATATTTTGGTAACTCAATTGGCATCAGTTGGTGTCAAAATGGATGAGGAGGAGAAATGTCAGATCTAGCTTTGTTCTTTTCCTGATTCATGGGATTCTCTTGTTATGGTTATTGGAAGTACTTATGTTATTTTGAATACTAAAGATGTGGTGGGTTATTTTCTTTTTGAAGAGATGAGGAGGAAGGTATCCATCATTTCCAAGGAGGCCTTGAATGTTTGTGGAATACCTAAGGAAAAAGGCAAGAAGAATGTGAAGTGTGACAAATCCAAGTCTAAGGGGAGATCTAAATCTCCTGGAATGTCCAAAGTTATTTGTTAGAACTGTGGTAAGCCTGTACATGTTCATAAGGAATACAAAGAAGAAAAGAAGAAAAATAAGAGATTTGATTATAATTATGATTACGAGAAGGAAGATGGTGACGCATTCATTGCAGCTTTGGAAACTTGTGTACATAATTATGCATGGTTAATTAACTCAAGTGCATCTTTCCATATGAATTTTAATAGAGATTGGTTTTCTAAATATGAAGAATTTGATGGAGGTAAGGTGTACTTGGGTGATGATTCTTATTTAAATATTTTTGGTTGTGGTAAATCTAAAATTAGGTTTCCTGATGGTAGAATAAAAATGATTAATGGTGTATTCCATATCCCTAGATTAGCATGGAATCTATTATCTGTGAGAAAACTAATAGATGCGGGTGTGCAGGTAGTATTTTTGATGCAGGATATAAGATGGTTAGAGGTGCTATGGTGATTGCTAGAGGTGTCAGATACATCACATTGTATAAGCTTGATGCATGCACTGTTGAGTGAAATAATACTTATGTGAAAAACAAGTCTATGAAAGAGGTGAGGGTTTCACCTTCAGCAGATGGTCAAAGCTTTTGGGTACCCAAGGGTACTCTTTCTTCTGAATCAAAGTTACCTGTAGATAAAACTATGTTATGGTACCAGAGACTTGGCCACATTGGAGAAAAAGGGTCTAAGGACCTTGAAAAATAAAAACCTTATTTAAGGTTTGTCTGATTGTAATCTTGAATTCAATTTCTATAAGCATTGTATTATGGAAAACAAAACCGTGTTCAATTTTACTTGAGTTCTCATAAATCTTTTGGTGTATTGGATCTTATTCATTATGATGTGTTTGGTCTTGTAGATGTTCCTTCAATTGGTAAATCCACATATTATGTTTTGTTTATTGATGATTACAGTAGGACATGGGTATATTTTCTAAAGAGTAAATCTGAAGTTTTATGTCAATTTAAAAAATTTAAAGCAATGGTTGAGTTGTAGACTGGAAAGAAAATAAAATGTTTGAGGACTAATAATGGCAGTTAGTTTTTCTCTAATAATTTTGATAGATTATGTAAAGATTGTGGTATTCATAGACAAAATACAACTCTGTATTCTCCATAACAGAATGGAATTGTAGAAAGAATGAACATGACACTGATGGAGAAGGTTAGGAGTATATTGAGTGGTGCCGGTCTAGAACAAAGGTTTTGGGCTGAAGTTGTTTACACTACATGCTACTAGATTAATAGGCCTCTTACATAAGCTCTTGTTGATAATATTCCTATAGAGGCATGGTTGGGTTGCAAGCCTTCATTAAGGCATCTTAGAGTTTTTGTTTGCGAGGCATATGCACATGTTCCAAAGGAGAAGCAAATAAAGTTGGAGAACAAGGTTGTGAAATGTATTTTCATCGGATACATTTATGGTGTGAAAGGTACAATATTTGGGATCTTGTTGCACAAAAGGTAATATATAGTAGAAGTGTTGTTTTTAGAGAAACTAAGCTTTCTTCTCTTACATTGCAACCAAAAAAAAGTAAATAGGAAGACATGATTCAATTTCCTTCTACACCTGAGAAAATTAAATTGAGGCCCATGGACAGACAAGAAGTTGAGGAGAGATCATCTAGCTCTGAATCTTTAGAAGAGGAACAAGGAACTTCAACTCAACTTGTTCATAGGTCTACAAGGCATAGACAACCACTTGAAAGGTATTCACCTAATGATTGCAGATGTATTTTTTCTTTGAATTCGGTATGAATGATGTAGAATCTTGGAAAATTTCTATGGATGAAGAAATGACATATTTGAAAAAAAATGATACATGGGATCTTGTACCATTACCTAAAGGATGAAAACCTATTGGTTGCAAGTGGGTATTCAAGAAAAATATTGGTTCAAATGGAGGTATTGAGAAGTACAAAGCAAGGTTACTCTCAAGTTGAGGGTGTTGATTTTGGTGAGATATTTTATCCTATTGCAAAATGATATCCATTAGATTTTTTCTCTCTATTACTACTGCTTATAATCTAGAGGTTGAGCAAATGGATGTGAAAACTGCTTACCTTCATGGCAACTTGGAGGAGGATATTTATATGACACAACCAGAGCACTACATGGTGAAAGGTAAAAGTAATTTGGTTTACAAATTGAAGAAATATTTGTATGGCTTAAAACAAAGTCCTAGGATATGGTACCTAAAAATTGATAAATATGTGCTGAGTTTGGGATTTGAGCATTCTAAATCAAATCATTGTGTTTATTATAAAACTGATGGTGATTATTTCCTATTTATTTCATTAGATGTTGATGATATGTTATTTATTAGCAAAGGGAAAGGTATGATTTCATAACTAAAATCACAAATTGCTGCTAAATTTGAAATGAAAGACCTTGGTGTAGCTAGACACATTATTGGGATGGAAATTAAAAGAGATAGAGTGAACATAAAGCTATGGATTGGCCAAAGTAAGTATGTCAATTCAATTTTATAGAGATTTAACATGTCAAAATATAGACCATTGTGTGTTCCCCCTTCTGTTGGAATAAATTTATCTATTTCAGATTGTCCAACATCTCCTTCAGAGATGGAAGACATGAGTCGAGTGCCTTACCAGAGTGCAGTTGGAAGTTTGATGTATGCTATGGTTTGTACTAGACCAGACATTGCCCAAATAGTGGGAGTTCTTTCCAAATATATGTCTAATCCTGGTAGAGTCAATTAAAAGGGTCTTCAGATATTTTCACAGTACCTCAGAGTATTCCTTGTGTTATCATAGTAATATGACTCAAGATGAGATTTCCCTTTATATTCATGGTTATGTGGATTCAGACTAGGTAGGTGATATTGTTAGTAGATGATCCACCTGTGCTTATGTGTTTACTTTATTTGGCAGTGCAATTAGTTGGATGAGTAAGCAAAAAGTTATGGTCACTTTTTCCACTATTGAAACAAAGTATATGTCAGCTACTCATGCTTGTAAAGAAGCCATTTGGCTTAAGAGACTATGTTCAGATATTAGAATAAAATAAGGTGCAGTGACAATTTATTGTGAAAGTTAGAGTATGATATGTCTAGCCAAGAACTTGATATTTTATGCCAGGACCAAGCACATTGATGTATAGTATCATTTTGTTTGAGATATGGTCGAAGATGGCAAGGTGAAATTGGTTAAGGTTGAGAATTTGATGAATGTTGTTGATTCTTTAGCTAAGCCTGTGAGCACAAAGAAGTTCAGATGGTGTTCAGAGACTCTGGGCCTTTTTTCCCCTAGCAATTAAGAGATAATGTTTACTCTCCCATTGCTCTTGCAAGGTGTTCGACAAGTGGGAGATTTGTTGGGAAATTAAGTCTCAACCTTGCAATTATATAAAGGTTATTGTTGATAGGATATATATATATGAATATATATATATATTTCCTAGTTACATCAATAGGTGTAATATATAATGGGAGCACAGGGTGGAGGGGAGGAGTGGGATGTGTGTAAACATTTTTTTGTTAAATTTTTTAAATAACTCCTAGAAATGTCCAACATACATTAAATAAATGATATATTATAAATCTAGACCATTAATTATTAGGTTTTAGATTTAACGGTGGATATTTTGTTGGCCTATCTTGCCCTAGAAGGTGACTCCATTTTATGAGGTCATTGTACTACGATTGTAGATGGTGATGTATTCTGAGAGTTTGATAGCGGCCGTGTTGTATTTGGATCTTTGGTTGGTGATACTCCTATAAGAAGCTTTCTCTGCAAGTATATTGTAATCTTTATGATTTTTGAATAATATATTGGGCATCTTTTGGAGTGTGTGGTTTTTCTCTCGAAATGGTTTTTCCCACGTAAATCATTGTGTCATGGTATGCATGATATTTATATATTTTTTTGTTTAAGTTTTTGCAAATATTAAAGATATGTAAAAATTTTCATTATTCTCCTCTCAAGATTAGTGTAGGAAGTTGTTCCACTACCTTAGGTTCCTTACAGGGTTAGGGTTCTCAGAGAACTTGTCTTGGAACCCTAGGACCTACTACACAATTTCCTAGTTTTTCTACAAGCCTACAATATAAGGAAAGAGCACACAACCTCAAAAATATACTTAAACACTTAAAAAAATTCTCGAACACTATACACCACCAACACAAAGGAGGCCCACATGAGACTTTTCAAATTGCTTATCAATGATTGATAAATGAGGCAAGTACAAATAAGAATATATAACCTAGTCAATTTTGTAATTTTTTGGGGCCTATAAATATGGGCACTAACACCCACAAGGGGAACTAGCCCCCCAAAACTTGTTGTAAGTGTTTCCCATAGATCCCTACCTCCATTGACCTTGCATATAACTTTATGGAGTCAATCAAGAAGAATAGGATTAGCTCTTAACAATCGAAGAAGAAGGTGGCTATGCATAGTGCCTTATAATGTCAAGAATGATAGATTCTTGAGTTTTGTTGGAATCCAACTACATGTTGGAATGTTGATCATAAGGATGTCAAATGAATTTATGAGGAGACATAGGAGGAATTGGTTGGGGTTTCATGTGATGATTGTAGTCTCTCATAGTGGTAGTGGCTCAAACTTAAGACTTCAATTTGATGTAGAGAGCAAATGTTGATTATGGGTAGTGGCATATCTTCTATGTTTTTGTTAGTTTGTAGTTAAAACATGTAGCTTTTGTACATTTTGTTTTAATTTTATATAATATATATACACATTAACAATTAAAGGAAATGATTTTTTTTTAATTTGTTTGTCAACTATTGAAATATCAATTCAGCTCTAATGTTATATATTAAGGTTCTATAATGTATATGATGAATTTCTTCTCAATATTGTCATATGAATATTTTAAATTTCTTATGTTTTAAAAATCTTTCCCTATTTTTAAATAGTTTTCATTTTCTATCCCCTAAAAATGACCTCTCAAAAAATCTATCAAAGAAATACACCACCTTGTCACTTGCCACCTCCATCCTTAAAAATTGGTGTAACATAGATTAGCATCTAGTTATCATTTATGCCCCATGTAATATTCAATATGCAATGAAATATAATCATCATTATGAATGTCAATGAAACACAATTATATTCCACAATTCATAGACTAAACTCTTAATTTTATTTGCCTTCCATATCTTTAAGCTATTAAAATGCCTTTAAATTTTAAAAAATAATAAGATTTTATTTTATTTTATTAATCTTATTTTTTTCCATTTTTATCATTTTTAAAAAAACATACTTTTGGTTGCCTAATTTTTCCCTAAACACTTCAAATAGCATCATATTCAATAATATAGATGAACCAAAGGTAAGAATGAGGTAAATGACTATATGTAGGACTTCATGTGTTCCTAGCTTTAATATACTATTTTTTATATTAAAAGAATGCAATTTATAAATATAATATTGTAACTAATATAAGATTGAAGGAATGAAATTTACAAATATAAGATTGGTATGCTAATTTTTTTTCTAGTTGTTCTAATTTATGTGGATTATTTGGGATCTAATTTATGGCAAATGTGGCAGTCGACAATACTATTCTTCCCATCCACTTCCCATTGTTTTTTTTTCATTGTGTACACACATGGAGATTAAACACTACAAAGTGTTACTAGTGTGTGATTTCCTTGCCACTAGTTTGACAGGGCAAGAAAGATGAGGTGTGTAGTTGTGCCCTTTATTGCTTAGTCTCTTGTGATTCATAAATGCAACATAGATGTAGTGGGTGGTTGTCCCCTTTATTCAATGGTTATATAAATGACCTCAAGCCTCAAGATGTGCTTTAAATTTAGCATGGTAGGGGAAATGTGCCAATTGTTTCCCCATGATCCAATTGCTATTTACTCCATGCTTACCTGAGTCCCCAATAACCGTCTATATTTTAGTCATTACATTGTTTTAATTATGACGATAAATATTTACAAATTACACCAATATATGTTCACTACTGAATGTGTAGTTAACCAAAAAAATAAATTTAAACATCTATTGGTACATATATATTTTCAACACTAGACAAGTTGCACAAAATAAAGTCATTTTTTCATTAATTAAAGTACATTTATGTTTACAATTACAACTCTATGCAAGTGGCTCAAAGCTTCACATACATTGTATTTACATGTATATATGAATAGTTAATGGTGCACAATGTGACAATATAAAATATTGATCAGCTTTGTGAGCTATCAATTGCACATTCACCCACACTTCCTATCACATCTTCATGCATTAACTCCATCTATTTTTGGTACTTGCACACATAGTTAATGGTGTAAGGCTCCCCAATAAACAAAAAAACATATTATAATTCATATATATAACTGAATTTATGTAACCACTTATTTTTTCAATTAAACCAAATATAAAATTGAAGTCCTAAAAGCCACAACAGAACTTAGGCATAAATGGCCATTGCAAAATGAAATGACAGATTATTTCCCATGAAAATTGAAATTTGAAAATCAACCACCACAATTCAATGCATTCAATTTATACATTCGAATGATTTTATAAGAGGGAATTTCCAGGGTCATTTTCATTACCTACGAATTATCCTTTACAAAATTCAAAGCTTACTAAGGCAGCCTCTGCACATTCCTCTTAAAAGGGAGATTATTCAGGTTGGTACACCCAGAATAACTAAACTCATGTTTTTATTTATCAATATACTATTTTATATTTATGTATTTTGTTTCATTTATAAATAGACAATTTTTTATTTATGTACTCACTGTTTACATTATTTTGAGGCATACAAATTATTATGTTTTCAATCAGCTATTCAAAATAGCATTATCCATTATTTAATCATATCACAGTTACATTTTTATCACCTGCATTCATCATACATCAAATATAATAACAACAAAATTATCCTTAGTAAAGCTTTCCAATTGCATACATCAAATATAATAACAATAACATTATCCATGTTTTAATCATATCACAGTTATATTCTTCATCAATCGTTAATAATCATGAAATATAATGGGTATACAATTTTTATCCCAATTTATTGAGTAGTTTCAGGATTACACATCATGCAAACTCTCCTAGTTTTGGGAAACATCTACCCATTCCTTCCCCTTATATCTTGCACACAATGATATGGGTTAATCTATTTTCTTCCACTTATTTGGGTAGAGGTTTTCTTTTTTTTAGTAATTACTATAGACACTAAAATTGTCCTAGGCCTACGATCCTTAACTTCTTCATAATTTTTTCATCTTCATTTCTCATAATTAAATAATGTTAATTATTTAATTATTTTCTAAAGTCGTATGTCCTCTATTAATTAAATAACTTTAATTATTTAATTAATTCATTCTTACCTTTATTAATTCTTGATTAATTAATTAAATATTATTTATTTAATTATGTCGCTAATTAAATGTATCTTCTATTAGATAATCATTTTAAATTATTTAATTAATTCCTGTCACACTTTCAACTATAATTAAATGATCAATTTAATTATTTAATTTAATCCCAAAATCTTGAATGTTGAATTAAATCATTATTTAATTCATAAAAGGATTTATCCATAGCATATTCTATAATTAGATACTCTCTTTGTTATCTAATTAGTCATTTATCACTTATGTCTAGATCTAATTTAATCATTTAGTTAACTGGTGAGATAATATCTAATTGTTTCTAAGGAACAGTCTTTTTATCTCATCTTCTTGTGCAATCTTTATTCTTCTATTTCTCAACTAGTTTCCACTAGTGATTAAATTATTATTTAATTTAATCCCCACCTTTTATGCTTTATCACTTACACTAATTTAACCCTAATCCTATTGCATATCACATCTTTTGATCTTAATTGTCGATTTATCTTTTTATCTAAACCTCTCATTCAAAGATCAATTTTTTGTAAATTGGCTTTACCTCTATCATTATTACTCTTCCCAAAATCTTATGAGTTTTGGAAGCAACTTTAGAATCTTTAATGTTTTTCTATTATCATTTGTCATGAGGCCACACTTGCATGCTTAATTAAAATCCAAGGGCAAGTATCATACTACAATGAAATGGAGAAGGGTAATGGAGGTTATTCATGGAATTATATGGATGTTTGGTAAAATCGTTCATTTATGCATTATTTTTATAGTTTTCCATTGTTCTCGATTATTAGTGTAGGTTTAGTTTGAGTTTATGCTTGTATTGCTAATTTGTGAATTTTCCCTATGCTACATTTGGTGGACCCGATGTGAAGGATAAATTTTCTACAAATTTTGTATGATTTTTTGTATTTTGGAGGTTTTCCATATGAATTTGACGCAATCTCCAAGATAGAGTGACACATTCGCTAGTTATTTCACTGCAACCGCCAACAACATGAGCCACATCCGATGTACTGCATCGCAACTGTCATCTCGTAAGTTGCAATTGATTTTCCTACAACGCATATGATCCATTTCGTGCACCACATTTGTCATCCCGCAACACAAATGCCTAGTTTTGGGTTTTTTTTTTAAATTTCTGCAAGTAATTCATGTTTTTTGTATTTTTGATTCAATAGGTTAGGATTTTTTGGTTACTGATAATCTGTTGATAGCATGTGGCAAGAGGAATTTAATGTTTATTTCATAGTTTCATTTTGGACAAGATCTAGAAGCTACAACTCTCGTTTGTCGAAGGATGAAATTGAAACTACTAATGAATCTGATGCAGGATGTTTGTTGAAGAATTGATTTTGAAATTAATTATTTGATTAGCTTAGATCATACTTCATTTGGTGCTTAAAATAAATAATTTTCTACTATGCTTGGTGCCTTTGCACACTCTATTTAGATTAGAAATTGATTTAATAATAAAAGTATCATCTCCCCTTGCACACTTGTGTGATCTTGGGTGTAAGAAAAATTGTTATTAACTCTAGATTTGGGCCTGCCTTGGTGGGAAAAAGTACTCACCCTAAGGTGACTCAAACCGGTAATGAGATAAATCCAAGTTTCTCCCGACCGGTATATAAATTTTAATGCCATGGAAATCTCAACATTAAAGGACTTCCTACAGACAAGCAAGTGATAGTGATTCCCTTAGTACCCTCGTGGTGCATTAAAACTTGTAGAGTGTAACCTCTATAGGCTTGGAAACCTCCTTATCAGAGCTAATATTGCCTCTTGTGTGGCCTTTTGAATGGGTGCCCTTATTAAAATCCATTTGTTTTTCGATTACCAAAATCCCTCTATTTGCTGGTATAGGAGGTTTGACCTCTGAAGTTGTCCCACATACCTACAATTCTTAGTAGAGATGAAGAGTTTGTCATGGGAGATTCATGAGAACTCGAAGTTTGGTTGACATGAAGAAGTGAGTGTTGTGGAGGGGATCCAGTGTGGTCAAGATTCTAATCATCCACTCTGAATAAGTGCAACTAGAGAAATCCAAGTGGGAACTCAACATATATTGTCTTGGCCAACCATAAGATCGTAATTGTTTGTTTGAATTCAAATATTTTAATATCAAAACCAAACCAAAACAAAGTGTTTTCTGACTATATTCTATTTTGCCAAAATTTGATCAGAATTAGACTGAAACAAACCTACAAACTTTTCCAAAAATTAGATCCTATTTATAGTAAACTACATCTTCTAGTATGAATCACATCTGCTATTATAAACTGCATCTACTGGTAAAATCTACATCTGCTATTATAAACTACATCTACTGTTATAAATCGCATCTGCTACTGTGAACCACATATAATATAGAAAACCACAACCGACTGTCAAACGATGCATCTGTTAAATCTGAACTAGAATTGCTTAACAATTAGAAAAAAAAATTCACTATCACAACCTGAGGTCACACAGTCAAAACCTGTCTCTAATTATCCTTTCACAGTGATCTCTAAACAAGAACCAAAAAGATTTGCTCACACTTTTCATCATTGCACCTTTTAGTATCATTTAGCCATAGCAATAGACATACTAGTTGTGAACCCTAGTTGCATTTTAGAGTCCTCATTACCTTTAGATCAATCAAACCTTTTTAGGACAATCACCTTTGCAGATTTTAAAATAGGCCAACTTTCCATGCTTTGGATAAACCTTTCCTTCAATGAAAATTGTCATAGATTCAAGTCATTTGTCACACCAGTTATCTTTTGTCATTTTGGTGAGTCTTTTCCCATCTCATCAGTCCAGTTTGGGAACTCACTTTGTCTCTTACAAAATTTCCTTTGACAAACTAAATTGAAGCCTTGACTAAACTTTGCATGGTTGGTAACCTCTTCTCAAAATCTCCCAAAGTTGATTACTTTTAAAATATTGCCTACACTTCAACATACTTAGACATAGTTAGTTTAGAACAGCATCATTTTAGATATTAAACAACATTTAACATTCCTTATTTTCCAAAAATAGACCAAAACCATAATTGCATTAGCATTCATTCGTTATATCCGAAAAATCCAAAAACATATCATTCATAGACATAGTTTTGCATCATCCCCATTTTGAGCATATCTTACATGGTCGAAACAAGGTCCAAAAAGAAACAAAGAGAAATGGTTGATCCACAAGACTATATCAATCCATTTTCAAACCCTCCATCAAGGACATAAAGACCTCACAAAACCTTATTGGAAAAAATTGTCACTAGAGACCCACAAGGACATGTTTTAGTTGAAGACATAAATGCTATTTTCCAAGATCCAGAATTTGCATCTTTTGTAGATGAGTGTTTGGAACAAGATCCTCAATGATATCTAGCAAAAAATTTAGTAGAAGGTGCCACATTATCTCTTGGATTTGACATTCACACACTGTGAACTTCATCCACCCAAGGGACAAACACGATTACATCTAGTGCCTCTATCCCTCGAGTAACTACAACTATAACATTTGGAGCACCTACCCAAAGTTCCACAACAATACATACATCACCACTTGGTACATCAAGCATGACACAAGGCCTTAATTTTACCATTGGAGCATCATCATCAAATCCCTTCGGCACCAATTCTAGAAGCAAAAGGCCTAGAGTTAGCGTAAATACGACAAATGCTATACCAAACATCAACATGACTAATGCCATTCCATAAATAGGGGTTTTACAAATGGGACACATACCTACACTGAACCAAAATCCATCACAAAACATTGGGTTTCAAAACAATTACATAGACCCCAACAATGCGACCAACACATCATTGACATAAGTTGATGTTTTGCAAACACAAATGCAAGCCCTTCAACAAAATATGGACAACATGGTGATGTCTAGAAAAAATACATTTTCAGTAAAATACTTATGTCCATTTCCCTTTGACAAAGCTTTATACATGACACCCTTCCCACATGGATATGTTATACCAAACTTTTCTAAGTATAATGGGAAGTGTAATCCTATTGAACATGTAAGGGAATTTTCCACAATGTGCATAGATGTCACATATGACCCCACATATCTCATGAGACTTTTTCTATGAATCCTTGTTGGAAGAGCACTTGAATGGTTTTCTCAACTTCCATATGGCATAAGGTCATGGGGTGAACTTGATAAAAAAATTATTCAACATTTTTCCTTTAACATTGACAACAAAATCACAATAGCATCCTTATGTCACACCACACAAGATGGAGGAGAGAACTTTATCACCTTCTTCCAAAGATGGAGGAGTCTAGCATGTCGATGCCCTATTGAAATACCTGAAAATAAAAAGGTCACCATATTCCTAGAAAACCTTAATTCAAAATTGAGAAGTGACCTAATAGTACATTGTTGCACTTATTTTGTGGAACTAGTAGAAAAGGGTATCATACTTGAAAAGGCTCTCATTGACAAAGGTGAAATCAAGATGTCAAATAGGAATCCAAATGTTCAAAATGCCCCTAATGATAGAAACAAATTTTGGTCCCAAAATAAGAACGTAACTTATGATGGCATTGTCGATGTTAAAATGCTACATGCAGGACTAGTCATTACATTTAGAGGACACAACCCCTCTATTGACACACCCAACAATTCTGACCAAATTGCCAATCTTGTCCAAAACATGCAATAACCACAACTGCAAAGGAGGTTTCCAAAATGCGAATTCACTCCCCTAGGGGAACTGATTGAATCAGTTTTTAAACAACTATTGAAACACAATGTCATACAACTTCTTGAGCCAAAATCGTATGATCTTGGACAATTTAAACCCTCTTGGTGGGATGACAATGCTTTTTTTGATTTCCACCAAACTAAGGGACACAGTCTACCACAATGTCGATAGTTGAAGAACATTATACAAGATATCGTTTAAAATGGAACTATTGAAGTTAATGGATAGAAATAAACATCCTCAAACAATGATCACAAGGTCTTTACTGGTCCATTACATGACCATGGAAAAGGAAAAGCCTCCAATTTGGGAAATAAGACCAATAATTTAGCCAACTATGCTAATTTCAAGTATGAATACAAACATGGTACCATCATAAACTACATTTGAGCTGTCGATGAACATATCAACACTATTACCATAAAGAAAACACTTGAATGTGTTGTCAGCACTCACCGAACTAAGATAACCATTCTAGGTCCTTCGTCGTAGTAACAACCACAGTCTTTGAAGTCTCATTATAATTTACTTGACCAGTTGGGGAAGACCCCAACACAAATTTCTATCTTGGAACTGTTGAGTATATCACCTGATCACCGAGTTGTTTTAGAGAAATCTTTGCAAAGAATGATTGTCCCCACAAACCTATATTTCAATCATTTCCAAGAGATGGTAGGCTACCTAACTAACTCTCATCATGCTACCTTCTCTAAAAAAGATTACTCAACTAATAATAAAAACCACAATGAACCATTACACCTCAAATTTCTTGTTCATAAAACAAAAGTTAGATGAGTCTTGGTAGATGAAGGAGCAGGGTTGAATCTTTGCACCTTAAAGCTAGTTAAGGCATTAGGCTTCTTAGAGGCATGTGTGGACACTACTAAGAGCATTACAATTAAGGCATATGATGATGAAGAATGATCATCTAAAGGTGTTGTAACACTCCCCATCAGAATTGGTCCTGTGGTGATGGATACCAGTTTCCAAGTCTTGGATCTCATCCTTCCATATAATATTTTACTGGGAAGACCATGGATACATGCTATGAAGGCCATCCCTTCCACTTACCATCAATTCCTTAAATCCCATTACAATGGCACCAAGATCACGATAGATGGTGATCTTGATCCTTTCCAGTATTGTACTAGCCTACACAAAATACCCTAATGACAGGTGCCTATTAATTAGGAGGCTTCATCATCCAACTCATCCCAATATATCAATCCATCCACTCTTTCCAAAAAAATTGCTTCCCAAACACCACCTTCCACTCCTAATGTTGAGACCCAAGCTAAGGGTTGTGGAGAGTATCATATGAAAGCATCTTATTATATCATCTAGTTGATTCCTCCTAATTCATATGGTCTACCAATGGTAGATAGGATACAATCCATTGTCACATTACATGTCCCTCCCACAATGAATTTTACAAAATGAGGGGAATTAAGTAGAGAAGCTATAGATCAAGGAGATGTGACCTCTTGGTTATACAGAGAATACAATGAAGAACCTCCTCCACCCGCTCAAATACCTATAGATCAATATGGAAAAGGTTTTATGATAATGCAAAACAAAGGATATGATAGACATAGCGGGTTAAGACTACATCAGAATGGGACGACTGAACCTATCATTGTCTCTAAATGGCCTAAAAGTCAAGGGCTTGGGTTTCAACCAATTAAGATTAGCATTCCTAGTACCTCGTCACCATCACAAGAGGAAGTAAGTCCTTCCAAAGATATCAAGACATCTAATGAGCCACCTAACCAATACAACTATAATTACCCCAACTCTAATGAATATGAGTGGGATTCCCTCTCCTCCACCACTTTCATGGACCTTGATAAAATATTTGGGGAACTTGACCAAATGCTTAGTCCTTCACAAAATCCACCTAATTCCCATCCTCAAATGACTTTGACAAAATAAGAATGGCTCAAACATTACTATTGGGAATCCATTGATCACAACTCTTGGGAACCTGACAAACCCACTTTTGATAACCAAACCTTTACAACGGGTCCATCTTAGAATCTATCCATTCCCAAGAAAAATAATAAGGAGGATTTGATAAGAAACGTTTGTGACCATGTCAATAGATCTATCCTCACCCTATCGGCCTCTACCTTTGATACTTTTGATGATGGCATGCCCCTAGTGTTGGCCTTTTCGTTGCACCAAAAGATCGACCTATTAATGCCTGATACAAGCTTCAGTTAAGATCCATGAGAGGCAGTTAAACCATGTCTGAAGGGAGATGTTAGTGATTAGTCCAACAATCCCCCCCTCAGTGTCACCTGAGGGGTTTGAACCTGTGACCTTCTCTGATACCAATTGTTGGCCTTGTCATTGCACCAAAATATCGACCTGTTAATGTTCGATACAAGCTTCAGTTAAGATCCACGGGAGGAAGTTAAACCATGTCGCAAACCCGAAGGGAGATGCCGGTGGTTAGTCCAACACCTAGTATATTCCCAACTTATCAATTGGGATCAACAAGACATCCTCATCTTAGATCCCTTTGAGAATGACAAAGCAATATCTGAGTTCATGGGAATGTGAGAAGGCATACCTAGTGGTGACCATAAGGCTATGTTTACCATAGACTTGGATAACATGGCTTATTTTGGGGAGTCTATTCACCCCTCTAGTTACAAAATTAGAAACAATCAAAAACAATCAAAAAAATAAAAATGACGAGTCCCTAGGTAAAAACTGAAAGGCACCTTTGGACAATGAAAAAGTAAAAATAAAGGACGCATCCAAGGGTGAAAACCTCTCTAAGGCACCCAAGGATAGAGGGTTGAACATTATCCCTATTGCTCAAGAAAAGTCACAAATGTTAGTTGAGGAATTTGTGGAGATCAACATAGGCACTGAAGATAATCCTCAGGTAATCTATTTTGTGGCATCTTTGATAGAGACATAGCAACTTGAATTTCGTAACTTCTTCATAGAAAGACATATCAATTTTGCATGGTCATATATCAACATGCTTGGACTGGATTCTAACTTGGTATTACATCATTTTCCATTACAACCAAGTGTTAAACCCATGAAGCATAAATTAAGGAAAATGCACTCGCAAATTGCTTTATTAGTCAAATATGAACTAAAGAAACTATTGGATGTCGGCTTTATCAAATTAAATTGACTATGTAGAATAGATTTATAATCTTGTACCAGTAACAAAACCAACAAGGGGCATCCACATCTGTACATATTTTTGAGATATAAATAAATCATGTCCTAAGGATGACTTTCCTCTGCCAAATATTGACATGATTGTAGACCTAACAACAAGATATGGAATGTTATCCCTCATGGATGGTTTCTCGAGATACAATCAAATCAAAATCGCACCTAAAGACCAACATAAGATAGCTTTTACTTGTCCATGGGGCACTTATTGTTGGAAGATCATGCCTTTTGGACACAAAAATGTCGGAGCCACATACCAACGTGCCATGACAACCATTTTCCATGATCTAATACACAATCTCATGGAAGACTATGTGGATGATCTCATAGCTAAATCATTCACAAGGGCTGATCACTTACAGGTCCTAGATAAGATTTTTAAAATAATAGAAGAATACAAAGTGAGGCTAAATCCAAAAAAATGTGAATTTGGCGTGCAATCAAAAAAACTTCTAGGATACATTATTTCGAGATGAGGCATTGAAGTGGACCCAACAAAAGTGAAAGCTATAATGAACATGCCTCCACCGACCAATATAGGTCAACTACAGACACTACAAGAGAGACTGGAGTCTATCAGATGATTCATAGTGTAGTTAGCAGATAAAATACATCCCTTCCAACATCTACTCACAAAAGGGGTATCGTTTGTATAGACAGATAAATGCCAAGAATATTTTAAGAAGATCAAGGATTACTTGCTTACACCACCAGTGCTAATGCCGCCTATTGATAGACGACCTTTGATACTCTACATTTTAGCAAACACATTAGTGTTGGGAGCCTTACTTGCACAAAATGATAATGAGGGCCATGAAAGGGAAATCTATTATACTAGGTCCTACTTTGGTGGGATATGAGCTAAATTACAGTACCATAGAATGTGCTTGTCTTGCAGTAGTTTTCGCTACTCAAAAACTTAGGCACTACACCACCAAACAGTGTTTGTTGCAAAGATAGATCCTGTGTGTTTGAATATGTGGAAACAAAAAAAGAGTTAAAAAACACACCAATGAAACATTGTATCAAAGAAATCTAATTTAAAACTAAAGAAAGCTTCAAACTTAATAGATTCTTCAAAGCCATCTCATTGTCCTCTATCTCCAAGGATTTTTTTTAAACTACTTGTTCTCATATTGTATAAGCAAAAGCTCAATATAATGACAACCTAGAGAATGAGATTGTATGCAAAATGCATTTCTATGCTAAATGATGTGAGATAACGAAACTATGATAATTAAACTAAGAACAGATTGTGCAAGCTATTCTACCATGATTATTTATGCTAAGATGATAAAAGTTTAAATACTATGCTATGATGCTTGAATGCTAAAATACTTGATTATGCAACTATAATGCTCACGTTATGCAACAGTTCTAGGATTTTCAAAGAGCCAAGAGGTCTTATTTATAGATTTTTGGAGGCAAAAGCTTAGTTGGCAAAGATCAACGGTTGAGATTTCTTCTGGTAAAATGAACGGTGAGAGATGTAGAAGTTGGAGAGAAAGATGGAAGATGTTTCCAACCCATAAAACCTTTCACTCAAAAATAGAGGAAACTTGTCATTTGTCAAGTTTAGTTATGAGTTAGTTTTAGTGGTTGAAGATAATTCATCAATTAAATAATAAAATTATTTAATTTCATGTGACATGTGAATTTAGAAGCTTCCACAATTAAATATTAAAAATATTTAATTATGTGTGAATAGTGGATAAGAAGTTTCTAATTAAATATTTAAAATATTTAATTATAAGTGAGATGGCTTTTTAGAAGATTTAAAGATGATTTTATGATTTGGAAAAAAGAAGAAGAATATTTACTTTATTCAAAATAAAGCAATGTGATAATTAAATTAAATAAATTGTGAAACTTATTTAATTAATTAAGAAGAAATGGAAAAGTGATAATAATTAAATAAACTTATTTAATTAATTATAATAGAAGAATTAGAAAATGAACAATATAAATAAATAATTAAATTTATTTATATGTAGATTGAATTAAAAGATTAATTAAATAACTTGTATTTAATTAATTACCATACTTATTATAATGTGACTATTTTTAGGTGTATACATTTTTCCCCTCTTTGAAGTGATGTGCATAGATGCATTGCTTCAAAGAATTAAAAAGTTTTCCCCATATTTGAATTTTGGAAAACTGATGTTGTATGCCCTCTCGAGCGATGAATTGGATAAAATTTTGAATTTTTTGGATTTTTGTGATTTTTTGGAAATTTTTGATGATTTTTGAAAATGTGTTATGATTGGTTGTCTAATTCATCAACCGATAAAAATGATTTGATGGAAACTGCTATTGAAATATTGATATGAAGATGAAGAACTTTGATTTTTCCCCATGGATAAAACAATGTGATAAAGTGACCTCATGATGGAAACTGCTATTGATGGAAACCGCTATTGATAGGACTGACAAGATGATTGATAAAGTGACCTCATGATGAATGAGCCTCACTGATAGGATAACTGATAAATTTGTCCTCACGATGAATGACAAAACAAATAGTAAGATTGATAAATTTGTTTTCATGATTGAAAAACAAATTAGATTTATTTTCATGATTGAAAAACAAATAGTAAGATTGATAGATTTATTTTCATGATTGAAAAACAAATAGTAAGATTGATAGATTTGTTTTCATGATTGAAAAAAAAATAGTAAGATTGATAGATTTTCTTTCATGATTGAAAAAAAAATAGTAAGATTGATAAATTTTCTTTCATGATTGAAAAATAAATAGTAAGATTGATAAATTTGCTTTCATGATTGAAAAATAAATAGTAAGATTGATAAATTTGCTTTCATGATTGAAAAAATAATAATAAGATTGATAAATTTGATTGATTTGAATGATTTGATTTGATTTGATTTGATTGATTTGATTGATTTGATTTGATTGATTTGATCACAAACGTTGATTTGATATGTTTTGAATTGATAGGAGAGATTAGGGATTCTCTAGGTGCAGAAGCAATTTCCGAAGACCTAGAGCTTGATTCCACTTCTTGTTCAGGTAGACAGGGGTGTCATTGATGCATGCGGGTTGACTTCATTGCTTGAGATGCCAAAGATGAGGCGCAACAGGGGTTTGTTGAATGTGATGATGTACCGTTTGTGATGAGGCCGATGTATACACTTTTATGATATTTAATACCACATTATGATGTTGTATCTTTCCTTGTTTCGATGTCCTTGTACATTTGACATTGATTTTTGGTATGATGAGATGCAACCGATATTGTTGATCTATGTATTGTCTACATGGTTCCCTATGATGGATGCAAATGATATGCAATGCTTTGTATATTTTTTGTATTTTCCTAATGCTTACATATATAATCTAATGCATGGATGTATGATGATGATATTTTGTGATAACGCTTTCTAAATGCTTTGTAAATGGATGTATACATGATGTGAAAATGACAATGTGATGAAAAATGATTATGCTTCTAAATGTATGGATAATATGAAAATCCAATCTAAATAAATGATGTGATATGAAAATTGTAACACACTTTTAATGTCTGATATGATATGAAAATGGGAATGCAGATTTAAGTAAATGAATGAAATGAAAATTATAGTGTACTAAAATGAATGAAGGATATGAAAATGCAACTTAAATGGATGAATGGTATGATATGCAACTGAAATGAATGAATGATATTTTTGGTAATTTCAAATGTACTCAATATTTTGTTAGAGAGATATGTTGTCTTTGATGCTTTTCCAACATTGGAAAATCTATAATGCGGAACTAACATGAATGCAATCTATATTAACCATGCAGATTTTTCATTCTGAGAGCTATTTTATGCTTTTTTATCATCATTGAGCTTTTGAAATGTTTGAAATTAGTACAAGCATCAGAGGGGATATTCACACCGATGATGACCTGAGTACAACTTTCATGATTTTTGATATAGCAAGTTAATACAAGCATCTAGGTATAATTGAACTGAGATGACCTGAGTATTGCTTGTATAAACAAACAAGAGTTAACCTTTTTCCTATGCAAATTATGAAATGTCATTGATGATTCCTTGTAGAGCATGTCCCATGACAAATTTACACACTAATAATGATCAACTCACAGACAATAGACAAAGAAAAAATAATACTCCTTCCTTGCTTCTCTAGTGTAGGGCATCACTGAGTTGCTCTAGAGGTATAATAACCAAAAATCCATAAAACAACAATTCAACCTTTGCTTAAAGTATTTTAATCATTATTCAGATTAGATCATCCATTTTGATTTGAAACCCAAATGTTATGCTTTCTGATGAGTGTTTTGATCATGTATGATTGATTGCCAAATGTTGTTTTGTCATGGTGTTTTGGTTTTGTTGTTTTAAGCTCAATGTTGTACTACCATTTGTTTGTTGTGATAGCTCAAAAGTCAGTTGCCCCCGTTGAGTCTGTATTTTTCCCCCCCAGTGAGAACAAACCATATTTATTATGGATATGTATAATGATAACCAAGCCGAAGTGGGACACGACCGTGACAACTAGATATGGACATGAAGCTCGTTGTAAGATAGGCGTGAATGCGCAGTGATAGCTGGAAGCAGACGATCAACATACACTGAAATAGATGGAGAAGCTGACTTATTACAAATAGCGCCTATTGCCAGGTTTTCACTATTTGTTTTTTGTTGCACTTTTTTAGATTTTTAGATATTTTTATTGTTACCAAGATGCCTGTTTGCCAGGTTTTCATCAAGGCAATGATTTTTTTGATTTTTGATTTTTTTTTGTACTCTATTTTCTTCTTTTTTTGTATTTTTCTCTCTTTTTTTGTCTGTGTCAAAAGTATGCCTGTTTGCTAGGTTTTCAACCTGATGACAATTTTTTCTAGACCTTTTATGTTGTTTTTGGATTTTTTCAGAACTTTTTATGCTGTTTTGGATTTTTTCAAGACTTTTTATGCTGTTTTTGGATTTTTTTCATGACATTTTCTACTGTTTTTGGATTTTTTTAGGACATTTTCTACGCTCTCTGAAGCTGGATGTAGAATTGATAAATTTCAAATCCATAAGCTTCCTTGATAATGCCTTGTTCCTATGTGGAGGACCATGCTGGATGAAAGGACCCAATTGAAATGAGGAGTAGGAGTGGCAAGCATGATGGTCAATAGATGTGATAGATGAAAGAGGCTATGGTAGGATCCCTAATGTGCACCGTACGTGGGCCATCAGGATTCAGACAAAAAGGAGTTTGGGAAACCCATGGGTCAAAGTATGTGAAGGGGTCACCATCAAAGACACATTGAAAAACATCACCAATGGTTGTGTAATGATATGATAGGTAAGTGAAAATGGATGGATGGAATGGTATAGGTGACATGGATAGAGACCATAGATCAAAAATTTCCTTCTTTCTTTTTCTTCCTTGATAGATGCCCCTAGTGATTTTTGAGGGAGAGACATGTTTGGAGATCAACTTTTGCTTTCTTTTAATTTTTACTTTTATTTTTAATTTGTCCAATAACTTTTTATTTTGGTTAGGGGACTCTACTCGATCTTCTTTTTCTTTTGATACATCCAATAGCTTTTTATGTTGGCTAAGGGACTTTTCTTGATCTTCCTATCCTTGCAAGCTTTCTTTTAATTCAAGATCTCCATTTGAAAAAGTCAATTGTACCTTTAATCTTTGACTTATTTACTTTATATTTTCTTGAAGAAATACCTATTGACCTATGTCCACAAGGTGGATGGATATGGGTGAGATGGATGAGAGGAGAGTGGTGATTCCATCAATGGAATCTTTATGACTATCCTTTTCGGTACCGTTAACATCAAAGGAGGCTTGCACATCCTTAATGACTTGGAAAGATGGATTAATAGAGGGAACAATAGGAGATTCATACCCTAGCCCAAATCAAGTGGGATGGAAGGGTGATGATAGGATATCTTCCACAGGCTCTTGATAAAAAAGGGGATTATTATAGATATCCTGGTCAAATAGGGGGTTATCAATGATATGAAAATCTTGAGCGGAAGTAGGTGTGGAAGAAGCAAGTGTATTATCAGGATCACAAGAGTTTTCAGTCCAGGCATGGCCATCATTCTGCATCCCTTTTGTAGCTATCTTGATGTCATTATTGGAAATCTATCCTTTCTCGATGACTGTAGCAGTGTTTTTTATCAGTAACTTATCCAAATGGTATTCTCCACATCCTAGATCATGGATTTTGACCTTGGGGTTTGATAGTGCAATGACTGAAGTGGATGCCTTAAAAGATTTAGGATCAACACATGTTTGAGAAGGTGGTGCTTCATAGTGGCTGGGAATGGTGATTTTAGCTTTAGGGCTTATATTTTGACCATACATGAAAGGATTGGGATCTCCTTGTATTGTAATTTCAACTCCGTTGTGAGGGAATTTCAAGCATTGATGGTATGTAGAGGATACTACTTGCATTTCATGTATCCAAGGTCTTCCAAGGAGGATATTATAGGTCAAGGGGAGATCAAGGACTTGGAAAACCACATCCTTCACTACAGGGCCAACTCTGATTGGTAGTGTAACTGATCCTTTAGATGAACGTTCTTTCGCATCATACGCCTTCATTATGATCTTTTGACTGGAATCTATTACATCTTATGAATATCCCAATGCATTAACAAGCTTTAAGGTGCAAATATTTAAACCATCTCCTCCATCTATTAGGACACATTTGACCAGGTATTTATGGATTAGAGCCTCAATATGGGTAAAATCATTATGTGGATGAGTGAGGAAAGTGTCATCATTTTTAGAAAATGATAGACAATGGGATGCAGTTACATGCCCCTCCATAGCTTGGGATTTATAAACTTCCAGCTTAGTTGGTACTTTGGGGTTGTTTTGTTTACCTTGGATTTGGATGACACTACTTTGGTTATCAATTACAAAAATGTTAAGAATGGTAGTATCATGGGCATTATTCATGCTTTTCCCTTGGGTGTTTGTTGAAGAGGTTATTCCTCAATGTCTATCACTTTGCTATCAATCAAATCTTGGACCAAGTGTTTTAGCTGCATGCAATTATTTTTTTTATGCCCATTCTTCCTATGGAAATCACAATAATGTGCATCATTCCACCATCAGGGTTTAACTAGGGGATCATAAACCCTTGGTTATGGCAACGTTATAAGCTTGGTTGTAAGAAGATCTTTCAATGTTGATTCCAAGGATTGTCTCAAAGGTGTGAACTTCCTATGATTAGAAAAAAATTGTGACTTGGGTAGATTTTCATTTTGATTGTTGCTGAGATTATTATTGAAGTTGCCACAATTATTACCATTGTTCTGATTGGTCAAATTTCCTTGATTGGTGTTATTGTGTGGGGTACCTGATAGATTGAATATGAATGGTTTTTTTGTCACATTGTTTGCATCTACCACACCATCATTGACAACATTCTTGTTTCTAGTCCAGAATCTTGATTTGGCATTGTTGTTGTTATGATTGGATTAATTTGGACTATTTTTGTCAATTTTTATCACTCCTCTCTTGACTAAGGCTCCTTCAATAGTGATTTCATTCTCAATCAACTTCTCAAAATGTGGAGGACAATGAAAGGTTGAGCCTATAACTCATTTCTTGATTAAGATTGTTAATAAAGATATCCATCTTTTCCTTTTCAGGAATGGGACAAGAATATCATGCGAATAATCTTCTTCGTCTTTGTAGGAATGTGATGAAGGGTTCTCTAGTCTTTTTGTTTCCTTTGCATAGATCAAGCATGGTTATTTGATGTTAAATGTTGTAGGAGTATTGGGATATGAATTTGTTGATCAACTCCTCAAACGTCTTGATGGGTGGAGTGATTTTAGAAAGCCATTCCATGGATTGCCCGCCTAAACTTTGTGGGAACAATCTCATCAAGTATGTATCTCCATGCACAAATTCAAGACTCATGTTATGAAACTCCCTCACGTGATCAATAGGATCTATTTTCCCATTGTATCTGTCGAATTTTGGAATTTCGCAATGCTTTGGAAATGGGATCATGTTGAGATTTCTATCAAAAGGATATGGAAAAATATCCTCCAAAGCATACTTATTGGTCGTGCCCCCTTGTATTTCCTTAATTTTCCCTTGCAGTTCTCTTATTTGTTGGGTAAGAGCACTAAGATCATTTAAAGAAGTTTCATTCCTTTCAGGATCTTCTTTAATTTTCTCTCTTATCATAATCAGAGGGAAATTTAGCACCTTGGTTTGCCAATAAAAGGAAGTATCTTTATTTATTTTGCTCTAAGATCTTTTCCATAGCTATGTGAAACTATGGATCTTGTTCAGATTCTTTAAGCATTTCATCGGTTATTTCATCATTTGAACTATTTCCATGAAGCCTATGAAAAGGATTTTCTTCCCTATCACCCATGTTACAAAGTGGGTTCTCTCTTTCATCTTCTTCTCTTTCTTTTTGGGATATTGTGACAACAGGCATATGGTTGTATCAAATTTTTACTAAACTTAGATCTCAAATGGGGGTGCAATTTGTTGGATAATTGATACCTTAGCAAAATAGGATGATGTATCCTATTGATATTGACTAAGGAATTTATAATTTTCAGATTTGTTTCCATGGATGAAGGATGATAGATCCTATTATGGAAGTTAAATTGAAAACCAAAAATTGATTTGAAATTGATGCACTTTAAGATGTTTTAATCTTAGTTTGAAAAATGATGATTTTTACAAAAATCCTAATGTTTCTAAGTTTTTATCTATTGTAGCAATTGATTTGGATGGTTGGACTATTGTATTGCTGGTTATGGAATGCAAGAATGACAAATGGGTTGACTATGATTATGCCTTTATGAAAGAGCTCTTCATTGATAATAAGCTTGTGAATATAAAGGCTCTAAAGAAAAATCACCAGTAAATCCTCTATCAAAGTCATGATATCTATGGATGAAATTTCGATAGTCAAGCAAGACCTTCCTACTTTGGTGCAAAAAGTGCCTCCTTTTCAAAAGTTTCTTGTAACTAAGTTGCTTCTTTGGTTTCTTAATTCTTTTAGCAAGGGATTTATTGAAAACTGTTGTTGATTTCCAATCCCTTAACATAAATGTCATAGTTTGATTTGTCAAATTCTTGTGTTTTTTGGATGATCTTATCTAAATTAATGTTTTGAAAAAATAACAAGCATTTGTAAACAATTTTTTTCAAGTCCTATAATCTAAACAATAAGTGTATGTTCTCTAAAATTTCCAAGACATATGAACAAAACAAACACTTCAAGTAGACTCACTCTTAATGGTCAAAAGGTCATTATAATCATCATAGCCCACATCTTAAAATTGCGCCAACTCACATAGACATCTCACCCCCTAAAGGGCGCCCATGTTTTTGTCTTTTTCAGGTGTGTACTCAAAGTTAGATTTCTCAATCCCTTGAGCAAACGGTCCTTAGAAATTATATGATGAGTATCTTGAGGGTAGATTCTTCCCTCCCCTTGCACTGTGAGTATTATAATGTTTGACTATTGACTTGATTAGCTTCTACACTAAGGCTTGTAATAAGGGTTTATGTTTGGTGTGGCAAATGATAAACTCCCTCAAGAGACCTCCCAACCTTTAGAACAAAGGATTTGGGGATGGTTATCTTGCACACTATCATTGGTTTTAATTTTAGATAAACAACCATATTTGTTTATAGTGGGTTGGGATCCTTGGCTTTAGGCATTTCCACTTAGGTCGTTCCTCTTGGGTGAGTAATTTTTTACACAAGAGCAGGCCTACTAGAAGTTTTAACAAAGCATAAAGTGCATGAAATTAAAAGATGAGTTTTTATTTTTTATCACTCAATTAAGGGAAGATCATAGGACTATCACTATCCAATCACAACAAACAATGTTCAATTTTAAAGCCCAAATGATGATTTTCTATTCTATGTGAAGATATCACTTCACAAAAGACATGATGTTCATTTTAACCAAGATAGCAATGTATGATGACTACCCTAGGATTGGTATATTTTAATCCAAATGTCTACCCTAGGATTGCTTTATTTAATCCAAAAGCAATAATAAACCCATTGGACGTGGTCGCATCAGATCCAGACAACAAATTAGACAAATTAAAAATACGCTAGAACAAAGGTCATATGTGTTGGAGAATATGAGAATTTAAAATTTTTAACTCTATAAAAGCTGATAAAAACCTACGCCATTGGATAGCTTATGAAATTCTACCCTATTTCAAAAACAAAAGCTCTGAAAAAGACCAAAATATGACCGAGATATGGCCATTTTAAGATTGACTATCAGATGCGCCACATAAACAGTCATATGCGCTACAAAATCAATCATATGTGCTAAAACAGTCTTCAAATGCACTGGAGAATCAGTCAGATGCACTAAAACAATCTTCAAATGCATTGGAGAATTAGTTAGATATGCTACAAAATCAGTCATATGCGCTTAAACAATCTTCAAATGCACTGGAGAATCAACTAGATGCGCTAGAACTATCTTCAAATGCACTAGAACGGGCGTCGTATGTGCTAATTTGTGTCTCCAGTCATGACTTGCCAAAAAAACCTGCAATAAAATATTAAAACGGGGAAAGAGCCCCACGGTGGGCGCCAAAAATGTGTCTGTGAATGTGGAAACAACAAAAGAGTTAAACAACACACAATGAAACATTGTATCAAATAAATCCAATTTAAAACTAAATAAAGCTTCAAACCTAGCAGATTCTTCAAAGTCGTCTCATTGTCCTCTATCTCCAAGGATTCATTTTAAAATACTTTCTCTCATATTGTGTAAGAAAAAGCTCAATAGAATGACAACCTAGATAATAAGATTGTATGCAAAATGCATTTCTATGCTAAATGATGTGAGATAATGAAATTGTGATGATGAAACTAAGAAAAGATTGTACAATCTATTATACCATGATTATTTATGCTATGATGCTTGAATGCTAAAATTCTTGATTATGCAACTATAATGCTTATGCTATGCAACAGTTCCAAGATTTTCAAAGAGCCAAGAGGTCTTATTTAGAGATTTTTGGAGGCAAAAGCTTAGTTGGAAAAGATCAACAATTGAGATTTCGTCTAGTAAAATGAATGGTGAGAGCTGGAGAAGTTGGAGAGAAAGATGGAAGATGTTTCCAACCCACAAAACCTTTCACTCAAAAATAGAGGAAACTTGCCATTTGTCAAATTTGGTTATGAGTTAGTTTTAGTGGTTGAAGATAATCCATCAATTAAATAATAAAATTATTTAATTTCATGTGACATGTGAATTTAAAAGCTTCCACAATTAAATATTAAAAATATTTAATTATGTGTGAAAAGTGGATAAGAAGTTTCTAATTAAATATTTAAAATATTTAATTATAAGTGAGATGAATTTTAAAAGATTTTAAGATGATTTTAAGATTTGGAAATAGAAGAATATTTAGAATGATTTTATGATTTAGAAAAAAAAAAGAATATTTACTTCATTCAAAATAAAGCAATGTGATAATTAAATTAAATAAATTGTGAAACTTATTTAATTAATTAAGAAAAAATGGAAAAATTATAATAAATAAATAAACTTATTTATTTAATTAGAATAGAAGAATTAGAAAATGAACAATATAATGTAAATAAATAATTAAATTAATTTATATGTAGATTGAATTTGAAGATTAATTAAATAACTTGTATTTAATTAATTACCAGACTTATTATAATGTGACCATTTTTAGGTGTATAGAGATCCTTTGAAGTATCTCCTTAGTAAAGCATCATTAACAGGATGACTGGCTAAATGGGTAATGGTGCTCAGTGAATACGATATCCAGTTTGTAGAAAGAAAAGCTATAAAAGAACAAGTTATTGCTGACTAGCTGGCAGATACACTGATTAAGGTAGATCATCCCCTAGTTTCAGATTTTACTGATGAATTCATCTTCACCATTGACACATGAATGACATGGAAGTTATACTTTCATGGGTCCCACACAAATCATGGTTTAGGGGCAGGCATATTATTTATCACACCATAGGGCGACACTACTCCTAAGTCATTCATAATTTCTTTTCTATGTACCAATAATATAGTAGAAAATGAGGCTCTTGTAACAGGATTATGAATGGCAATCAAATGGAAGATTAAGCACCTACAAGTTTATGGAGATTCTCAGCTAGTAGTTCGACAAGTTAATGATGACTATGAAACCAAAGATGAAAAGCTCGCCCCATACAAGAGGATGATAGATAGTTTCAAACAATATTTTGACAGCATCACCTTTCATCAAATACCCCATGTTGTGCAGTTTTTGCACACACGCCCCACTAAAAGTAAGGACCCTCATTTTTTTTTTTGCTTTTTGGTGTCTTGGCCCCTCTCTTTTTGAGGATTTTTCTTGCTTGAAACTTGTGCTTTGATGCTCATCTTGCTAGTTGGAGTGGTTCATTTGTGAATTGTATTGAAAATCCTAAGATCTCAGTACATTTCGGACTTTCCACCGTTTTCGGGAAAATCCACCCTAGACGGATTTTCCTAGTTTTCTTTCAGAGTCCAGAGGTGGTTGCCTTTCGACCCAAATCTAGGGAAATCCGTCATGTCCGGATTTCTCCAAAGTTCGTGGCTCTGTCAGATTTCTATATTTCGGTTTTGGCTGTCTTGTCGATCGCATTGATGGCGATTATGTGACTTTTGGGGCAATGATATATTGAATTTTGGGAAGTAATTGGCCATTTGAGTTTGTTTATTCGCTTGTCATTTGAGTTTGGAGTGCTAGAGCTTGAGGTGTGTTGCTAGATCATGCATTTCAAAGCTATTTTGAGTGTTGCATTTGAATTTCGTGAGCATTACTCGTATCCTACTCATGTTTGTGGGTTGCTTGTTTGCATCACCGGTTCCAGCTCTTTTGCTCTCAGGGTATGTGGATATGCTCCTTTCCTCTGTTGGTCTTCAGTTACTTCTCTTTATATGCTTTCATATCATTCGTTGCTTCGTTCTTTTTTGGGTGTGTGCACCATGTCCGGGCATTTGGGGTTTTCGTATTTTACTGGCTTGTTTGGGTTTTATATTGAATATTTAGTGGGCTGGTCTTTCATTGTTGTTTTCAGCACTTGCTTACATTTATACTAAACTTCCTATCTTTGTTTGTAAAGCAGTCATGCTTGGTTTTTCTGTGCTCCCATGGCAGAGGTTTTAGGATTTCTCAACCTAGGGCATAGCCAATCCCTCTCGAATTGTTGAGAGGTGAGTTTTAAATTCATGATTCACCCATTGGAGTTCTAGGTTAGGTCATTGTCGAGGTGTAGGTCCTACTTCCATGCTCATTTAGTCTATTTTGGTAAAGATGAGGGAGACGTGGGTAATTTTGGGTTTTCGGCATCTTTGTGGAATTTTGCTTCCTCCGGATTTCCCCAGCTTTTCCCGTTCCTTATCTTTTGCCACTTAAACCAGACTTTTGTCTACCTCACTAAAATCCGCTTCCTTCGAATGTTCCTAGTGTCTGTGGTTAGGTCATTCTACCAGATTCACACTTTGATGATAATTTATCTTATTCCCGCTAAAATTTGCTTCTGCCGGATTTTCCCAGATGTTCCGTGCCTTCTTCATTTTCCCGGATCGATTGGAACTGTTGTTGTTTTCAGGAAAATCCACCCTGGTCGGATTCTTCTAAAGTTTTGGGGAAATGATGAATATGATGATTATATGATAAGTTTGCTTATTGATAGTGTATTTAAATGATCAGATGAACTTATGCTAAGTAGTTCTAAGGTTATTCCTTTATTGAATTGATGGATTGAAATGATATTTAGGGGTTTATATGTTTGTCTCGCTGGATTCTACCTAGTCCGTATTTCCCCAGAATTCCTCTCCACTCTAGAATCTATGAAGTGGTCTAAATCCCAGACTTTGGTGACATGGTTCTCTAACACTTGTTGTTTCTTTTGGATCTCATTTTGGTCATCTTTACTTGCTTGCAAGCAGGATCAAGACAAGATGTTGTTGGGCGTGGCAAGGGAAAGGCAATGGATCCAAGTGCAGAGACTTCTGCTATCTCTGATGCAGAGAAGGTAAAATTGGATATAAAAATCAAGATTCCTGAAAGCAAGTTGACTTCTATTTGGTTAGGGATCACCGATACCAATGTGGGTATGTGGGATTATCAGGAATTCAAGGTTGAAATGGCAGCACAGAGCCTTCCTTTGCTAGCTAGGAGAACTGTGGAATCTGGGTTGGCACATGTAGCATGTTTTCCCTCCATGGTGCAGTGCTATGAGTTGGTGCTTGAGTGTGCCAGGAATAATGATAGAGGGACACAAAGGATAATTGGTCCCTAGGGAAGGATTGTGGCAAGCTTTCATCCTGTATCCATTGCTAGGACTTTTGATATGCCTGACAGGTCACATGTGGTGGCCTTTGATATGGATGGTGCCAAGAAGTACTATGAGGAAAATGTGGTCAAATCCTAGTAGGTAATCGACTCTTGGTTGGAGAAGCCTAAGTCCCATTTCTCCAAATTGTCGAAGCAGCTATTTAGGCTCAAGTTCAAAAGGGAGTACAATGTCATCACTCTTCTCAATAGACTGGTAGGGTTGAAGAGTGCAGAGGTGTTTGAGAGTTGGATGTTCAATATCATTGCTCGGATGGAATAGGGTATAGATTATCACTGGGCAGGTACCATAAGTGCGGTCATCCACGAGCAGATGTGTAATGTCTTGCAAACCAAGACTTTCACCATGACCTCCTACCTAGTGTATGCATTGGAAAGATTTCACCCATATAAGGGGTTGAGCACTAGAGGTACATTTGGACAGGGTGCAATATATGAAGTATATCAACAGCTGCACCTAACGGGAGGAAGCTATAGGAGAGAAAATGATGCTTTCACGATGCATATTACTAGGTTGTTGCAAGGTGTAGAGAATGTGAGGATCTCTGACAAAGCTAAAGAATTGATAAGGAGGTATGGGGCATGGTTTATCCAGTTCCCTACTTTTTCTTACATTAGGATTGATGGTTGTCAAAGGGATCCCTACAAACTCCCGAGGTACCCTAATAATCATATTATATTGTTGGAGGTAACTAGGCAGATTTGTGACTTTGACATAGTTGTAAAGGGAGACAAGCATAAAACAGGATTTGGGAATAATTTTCTCTTAAAGATAGGAATGAATGAGGTCTTCCCTTCTATCCAGTCTACTCATGCTTTTGAGGAGGAGATGAGTAATTTTGGTCTCTCTTTCCATTCCAAGAGAGCAAGGTTTGACATCACTGGTGAGGCACAAAAGAAGGCCAGTACGTAGTACAACCATAAGGCCAATATTGAGGATTATTGGGATAACCTCTGTGATGAATTTGAGGTTAGGAAGAAGAAATTCTCCAGGTTACCAGTGGACTTGGTAAGGTTATACAATGTGAAGGCCATCCCTAACCAAGTGGAAGAAGATGGAAATTTAATTCAGAGTCATATCTTTGAGGTGGTGAAAGATAAACCAATTGGAGAGATTGACTGGATCAAAGAGGAGAAAATAGAATTAGACCAAGTCATGACTCCTATGATCAAGTACACAAAAATGTGGCTGAAACACAAAATTTTGGAGTTGGAAAGTGAAGGTGTCTAATGCACTTTTGATTTGATTGGAGACTTGGAGTCTCATTCTACTTCTGAGGAATCACATGAGCATGATTCTAAGGGTAAGACAAAATTGGATTCCCCCTTCAAGATTCAGGTTAGAGATGTTCAAACTAAGAAGGTGGCAGAGAAGGGTAAACAGAGGAAACCTATTGCCAAGAAGAGGAGGCATGTCTTGAGGAGAGAAGTTGAAAAGGATAAATCAGAGAAGGAAGAGGTAGATGTTACTCCTCTATTGAAAAATAGAAGAAATCTTGTGAGGCTATCATAGAAACAGGAGGAGGCTCCTAAAACTGATAAGGAGGTTGAACCACCTGTGGTAGAGGTAGAGAGTTCAGGGGAAAGAACACAGGTGTATATGAGGAGGTCAAGGAATCCTTCCCCAAAGGAAGCTATCACAAAGGAGCATGTGCCAGTGACTGCTCCCATTACCGAACAGGAAAGTACTTCCCTTCCTAAAGATATTAGCAATGTACAAGAAGAACCAAGGAAGGATGAAGATCCTAAGGACTTGGGTGAGGAGGAATTCCAGGAAGGGGACCTCTATAGTGTAGAGGCAAAAATTGAAAAATTAATCCAGTCTCCCTCGATAACATATGCAGATTCACCAATAGAAGAGCAATTGAGCAAATCCCATCAACGGCAGGAGATACCAGCTAAGATCCCTTCACCAGCGCAGGTTGTTGTAGAGGAATAGTTGTTGAGCAAAGAAGATCCAATTAGGGAGATCCCTAGTGTGCCAAGTGTTGAGAAGGATGCCCCTAATGACCAACAGGAGTAGGATATAGTTTTGATTGAGTCTGTTGTTCCAGGTTGGCTGGATAAGGAATTAAAGAGTAAACAGGTAATAATGGAGGACACTCCTAATTGGGAAGACCTAATGGCCAATATTGGTAAAGGAAAGACTAAGAAGAAGGCTAGGGTTGTGTCCCAAATTGAGAGAGATGGGCCAGGCAATAGAGTGGCTCACATTGCTACCCCTACTCTAGATAAGGATAGAGATAATGTGACTACCAAGGATTATCATGTGCGTACTATTGACTTAGGGCATGCTTCTATGGAGCAGGATATTGAGGAGTATGAAGGCTCTAGTGTTGTAATTATGGGAAGGTTGAAGAAGGAGGTGCAAACCACACATGAGTTGGAGAAGTAGAATGAAAAATTGAAGAAATATTTACAGGAGTTGATGAAACCCTTGCAGTCTATTAGCTCCTCCTCCTTTACTGTGGGTTTCTTGCCTCAAGAAACAATTTTTGAGCTTGAGAAGATGAAGGGAACTACACTTGCCATAGTTGCTTGGTTGCAGGGTGTTCAAACCAAAGGAGATATTTCCATCAAGAATATCTTGTCGACTGCAGGAGATTCCATGAGGTCAGTGAATTGGTTGAAGACTGTACTAGCTCAAGACAAGGAGGATACTAATCTTCTATTGCAAAAAACTAGAACAATCATGGAGTTTACTGGAGATAAGCTGGTAAAGACTGGGATTCTTCCTTTCCCAAGGGTTTCTGAGCCTTGGGAATGGTTCGAAATCTTCCAGATGAGGCATGAAGAAGATTCACAAACAAGGAAGGTAGATTGAGGACACTTTGACTAGTATTCATGATAAGTGTATCTCATTCTTTGAAATCATGACAGGAAGGAAGAAGTTTGCTCTGAAGCATCTCAATCTGGAGCAACTTAGGAAATGGTGGAGAGATGTTTATTCTCCAGTCAGTGAGGTTCCAATCACTACTCATCAGTTGGATGATGTTGCAACGTATATTGCAGTTATTGACAGATACTTAACTAATAGGGCTGACTGGGATGGTACAGTAAGGTAGGTAAGGGATGACATTAAGTCTCTTGAAAGAAGAGTTAGGGTTTTTCCTATACCACCTGTTGGCGAAATGGATAGAGTATTGTTGGTCGTGCATGGTGAAGAAGATCGAGCTGAGGACAAGGATGACAACCAGCTATATAGGGTTACATCAAAATTTGTGCTTCCCATTAGCCACATGCATTGGGCCAATTCTTTTTTGATATTTTAGGCTGACTTGGATGAAATTGGTGCGAATTGCACATTTCATATTGTATTCAAATATCTTTTGAGGTCGGCCTCTTGTGTGGCATGTTTTTATTGTAAATTCTTATTTTGATCCGACCTATCTTAAGGATTCTCTATAAAATGGGCATGTTGCCTCATTTGAGATAGACACATGATATGCACAGAGACATAGAATAGAGATTTCATATTTGAGCGAGTTAGGGTTTATTTTCAAGCAAGTGTTGCAATAGAAAGCTGGAATTGTTGCCATTTTGGATGATTTAATATAAGAAAGGATATTGTGATTTGGTATCTCTCTTGTGGATCTTCATCTGGCATGGTTCTTGTTGTTCTATCTTTAAAATTTCTTATAAGTTTATAATTAAATAGTTTGTTGATGATTAAGGTTTCATGTTTGGAATGTTTGTAGTGATCTCTAGTCCATACTTTTTGCAGTTAGTTGATTGTTAGCTGCTTTGAAAAGTTAGCCTGGACTTAAAATTGTGCTTCGTTCAATTATAAGGATTTGTTCAGGATTGTTTGAATGAATGTTTGTGATTTGAAAATCTTTAAATACCTTAGAAGATTGCACTATTTATGTGAAATTGTAGATTTATCTAGATTAAACAGAAAGTAGTTTATGAGGGATCGGTCCATTTTGAGCATTTTATCTTTTGGCATTATCAATCTTAGGGTTAGAAGTAGTCTTAGAATTATCTCTGAAACCTTCATCTTTTGCTATTTTCTTTATTATATGGGTTCAATTAAAGATTCAAGTATCAATCCATTGTTTAGATCTGATAAATTTGAGTCCATTATTTGCTAGTAGTAAGGTCCCTTTGTGATTACCAATATTTTCACATTTATCACTGAGTTGTTTTGTTGCATTGTCAAGACCTAACATTAGAGACCTTGGGGCTATCTCTTTTCCCATAGAGATTTACCTTTCAAGAGAGATAGGATATCATATTTTGTCTGAGTTGTTGTTGTGCAGAAAACACCATCAACACCCCGCATTCAAAATAGGGCAACAAATGCCATGGTAATTGTTGGTTCACTCTTGGACATACCTAGCAACATGCCTAAATTCGAGTTTTTGGTAGAAAAAATTTTGGTCCCTGCCTTTGACATCCCAGGTTTTGAGATGGTGTGTGAGCTTGTTTGTCTCAGTTCCCCATGGTACAAAGACATATATGACTACCAACATGCCCAAATCCTAACCCTATGCCTCTTGAACAACCAACGTAGGATATTTTGTCCATAAGTCTTCCAAGTATACCATCATCGGAGATACCCTTTATAGACGAGCCCTAGACAACACCTTGTTGAGATGTATCGATACTAAAGAAGCACAAGTGACCTTATGTGGGGTACATGAGGGTATATGTGGATCCCACTCTAGCATTCCTAACTTAGATAAAAATATTATGAGTCTGGGCTATTATTGGCCTATGATGGAAAAGGACTCGTACATCTTTGTCAAGAAATGTTGATAGTGCCAGATTCATGAAGACTTGATACATGCACCAACATAGGAGCTTCGTCCAATAACTTCACCATGGCCCTTTTCCAAATGGGGACTTGATTTCATTGGTAAGATACATCCTACATCCTCCAACGGTCATAAATTCATCATTATTGCGACTGAATACTTTACCAAGTGGATTGAAGCCATTCCTATGACCTACATTACTAGCACACAAATTTCTAAGTTCATCCTTAGCTACATCATTTTTTGGTATGATGTTCCTTAATCCATAATCATGGATAATGGCCAGCCATTTAAAAACCAAGAAGTCTGTCACTTTTGCAAAATCCATATCCAACACCACTTTTCCACACCATATTACCCACAGGTAATGGCCAAGCTGAGACTTCTAACAAAAAAATCCTCAAAATCCTTAAAAATACTATCAATGATGTTGGTCGTGACTGGCATTTACAGCTTAATCCTACCCTATGGGCTTACCACACAAGCATCCGCACTCCCACCGGTGCCACTCCATATTCCTCAGTATTTGGTTTTGAAGCTATCTTGCCTATAGAGGTCAAAATTCCTTCCCTAAGGGTATCTTTGAAAGGGCATATCGATGATGAAGAGTACTATGTGTCAAGACTGCATGAGCTAGAGCTCTTGAATGAACGAAGACAAAATAAATTAGATCACATCCAAGCATATCAAAACCGTCTTCATCACAACTATAACAAGAAATTCCTAAGTCAACATTTTGACATTGGTAACTTGGTCTTAATGGAAAATCCAAAGAATCAAATAGAAAGAGAAAAACAAAGAAAGTTTGAACCAAACTAGTTAGGGCCTTATTGTTACAAAGGTCTTTGGATCAGGAGAATACCATCTTTCTACACCTGAAGGAACCTTTGCTAGACCCAATCAATGGTCTTCATTTGAAGAGGTTCTATAAATAGTTTCTGAGAGCCTTGCCTTAATCATGGAAAAATACAAAAAAATACAAAAAAAAAATTATTACCTTGATGAAAACCTGGCAAACAGGAATCTTTGTAACACCAAAATAAAATTAAAAAATCAACAAAATAGTAAAGAGAAATAATTCATCCAATAGTGAAAACCACTTCGTTGGTGCTTTGGATAAGTACCATGGTGAAAACTTGGCAAATAGGCGATAGTCAAATTTTCTCCTCTATCTACCATTATTTCAATCTGACAGCCCTTTCATACCACTTATCCTGCTTATCCACGCACCTTTTCATTTACCATCCCTATTATCACCCATAACAAATGGCTATCCTTTCCATAACTTGGAACGATTGACATCGAGTGCACTCCACTCCCCCATTCCATCCTATTGGTCTTATACCTGGCTGGGGGCAAATACCCGACCTATGTTATTCAGATCTTGCACTTTCTATTCTAAGGTCATAAAATGTCCTAAAAAAATCGAAAAACATTGTAAAATCTCTTGAAAAAAATCCAAAAAAATCATAAAACCTCAAAAAAAGATAAAAAAATAAAAACATGTCAAAACCCAAAAATATTCAGATATCTTTCAAAAATCCCAAAAATAGAGTCAAAGTCAGTTGTGACAATTAATCGTCACCATGTTGAACTGCGTTGTCTCTATGACTAGACATAGGCAAGGCCATCTCTTCATTCAGCCCTAAGGCATTAGGTAAATTCTTCTAGGTTTGCCAAGTATCATATAATAAAATCATGACATAATCCTTGGTCAATAAGACAAAGTCATTGGTCATGTCGAACTATGAGGTCTCTGCGTGTATAAATTAGGCAAGGCCATCAATCGATGACCCCCTAAGGCCATACTAGGTCAGTCCTTTAGGGTTCGTCTCATTCACTATCACACATGTCAAATAGCTTCAAATAAACTAAATCTTTTTATGTCAGTCCTATAGGTCAAAGTCTGGTCGAACTATGAGATCTCGGTGTGTATAACATAGGAGAGACCATCAATGGAGGAGCCCCCGAGGCTGCACTAGGTCAGTCCTTTAGAGTTTTTCGTATCAGTCAAAATAAGTCAGACATTGTCATAAAAAAAAACAAATGAAAAAACATCAAGACAAGTCATGCATCAACAAGACAAACAAGTCAACAAAGTCATCGATTCAAACCAAAATTTTTTTTGAAACACTCAAATAATCAAAACAATCGACTTATGTCTTATACAGGATGTGTCCTTGAAAATGGACATTATCATTTGGTCAAGCATTATCATTTCCTTATATAGGTGGTCACATGATTGAAACTAGACATCTTATATGATATGTGTCTTTCTACAATCAGGCTTTATCATTGCCTTATATAGGTGGTCACATGATCAAAACCAGACTCGACGTCTTTTACGATATTTGTCATTCCTGAAATCAGGCTTTATCAAACAAGAAACAACAAGAAACAAACATATCAAATTTTGGAAAATATTCTTACTAGTTGTTGACATTAAGGCTTGTTTTGTCTTATCTTTTCATTTGGCTTTGTCTTTGAGTCTGGTTACTAGCTTTCTCGAGGATGTCCCATGAAGGATTTAGAGAAGCAAGGTTGTCTCAGGACTCTTTTTCTTTGACTGTTGTTTGTCTATTGTCTTTTGTCTTTATCTTTGAGTTAGGTTACTAGCTTCCTCAAGGATGTCCCACGAAGGATTTAGAGGAGCGATGATGTCTCATGACTCGTCTTTTATTTAATTGATGTATGTGGTTTATCTTGACAAAAATACTGTGGCAATTTTTCCCTTAGTATGAGTTAGGACACTCCTTGTCTGCAATTGCTTGTTTTTAGTAGGTGGATGACCTTGCACACATTGGTTTATCTCATATCATGGTGTTTTTTGTCTATTTGTATCATTTAACGCCCAATGATGACTAATGCAAGGCCTCTTATGTTTCGAAAAAATATTGAAGATTCCTAATACTAACATCCATATTTTTTGCACTAACATTTCTTCTTTCCTGCATTATGACGAAGTCCTGTGACACACAAAAAAATAAAGTATCTAGCATATACATTCATGTTACAAACATCATTTAGAAATTTCCATACATATGTATGAAAAAAATCATACATATATGTTGCATTTGAAAAAACACAAAAATATACACATCTACCGTATCTAGGAATCTATGGCATAGCATGCATTGAACATCATAAACTGTATAGCATATTATCACAACAAATACATTCACATGGAAATTGTACATATTAAATCACATTGCATCTCATAATGATAAACATAGCATCCATAATACGATAAAACTAAATGCATACATCATCTTAAAGAATTAACACATCATCATTGGTTGCATAAATAACATAAAGTAAATATTGACATTCATAACACATGCGTAAATAGAAAACTGAATACGAAGGACTGCATATCATCTAATTGCTGCCAAAAATGAAATATATATATATCTCTTAAAAAAGTATCATAGTAAAATTTCATAATATATGTCCCATAAATAAGAGCTCGTAGGCTCGAAGGATACAAAATATGTGTGTCAAAATATATGAGTCAAAGTGGATCTATTCATTGCTTCCATGCTACCCAATGCTCTCACTGCTACTCACCTTTGCTAGACCTTCTCTAGGATCACCTACTATGAGATTGACTAGTGCTTAGTGCCACTAATGCACTCAGTGCCCTCTAATTAGCTGGGACTGCCTCCTCATACAAATCTCTATAGTACTGCTCTCATCTACCTGCTCTAATAATTACATGTGTTGTGTCAGCAACAAACCCTATGTATGTAACCATGAATTCAATAACTCTCTGATCTACCTCCTAGGCTTGGATCATGGCCCTATATCTCTCCAATTATAGGGTGTCTCTCTCCATCTATATCCCATCTCTCTCTGCCCGTAGAGACTATACCTCAACCTCTAGTGCCAACACACTGGCTTGTAATCTAGACAACTCCTCATCCCTGTCCCCAAAATTTCCCTTGATGGGCACATCCAAATAAGCATCCTCTCTAGCTATGATCCTCTCATGGAGAATGCGCTCCTCCTCACCCATATCATCATCCTTGGGCTGCTCCACATGCCCTCCTATCTCCACCTCCATGGTTGCACCCACTAGTACATCCAAATGCTCCCCCTCAAGCTACTCAACCTCAACATCTACATCTGGCATATCCTCCTTCAGTATAGCATGCTCCTCTCTCTCCTCCTCATGTCTCTCCTCCTCTCTCTCCTCCTCCTCTCCCTCCTCTCAGATGGGAGAAAGTGATCTCCTCCTCCTCCTCAACCTCCAGTGAACTCTCCACCCATCACCTCCTCTCCCACCCCTACCACCATCGCCACCATCTCCCTCATCTCCACCATCATCACCCTGACCACCACCTCCTTTGTCTCCATCCCCTCTACCTCTATCCCCACCCCTCCTACCTCGAGGACCCCTTCCTTGTTTGACCACTGGAGTTGGTTGATCTAGATCTGTCAAAGGTATCGATCTATGCACTTGCCACCATGCATCGTACTCAGGTGTAGTCCTAGCATCTACTGCTCCTCCTCTCCATACCCACTATTGTGGATGTAACTTATTAATGGCCTACTCTGATGTAGCCACTACAATCATTGGCCCCCATGGCATAAACTCCTTGGACGATCGAGCAAATACTGCTAACCCATGAGGCTCCCCCTGGTACTCTCCAAACTGTCTGAGAACCCGATCTAGAAAATACATCTCAATAATATGAACTAACTGAATAGTCCTCCCAATTAATTACCTCTCCTATTGACAACATGGTAGATGCTCATGCTCATCTAGCCACTGATGACAATCCATATATAGCCTCTAGATAAAACTGACTAGTGTGTCAAGACCATGTCTCCAGTAATTGATATTGCCCACATGTGTCTATGTCACTATGCCTATGTACATATATATGTATGGTATTGTGGTCTCCATATGTCGATCAACGGGTGAACGAAACACTGTAATGTGCTTCCAAGCCCAAGCTATCAATAGAGTCACCCTACAGCTCATCAACTATCCTTGTCTATAGGCTATGTCATGTAGCTGAAAATAAACCATTGCCAATAAACATGGACCCCATGCATACAAGCATCTCCCCCCATCCAATTGGAAATTCATGTCCTCGATGATCTGGGATCACTATCCCAACTATTGTAGTGCATAGAATATAGTCAAATTGCTCATATTGAGCAGCCAGTGTCTCCCATCTGATCTTGTATCTATCGATACCCAGCTAAGCTATATCATCATATACATAAAATTCTATCAATGCCCGATATCCTCCTCCAAGATCATATCTAACTCTCTCTCCCCAGATCAATAGATGCAAAATCCAGTAGACATCCTCCAAAGTAATGGTCGCTTCCCTTGTAGGCAGATGAAAGGAACATGTCTCTGAATTCCAACACTAAGCCAGTGCAGTTAGCATACCCCTATTTTACCTAATGATGAGCATGGACACCACATGGTATAAGCCAAGTCACCACAACCTATTCCTCTCATTGCTAGACATCCGATCCCTCAATGGATAGGTCTTAGGCGGGTAGGACTCTTGGGTATAAATCAGATCTAAATGAACCTATGATCAACGTCATAACCACTGTGTCAGTAAATTTTGCATATGTCATAAAAATAGGTCAAATCAAACCCAGGTCGAAAATGTCAATAGTTAGTTGCGTTGCTTAAATTCAAATGCATCATTATTTATGCAATTGCGGTGCACAATTGCACATGCATTACAAAACAACACTTCCATCGAACCCCCAATTCAATTGCAGATCCCTATAACAATTGTGTCACTCATAAGAAATTGTGGCTAATAATTATCCGATTGCATACAATTATAGTCAATTGTGTCATGCATACACAAGTATGGTTAACCAACCCATAGATGCATCACATTTTAACAATTGCGTTGCAAAATTAAGAAAACCCACCCTACCCTAGGTGAGTTGACAACATTGCATCGTTTCACATGCAAATGCATACAATGTGATGAAACTTGTGGCTTTTTCCGTGTGACGCAACTGATTGATAAAATTAAATCCTACCTACAAATACGTACAAATAAAATTTGACCAAGTGGGTTCGTAATGACTTATTGAGTCTCCTGTGCCCTCCGGTTGCTTGAACGTACAAACTCTGTAAGCCATATGCTCATGGTAAGGAACGCACTCCATCTTCAGTCGGAGCTCCAAATCTTCAAGGTTCAAAATGAAAAATGAATTCAAATTTTCCAAATTCCTATTTATACCCCCATCAAAATTAGGGTTTTTGACCTAGGATTATAACTGGACGCACCTTTTATCATATTTGAAACAACTTCAGATGCTCTAAACTTAATGAAATTTGAAATCGACTTCACCATTTCTTTTCTAGCCATCAAATTGAATTTTTGGAACAATTTTTAAATTTTTTGAAATTTTTTAAAAAAATTGTAAAATTCTTCTGAGGGGGCACAACCCTATCTTGTTGTCACTAGGGCATGTTTTGACTAATTTTCTTTGACACAATGCGATAAACAATATTGCATCAAAGAGGGGCAATCTATAGACACTAAAAATTGTCCTAGGCCTGCGACCCTTAACTTCTTCATAATTCTTTCATCTTCATTTCTCGTAATTAAATAATGTTAATTATTTGATTATTTTCTAAATTCGTATGTCCTCTATTAATTAAATAACTTTAATTATGTAATTAATTCATTCTTACCTTTATTCTTTCTTGATTAATTAATTAAATATTATTTATTTAATTACGTCACTAATTAAATCTATCTTCTATTAGATAATCATTTTAAATTATTTAATTAATTCTCATCACACTTTCAACTATAATTAAATAATCACTTTAATTATTTAATTATTCCTTAACCTTTTCTCCCTTTAAATGAATAAATATTTATTTATTTAATTTAATCCCAAAATCTTGAATGTTGAATTAAATCATTATTTAATTCATAAAAGGATTTATCCATAAAATATTCCTCTATAATTAGATAATCTCTTTGTTATCTAATTAGTCATTTATCACTTATGTCTAGATCTAATTTGATCATTTAGTTATCTGGTGAGATAATATCTGATTGTTTCTAATGAATAGTCTTATTTTTTTAATAAAAGGGGTAAAAACTTTATTAATAATTAGAGAAAAGCATTAAAAAACATCATCAGGCCAACGCCTAAGAACCACAAAAACCAAATAACAAGAGACAACATCATTCAACACCATTAGCATTTCCATCTTCAACAAGAATCCCCTCCAAGTCGTGGTGGAGCTCAAGAGAAACCTGCCCCAACTCCTCAACTTTCCAACCATCTATATGCTCATAAGCCAATGAGCCAAACAATCAGTTGCTTTGTTCCACTCCCTCATAATGTGGACGAAGGACACCATCTCCATCAAATAACTAATCTGCAAAATTTGTTGAACCTACCTAGCCAGTTGCCAGTGAACACCAGAAAATTTGTGATCCTTTGGAAAATTTATCATGACTTGTGAATCAGATTCATAGATAACCTTGCACCAGCCCAAAGCAAACGCCCACTCAAAAGCGTATAAGATTGTCAAACCTTTCATAAGATTAATGGGTTGGAACCCCCTCATGAACTAAAAAGAAGAAGACATTCGATCCCATAAAGTTTCTACCAATCCCACCAACCCCAACAGGCCCAAGGTTTCCTCGAGAAGAACCATCGGTGTTGATCTTCAAAATGCCAACTGAGGGAGGCATCCATCTACCCATCCTTTGAACCCTCTACCCCAGGCACCGACTTTTCCTAAGGCTAGAAGAAGCCAAAGATGATCCCTGAATCCCTAGTTTATCCACCACCTCAACATCCCTTTTCTCCAAGGGAAACCCAATATCACATTTAGCAGCCACCATTTCCTGAATCATACCCAAAATCCTTTGCCAGACCTATTGAACTACCATCTTCCCACCCACCATGAAATATTCTATCATTTTGCTCTAACCAAATCTGCCATAGGATGAAAGTAGGCCCCACAAACCACACATCCTACAAAAAGGAGGCCACATAAGGAGGCCTACCCAAGCTACTCTAGAAGTCAATCAAAGAGGAGGCATGAACATAGGAGCAATTCCACACTCCCCACTATAAATTTCACAACTACGAAGCAAAGGAATGATGAAAGAACAAATGAGCAGACTCCTCCTCCCCTGCCCCATAGAGGACACAAATAAAAAGGCCTTGAAATCCCCGCTTCTGAATGTTATCTCATGTCAAACATATTCCTCGCCAAAGTCCAAAAAAAACAATTACACTTTGGCCAGGAAAATTTATTCCACACTTTCTTCCACCAAAGAACCTCCACCCCCTCCAGCCTTCGAGATAACAACACCTGATAGCCAAAAGCAACAGAATAGACCCCCTTCAGGTAAGGAGACCAAGAGAGAATATCCCCATCCTAAAGGGAGTTGCACCGCCTATAAGAGAGGATAATGTTAAGCTCAACACATTCTTCATTCAAGCCAACATCAGGCCATTCATTAGGGAACTTCCATCTCAACATCACCAGTTGATCCTGAACAAAATAGGCCATAAAATCACTCACCCTAGACAAGCCAACCACAATAAACCTCTAGCATAGAGTCAATAGATTAGGGAACTGTGAAGTAATGGGAGGAAACCCATCCCAAGAATCAGACTAAAAGTGAGCCTTCGTCCCCCCTCTGCAAACCCAGAATAGGCATTCCTTGACAAGTCTCGCACCTTTCTTAAGTGTACTACAAATCATCGAGCCTCTCCCCTCAAGGGGAAATTGAGGAATACCCTGTCGAGCAACACCAGGGAAGTATTTATGTGATAGAATCCTGGCCCAAATCTGATCCTACTCCACACACCATCTCCAATATAGTTTAACTGCCAACACCTTCCTAGAAAAGGATGATTGCCTTAACCCAAGGCCACCAAACTGACGTGGGCTACAAATAATATCCCAATTAACAAGGCTTCACTTAGAAGACAACAGGCTACTAACCCAAAGAAACTACCTAGCTAAAGAGTCTAAATCATTAACAAATCCCATTGGAGCCACCTGAAGCATATATCTATAGATGGGAAGAGCCTACACCATCGACCTGAGAAACTGAACACAGCTAGAAAAGGACAACCACCTATGGGTCTAGTAATTAACTTTCACCTGAAATTATCCAAAATATTCTTCCAAGATGTCCTAGGCAGCCTACCAATAGAGATAGGAATACCAAGATAGATCAAAGGAATAACCCCAATTTGAAATCTCAAGATATAGGCAATCCTCCGCTGAATAGGCTTTGGGGTATTAAAGAAGAAGATGGAGGACTTATCTTCATTAATTTGTTGACCCAAAGCAACAAGATACACATCCAACACTTTGCACAAAATTGAAGCTTCCCTAACAATAGCCATTCCCATCAGATTTGTGTCATCCACAAATTGTAAATGAGACTATGGAGGCAAATCGCCTCCCCACCTCCACCCCTGAATGAGACCCAAATCAACATTCCTTCTTATCAAATGCCCCAGACCATCCACAAGAAGAATAAACAAATACAAAGAAAGGGGATCTCCTTGCTACAAACCACAAGAAGCTCCAAAAAGCTCAGAATACTCACCATTAGTCAACACAGAGAAGGAAATTGAGGTAACACAACCTATAACCCACTGAATCCAATCATTTCCAAAACCAAAAGCCCCAAGCATCCACTAGAGGAAATACCACCGGACTCTGTCATAAGCCTTAGCCATATCCAACTTGATGAATATCGCCTTATCTTTGGAGCTGGACATCGAGTGAATGGTTTCCAATGCAATAACGACCTCATCCAAAATTTGCCTACCTTCCACAAAACCACTTTGTTCCTCTGAGATCAACATTCTCGACCACCTTTTTAATCTATCAACAATCAATTTGGAAATAATTTTGTAAATCACATTGCAAAGGGAAATAGGCTGAAATTGACTTAACCTATCTGCCCCATCATATTTGGGTATGAGAGCAAGAAAAGTAGCATTCAAAGCCTATAGCATTTGCTTTTTCTTTTGAGATTCCTGAACAACTGCCAATAAGTCCAACTTAATAATATCCCAGAATTCCTGAAAGAATTCAATCATGAAACCATCAGGGCCAGGAGCCTTCCCTTTCTTCATCTAGAACACAGTCATCTCTAGCTCTTCCAAAGAAATGTCACCCATGAGATGCTCATTCATTTCCCTTGTGACCAAAGAAGGAATACAAGAAAGAACCTGAACCAACTCATTAGAACCTCCTTATGCATCCTCTCTAAATAAAGATTCAAAATACTGCACAATTTCATTCAATATTTTTATCTCCTTCTTGAAGCCACTCATTTTGGCCTTTTGTTTCCAAAAGACTTCATCTCTTAATTCACACTCCTCCAACATCTTTAGAGCCCTAGCCTCATCCCAGAGCAAGTCATCTATCACTCCCTCCTCCTTGATCACCCTTGTGATACCATCTAATTCATCCTGAGCACAAACCTTAGCATGGAAAATGTTTCCAAAGTATTGTATGTTCCAACGTTTTAGCTGATATTTGGTAAATTGAAGCAATTTAGCAAAAGTATACATCATTGTACCATATGTCAGTCTGCCAACCTTCCACCAATCAGCCACATGGACATGTAAATATGGGTCCCGCAACCACATGAGTTGAAACGTGAAGCAAGGAGACTAAGGCCCATGAGTAGAAGAGATGTCAAGCTTGATAGGCCAATGATACGAGCCCCTCCAATCCAAAATTTTAAAGCAAGAGGATCACAAACCACCAATCCAATAGCAAGAAACTAGGAAGCGATCCAACCTTTTTTCAATGCAATTATCCCCCATCCTCCAATTGTTCCAAGTAAACTGACCATTATTGGACTTGATGTCAACCAAATTCAAAGCTGAAATATTGTCCTGAAGAAGTAGCACAATGGGATCTAGCCTTGCATTACCTCCCCTCTTCTCAACCAACTTAGCAATGGCATTGAAATCACCATCTAAGATCCATGGATGAATAGGAACCATGCTATGCACATACCTAGTATGGGACCATAGCAACTACTTGCCAATAAAGTCAACAAGCACATAAATATTAGAGAATAGAACAGACTCTCATTTCAAACCAAGAAGCCACCATAGATATGGAAGACTTAAAGGACATCCACCAGAGAGGGTGAACCTTTCAAGGGTTCCACAAACAAGCCACACCCCCAACCAAACCAAGGGCACCAGTGCATTGGAACTAACCACTCCTCCATAGCTTGGGAATCATACGTACCATACCCTTAACTAATAACTTAGTCTCCTGGAGGAAAAGAAAATTAGGAGCAATATTTCTAATCAAGTCACAAACAATTTTTTGTCGAGGGCCACTATTCAAGCCCCTCACATTCCATGATAAAACAATCATTTCAGGGGATTTGAGAAATGAGAATCCAGAGTCTTGATCAACCCCAAATTTTCTCCTATTAACTTAATCTTTTCCAAATCCTTCTTATGGCCAAGCTTGGAAGATTTCTCTCCCACACCTTTTTTTTAATCCTTTTGATGAAGACCCAATGGAGAGGGAAACTCGATGCCCCTCCCAACATCAATACCAACATTTTGAACTAGAAGAAACCTATCCCCACCTCCCTTCTTCAACTCACCCACAGGAACTGACTCCACTAGGACACCCATGTGAAGATTTGTGACCATCTGAGAAACACCAACATCCTGTACATCCCTGAGTAGCCTTAGAGAGGAGACCTATCTGACCTGTACTCAAAGTACCCTGATCAAGGTTTACCAAACCTGGATTCACTTCCTGTTGGTTGAGATCATCCAACACCTCAAATTTGTTAAAATTATCCTCATCTTGTCACTCTTTCAAGTTCCTCTTCTGACCCCTATTCCTGTTGTGATCCCTGACAGGGACAAACCCATCTACGTAAACCCCATCATTAAGGATAGGATCCTTCCCTCTATCAACCATATGAGGGTTGCGCGAAGGTTGAGAAGATGGGGGCTCCGCAGGCGTAGCCTTTGGGCATCACCACAACAAGTGACCATATTCATGACAAAGACAACATCGAAATGGAAGAGTCTCATAATCCAAATGTTACACCCAAGAGTAAGATCCCGCACACATATCTACAGAATCTAGCAAGGGTTTACCCAAATCAATTTCAACACAAATACGGGCATAAGTCATTACCCTTTTTATCCAAAGTTTGTTGTAAGGAGCCAACTAGCTTTCCAAGCAATGATGCTATCAACTGCAGAACAATATGATGACAACATTCCACCGAAAGCTGAGGCAGCTTGACCCAAACCAGAACATGATCTAGAAGCTCCTCCGAAGGGTTGAAACCCACATGCTAGGGTTTGATAAACAATCCCACTTGGTTATGAAAATAGAGACACCCTCAAAAACCCTATTTCAATCAGCCATGCAATCAAAAGTGACCATGAAGTAATTGCTAACCAATAACATAATGTCCATTTCACCCTCTGGCGACCAGGTCCATCAGGCCCAAGACACCAAAAATTGAGGAGAAACCCTTATCCCCAAAAATTTGCAATAAAAGGAATGCTTGGAATAGTATTCAATATCTTTAGCTATCATCTCAGGTGGGATGACCAACTTGGGTCTCTCCTTGCACCACTCAAGACATCCATTAACCTTAGTGACACAAGATCCACCTGACCTGCGTACACCACCATCTTCTAATTTCGGAAAGAATAAGATATTGTCAATATTTTTTGTTGCCTACAACGATGCTTTGGAACTAATCACAGAATGAAAGTCCATGCCCAAAGAGCCCTTTGAATTCTCACCTAGAGACATTGAGGTAGTAGAGCTTGAAATCACCATGCAATTTCGGACACCAACCCTTCCACCGAACACATCACCACACTCCACAGGCTACCCACACCCCACAACCACGTAGAGAGAAAACAAACCAACGACCCCTTCACACTTCGCACACCCAAAAATGACAATCCCCCACTGACCAAGCCCAAGCATGCATGGGAATGCACCGCCTTGGAGGCCCCAATAATGGGCACACAACACCAAGCTCCAAGGAAACTCCAGGCACACCAAAAAACGCAGACCATGCACAAGTTTTGGCCGCATACACCAGACTGCAAACAAAAGGCAGATAAAAAGTAAAAGCCTCCCCCCTCATATGCACCAGCAAACCCCACCCAAGCCGCATAGGAACAGAAGGAAGAAAATCATGAGCTAGGGCTTGGATGCCCTAGCTCGGCCCACAGAGTTGCAAATACAAGTGCCATCCTTATAATGAACTATATGTTTATCTCATCTTCTCATGTAATCTTTATTCTTCTGTTTCTCAACTAGTTTCCACTAGTGATTGAATTATTATTTAATTTAATCCCCACCATTTATGCTTTATCACTTACACTAATTTAACCCTAATCCTATTGCATGTCACATATTTTAATCTTAATCATCAAATTATCTTTTAATTTGAGCATGTCATTCACAAATCATTTTTTTATAAATTGGCTTTGCCTCTATCATTATTACTCCTCCTGAAATCTTATGAGTTTTGGAAGCAACTTTAGAATCTTCAATATTTTGCTGTTATTATTTATCAAGAGGCCACACTTGCATGCTTAATTAAAATCTAAGGGAAAGTATCATACTACAACAAAATGGAGAAGGGTAATGGAGGTTATTCATGGAATTATATGGATGTTTGGTAAAATTATTGATTTATGCATTATTTTATATTTTTCCATTGTTCTTGATTATTAGCATAGGTTTATTCTGAATTTATTCTTGTATTGCTAATTCGTGAATTGTCCCTGCGCTACAATTACAATTTGTATACAATGATATATTCTTATCAAATTATATATATATACACATACATACATATATAGTCATTCTATGTAGGGTTTCATCATATCAAGCAAGATAGGGTGTTGGGAGGTATAGGGTTTTATCAGATTATATATATGTATATATATACATATAGATATACATATATATACATTTACATATATATATATGTATATATGTATAATATTATATAGATATATATCTATATCAGATTATATATATTTCCAATTTATATAACCCTAACACTTCCATACCATCAAATAATTTCACCTTGCTCTATGACTATCCTTGCATTAGGATATTGTCCAAGTCACTAAAATGTTTGATTAGCTTTCTTAAGGGCTCATAGATCTGAAAAGCAGTCCTTTGTATTGCTCTTCCATGTAGGGTTCCTTGATATACAATATAGACTGTATCTTTCAGCTTCATACTGCCATGACTTCAAAACCGCGAGAGATAATTATTTAAAAATTACCCGATGACCCGTGCTGCAGTAGACGTATACATGGCATGTAGTACACATAATCATCATGTGAAAAATCCAAGGTAGATGCATCAAAGCACTTCTGCCCTGTAGAGTATACAGTCAGAAGTGTTACAAAATTCACGGCATGGCATTTTCCATGAATTTTATAACACTTCACTACACTCTGCTGGGAAAAAAGCTCCTCCATTTCTTCATCCTAGCAAACTTAGATACAATACATATTAATTTTTTTTCCTTTCCCTTGGAATTTTGTATGTTCACTAATAGGTTTCAGTTGGCATCAATGGTCATTTTTCATTTTTCCATGTTTTACAATCATTTCTCTGTATGGCATCAAGGGTTTGACTATAATGATTTTCTTTAAGGTATACTATGAAATAATTACATAGAATGTGAATGAAATAGGTATATGTGTGTGTGTATATACATACAAACAAAAAAACATATATACATATACATATGTATACTTATCAATACATACACACATGCATACATACATATATAGTTGTTTATGTACATAGACATATATAGATTTTAAAACATGAAACCATGCACTATTTGATTTAAACAAGTAAAACCTAGGATTACATGAATTTTTTTGTAATATATATACACAGCATGAATATAAGGGTGTGGTCTTAAATCCTTATGTGATCATTCTTGTTTAAATTTTGGATTTTCACTCATATTTATGCTTCAGTAACAAGTTATGCTATATTTACTATCCATGTAGGTTAAGTTGAAAATCATGGCACCGACTAGAAGACCAAAAAGGGTTGTAGGAAGAGGACCATGCGTGATTAGAGTCACTCATGGCCTAGTGCACTTCATTGAACTAGAGTCTGCTAAGGAAGTGCATGCAATTCCCAACCAAGAAGATGTTCCTGACTCTACACATGAAACCACCAACACATTTGAAGTCGAACTAGATGTTCAACCTACTATGCAATCTCCCTCACCTGTACCTGTTAGATAGTGGACATATGTTGATATGGAAGGAGCAATTAAAAGTGTCAAATAACACAACATGTCAATTAGGTCTCCAACAATCAAGTGGGGTATCCCACCTAGCAGTTTGAGGGCGTGGGTGTTAGGAGTTACCACCACAAAGAGGAGGGGTCCACATACCATTTTATTTGAGGAGGAGGAGACTGAAGTTGTCCAATGGTGCAAGGACATGGTAGAATTGGGCCACAAATTGCAGGTAAATCAACTACAAGCTATAGTTTCCCAAATAAGTGGAAGTCAGCCCAATCCATTCACAAATGGGGTCCCTGGGAGGTCATGGTGGGTAGGATTTCAAAGAAGGCGTCAAGATTTGATAATTAGAACAACTGAAGGAGTGGATAGTGACAGAGTGATTATGGTTTGTCCTTCTGTCGTGCAAGCATTATATGACAACCTCAAGAATATGATCAACCTTAACCACTATGGATCAAGCCAAATTTGGAACTATGATGAGACTGATATTTAGGTTGGTAGGAACTGTGGCATGAGAGTTATTTCCAAACTGGGTGCAAAATGCGTACCACATTTGGTATCAAAAAGTAGAGAGTGGATCACAGTGTTGGCTTGTGTAAGTGCGTTTGAGTTAAGTATTCCTAGGTTCTACTTGTTTAAATCAAAGAGGCACATGTAAAACTATATCATAAATTACAAGATAGGGGCATGGATGATAGTCCAAGAACATGCTTGGATGACAAAGGAACTATTTTTCAAATGGTTAGACCATTTTGCAGGTAATATCCTTGGTGAGGTTTCACCGATAAATAGGGCACTTCTCATTTTTTACGGTCATGGCAGCCACGTGGCTTTCAAGACCATAGAAGAAGCAAGAAAATTAGGAATAAACCTACTAATGTTGACTACTCATACCAGTCACAAGATGCAACCAATGGATGTTAGAATTTTTTCTCCGTTCAAGGCTTATTTCAAAGAGAAAAGAACCATATGGCAAGAAAAAAACCCACATATTGATATCAGACATGAAGAGTTGGAAACTCTTGGAAGCCAAGATTTCAAAAAAGCGTTGAAACCATGCAACATTGTTAGTGGGATCTATAGAATAGGAATTTGGCCACTTAATCGGTCAACCCTTGACAAGGACATGGGGCCTGTTGAGAAGATGTGTCTCAAACTCACTAGTATAACCCTTGTTCTGTCACCAAGCAGCTCAGTATTGCATAAGTGTTACCTTCATGCTAGTACCTCTGTACTACTAGGTGATTGTGAGAGAGGTGTAGTAGCGCAGTTACCACTATACCACAAGATTCTTCTACCTATCGAGAGGTAGTGTGGTTACCACCATATCGCGGGAGCCTCTCAGCCTGTTGGCGGTAGTGTGGTGTATACCGCCATACTGTGGGAGTCTTCTAGCTATCAAGTGGTAGTGCAGTATACCGTCACCCCGTAGGATCCTTTTGGTTTTCTAGTGGTAGTGCAGTGTATCGTGAACGAGCACGGACTTGGTTGACTGTTGAGGTGTATGCCAAATAGTGGAGAATGGTGCTGACTTGGAGATGGTCGTTCGATGGCTGGGAAGTTTGACAGTTGCTCAACAAGGGAAACTAAACTGAACTATATGTACAGAGAATGAATTGATTATGGTTGTTGCTATACATTGCAATGTATGGGAACTGTTATGGGTTTGATGGTTGGATGGTTGAATGATAAGTGGGTGTTATTCATTATATGCTGAAGATGCATTGTAATAGTGGGACATAATGAAGTCTGATCATAATTTTTTATGTACAAGGTTAATCAGTGAAATGTTGTTGTTGTGAGATTTATTATCTAAAAGGAGAGTTTGTAACTTGTATGTAATTCAATTATTGTAATATAAGAAACTTTTCTTTGGCGTGGTGGGTTTTTCTCCTGTAACATTTTTCCCACATAAATTTGGTGTTCAATTGTGTATGTGTATATTTTTATGTTCTACTATTCCTTCCATGTGCATCTTAATGAACTGTAATTGTGAAATTAATGACATATCTACATTTTTCTCTGAGTCTTGACATTAGGAGAGTTTGTTTTGCACCTTTAATTTTTCTAACAACTAGTATCAGAGCCTGGCCAATTGTGTTATCCTTGTGGGTAGGTTGGATTTTTTATGTCAATCCTGTTCAATGGGAGTTTTGTAGAAGTCTGGTAATTGTCAAATTATAAATTGAGATGGAAATGGTGAGTACATCAGGGAAGATTGAAATTGAGAAATTCATTGGCAGCAATTTTGAGTTGTGGAAACTCAAAATGGAGGATCTATTGGTTGATCGTAATCTTTGGGTTGTTGTGTCTGGAATGAAACCTTCAAGCATGAAGCAAGAAGAATGGAAACTGGCAGATCAAAAATCAAAGGGGTTGATAAGGCTCTATTTGGCAGAATCTGTTCTTCTAAATGTTCATGAAGAGAAGATTGCATCTTATTTATGGAAAAGACTGGGAGATATATATCAAGGCAAGTCCTTGGTGAATAATTTTTTCCTAAGGAAGAAGTTTTACTCTTTGAAAATGCAAGAAGGAGTGTCTATTGTTGATCACTTAAATACTTTTAACATGCTAATTGCTCAGTTAGCATCTGTGGGTGTGAAGATTGATGATGAAGATCATTATATGTTATTGTTATGTTCTTTTTCGGATTCTTGGGATCACTTGGTGATGGCGATTGGGAGCATGAAAACCACTTTCAAGATGGAAGATGTGGTTGCTTCTTTGTTATCAAAAGATATGAGAAGGAAATCTTCTAAGATGGCGAAGGAGGCTCTGTTGTTCGAGGCAGATCGAAAGAAAAAGGTAAGAAGAAGGACAAGACATCTAAATCGAATTCATAAGGGAGATCAAAGTCTCTTGGAAAGAAGTCCAAGGTGAAGTGATAGAACTGTGGGCAGCTTGGTCATCTCTGAAAGGATTGCAAAGAGGAGAAAAAGTAGAAGAATTCTGACAATGATTCTTCTCAGAGCGATGCAGATGCCTTCATTGCAACCTTGGCAACTCTGGCATCAGATGATGTCTGGGTGATTGATTCTAGAGCATCTTTTCACATGACATCTTATAGAGACTGGTTCACAAAGTATGAAAAGTACGATGGTGGAAAGGTGTATTTAGAAAGCAATTCATCTTTGGAAATTGTTGGTTGTGGAAGAGTCAAAATTCAATTTCTTGATGGAAGAATTAAGGGATGGCGTAATGCATATACCAAGTCTGGCTCAAAATTTACTTTTTGTAAGCAAGTTGAATGATGTCAGAGTGCAAGTCTTGTTCTCAAGCAATGGCTGCAAGATGACTAGAGGCTTGATGGTGTTGGCTAGGGGTGCTTGAATTGGTGCTTTATACAAGTTGGATGCACTTATAGTTCAATACAATAGTGTCTCTGCAAAGTCACAAAAGGTTGTGCTTAAAGAGAAGAAAAAAAATGTTCCTATTGGGGAAAACTCTTTGGAAGTTAGACTTCTAGCAGAGAAGACTATGCTCTGGCATCAAAGGATCAGTCACATTGGTGAAAAAGGTTTGAAAGCCTTGAAAAATAAAAAACTAGTTGAGGGGCTTGATGATTGTAACCTGGAATTTAAATTTTTGTGAACATTGTATATATGGAAAACATCATCGTGTTTCATTTTATTCCAATCCTCATAAATCTCCTAGTATACTTGACTATATTGATTCTAATGTGTGTGGTCCGGTGAATGTTCCTTCGTTATCAAAATCTAAATATTATGTTTCTTCTATTGATGATTATTTGAGAAGGGCATTTGTGTATTTTTTAAAAGTAAATCAGAAGTGTTCAATCATTTTAAGGAATTTAAAAACCTTGTAGAAAATAAGACTAAAAGAAAAATAAAGTGTTTAAGGACTGATAATGGCAGTGAGTTTTCTTTTGATGAGTTTGAAAGATATTGAAAAGACCATGGGATTAAAAGGCATAAAACTACACCTTATACTCCATAGAAAAATGGAGTTGCTAAAAGGTTGAACAGGATGTTGATGGAGAAGGAAAGAAGTATGATGAGAAATGTTGGTCTGGAGTAGAATTTTTGGGCTGAGGCAGTGGCTATAGCATGTTACTTGTTGAATCGGTTTCCTTCGTCAACACTTGTTTAAAAAATGCCTATGGAATCTTGGTCTGGTAAGAAGCCTTCTCTAAGACATGTTTGTGTCTTTGGTTGCGAAGCATATGTTTATGTGTCGGATGACAAGAGATCTAAATTGGAGAATAAAGATGTTAAGGGTATCTTCATTAGCTACGACATTGGTGTGAAAGGATACAAGCTTTAGAATCTTGTGACTGAGAAGGTATTATACAGCAAAAGTGTAATCTTTCATGAGCTAAAACCTTCTACGTTAGATCTACAATCAAAGATGAAAGAACAAGAAGAGAAAAATGATGTTGAAATACCTATAACTCCTGAAAAAGAGGAATGACACATTGATAGTGTACCTAAAACTGAGGATAGTTCGAGAAGCTCTGAGAGTTCTGAACAAGAAGAAGAACCACAACCTCAGCCTCAACCTGAGAGGAGTTCTACACGTGAGAAAAAACAAACTGATAGGTATGGATTCTCTATGTTGGATTCTAGTTGTGCCTATGCTTTGACTACTAACATGGATGAGCCTAGGACTATAAAAGAGGCAACTGAAATGTCTAATTTAGATTCCTAGTTGGAAGCCATGAATGAATAAATGGCATCATTAAAGAAAAATGATACTTGGGATCTAGTTCCATTTCCTAAAGGTAGAAACCATGTGGGCTGAAAATGGGTATTTAAAAAGAAACTTGGTCTGGATGGTTGTGTTGAAAAGTATAAAGCAAGGTTGGTTGCGAAGGGATATTCCCAGGTAGAGAGAATAGATTATGGGGAAATTTTTTCTCTAATAGAAAAGTTGACATCTATCAGATTTCTTTTGTCACTTGCAGTAGCATATGATTGAGAGATTGAGTAGATGGATGTGAAGACAAAATTTCTTCACAGTGATCTTGAAGAAGAAATTTATGTCTCAACCAAAGCACTTTGTGAAAAAAGGTAAAGAAAATTTGGTTTGCAAGTTGAAAATTTTTTTGTATGGATTAAAACAATCTCCTAGAATGTGGTACCAAAAGTTTGACACATTTGTTTTGTTAGTGGGTTTTGTAAGATCAAAATCAGATCATTGTGTGTACTTCAAAATTGAAAATCGTTGAGTTCTTATTATTGCACTCTATGTTGATGATATGTTGTTCATAGGGAATAGTAAGTCTATGATTTCTAATCTAAAATCTCAGTTGTCTACAAAGTTCGAAATGAAGAATATTGGTGCAACAAGGTATATTCTAGGAATGGTAATAACTAGGAACATAAAGAGTAGAAAACTTCGGCTCAACTAAAGCAAGTATATTAACACTATTCTAGAGAGATTTTGTATGACTGATTGCAAGCGGCTAGTTGTTCCATTTTTGTAAGGAATGAAGCTATCTGTTGAAGATTGTCCAAAATCTCCTACTGAGATGGACATGACCAAGGTTCCTTATGCAAGTGCAGTTGGAAGTTTAATGTATGCAATGGTTTGTACAAGGCCTAACATTTCCCAAGCAGTGGGAGTACTTAGTTGGTTTATGGAAAATATAGGAAGGACACATTGGGATGCTGTGAAAAGAGTGTTTAGATATCTGATGGGCACTTTGGAATATGCTTTGTGTTACCATGAAAATTTGGTTGAATCACAGAGGACTCTCAACATTCAAGGGTATGTGGATTATGATTGGGCAGGGGACATTGACAGTAGAAGATCCACCAATTGATATATTTTCATGGTGAATGATGGTGTAGTTAGCTGGATGAGCAAGTGACAGGATGTAGTCCCTTTGTTCACTACAGAGGTAGAATACATGGCAGATACGCATGCCTGTAAGGAATCAATATAGTTAAAACATTTGTGTTTTAACATTGGGTTTGATGCAGGGAAGATTACAATTTACTGTGACAGTCAGAGTGCTATTTGTCTCGCGAAAAATGCAACTTTCCATGCCAGGACGAAACATATTGATGTGTAGTACCATTTTGTACATGATATGGTGGAGGATGGAAAGTTCTATTTGGAAAAGGTGAATACTCTAGAAAATTTTGCAGATGCATTAATGAAAGCACTGAGCACAAACAAGTACAGGTGGTGTGCTAGTTCGATGGGCCTTGGGGCCCATGAATCTCAGTAGGTTTTGAATACTCTGGAGGGTTCAGTGAGTTCTTCATCAAGTGGGTGATTTTTGAGAAGATGTGTCTCAAACTCACTGGTATAACCCGTGTTCTATCACCAAGCAGCTCATTATTGCATAAGTGTTACCTTCATGCTAGTACCTTTGTACTGCTAGGTGATTGTGAGAGAGGTGTGGTAGTGTGGTTACCACTATACCGCAAGAGTCTTCTACTTGTCAAGCAGTAGAGCGGTTACCGCCATACCATGGGAACCTCTCATCTTGCTGGTGGTAGTGCGGTGTATACTTCCATACTATGGGAGCCTTCTAGCTATCGAGCGGTAGTGTGGTATACCACCACCCCACGGGATTCTTTTGGCTGTCTAGTGGCAGTGCGGTGTATGGTGAACAAGCACGGACTTGGTTGACTGCTGAGGTGTACACCGAACAATGGAGGACAGTACTGACTTGGAGATGGTCGTTTGATGATTGGGAAGTTTGATAGTTTCTCAATAGATGAAACTAAACTGAACCATCTGTACAAAGAACAAATCGATTATGGTTTTTGCTATGCATTGCAACGTATAGGAACTGTTATGGGTTTGATGGTTGGATGGTCGAATCATCAGTGGGTGTTATTCATTGTATGTTGAAGATGCATTGTAACAATGAGACATAATGAAGTGTGATCAAAATTTATTCTATACAAGGTTGATCAAGGAAATGTTGCTGATGTGAGATTGATTAACTGAAAGGAGAGTTTGTAACTTGTATGTAATTAAATTACTATAATACAAGAGATTTTTCTTTGGTGTGGTGGGTTTTCTCCCAAAAGGGTTTTCCCACGTAAATCTAGTGTTCAATTGTGTATGTGTATATTTCTCTGTTCTACATTCCTTCCATGTGCATCTTAATGAACTATAATTGTGAAATTAAAGACATATTTGCATTCTTCTCTGAGTCTTGACATTAGGAGAGTTTGTTTCATACCTTTAATTTTCCTAACAAGGCTAAGTGAGGGTTATGTTGTTAAAGAGGATGTAGCGACTCTTGGAATAGCAGATGATGCAATCACGATGGAAGATGATCAACAACTTATTTTAGCAGAGGCCTGCTTGCATCTATTTGGTTACAATGAGGATCAAATAGATAGTTTTGTGTGAGAATATGATGCAAGGAATGTGGCAATTGATACTGTAGCAGAATGCAATGAGGGTGTTGAAACTACAACACACAGTCATAGTTTACTAGCACAAATCCAACTAGAAATCCAACCAGTTCTTGCAACATGCAATGAAGTTAGAGAAACTACATCAGTAGGCCTGAGTTTTTCAACTCAAGTACGCCAATCAAAATGGATAAATGAAGCAGCCACAAACCTTGGAATACAATTAAATTTGACTGAGAAATAAGTCAGCCTTTCTAAGCCATCCCCACCACACATTGATCTAGCTGAATTAATTTGTTACTTCACTACTACAAGGAATTGGGAAGAGTGTATTGATTCTCAAAGTGAAGATGACAATGCAATTAGTGAGGAAGAAGCTGAGTTTGTTCCATGTACCCCACATGATGGACAACAAACGACAAGACCAAACAATAGATTCTTGAGAATTCCAGTGCATAGGGTGCAAGGAACATCATGGGGAGGTCATTCGAGAGTGCTTTTCCTTAGTAGGTAGTTCCAAGTACTAACATTTGATGCCTTCATTAAAATGTACAATGAACAAGAGGCACAGAAGAAAAGGCATGAGGAGTTGCAACAACATAAGAAGGAGCAGATGATGCAGAGAAAGGCAGAATGTGAAGTGGAAGAAATTGAAAGGGAAGTCATTAGGGTTGAGAAGCAAGCAAGGAAACTAATTGAAGATGAGGAGAAGATGATTAGAATGTGGGAAAAAGTAATTAGATAGGAGCAAGTGAAGGGTGAATGACTACAAAAGGCAACTGAAAAGAAAGCTAAACAAGCAAAGAGGATAGAATGTAAGTCTACATTGAGGAATCCTATACCCCCCCAACACCCTATCCTGCTTGATATGATGAACATATTTTCACCATCCTTTACAGTTATCAACAATATGCAAGTTGGGAGTGCCTCGCAACAATTGGGACTTACTACATATGCAAGCTAGGCATTGCTTGCTCAAATAACAACTTTCCTTCAAACCTCTATTAACCAAGTATCACCTCCTACAAGTGGACCGGACTCAACTATTGGTGGATATCTCACTCCACCTCCTTTTCCTAGCAATATGGAGAACTGATAATGTTCGTATTGAATTTTGTTTTTTGATTGATGTAGTAGTATATTTCGATGATCTGCTTTGCATAGCAGATTTGTTTATCTGCTTCAAGTTATAACTCTGATATGATTATAAGATGTGATAATGTTATTGTTGTTATGTTTGGAACCTCACATTTGTTTAAGGTGACAAGAAGTTGAATACAAGGTTTTGCTAATATGTTGATATGTTTCAGCCATTTTTTTTCCGTGGTACCACCCAATCAATGATTGCAGTTTGATTAAAAATATAACTATGGTATGATTATAAAATGTCCTAATGCTGTTGCTGTTATTTTTTGGAACCTCAAATTTGTATCTCTTATATGTTTGATGAGGGTTTCAGCCTTGTATTTTCTATGGTATCACTAATTACACTATGTTTCGGTGTTTGTCAATTAAAAAAATAAAAAAAACTTTGATTGCAAAATTAAAAAACCCATAATTCTAATTGTTTGTTCAGGCATGGATTCTATACACTATATATATCGCTATCAAAATTTAAAAATACTACAGATTAATTATATATCTATATATATACATACATACACACACACATATATATAGCTATATATATGTACATACATATATGCATAATAGTATATATGTATGTAGATATATACCTATATATATGTATATACATACATATATATAATTAATATAATACTATTTAATCTCATAGGGTGATCCCACAATACTGGTTTACAATTTTTGGGCAAACTGGACACTGAATTGATTTTTTTTAACTAAATCTTCACTTTCGGGCTCCTATAGCATCTAAACCGTGAGGAATTTGAAGATGATGCAAACTAGTGATTTGTGACGTTTTGTCTATAGATTCTAAATATATTTTTCTCAAAAAAATTAGAATCATATTGCACTTCTTTTTCCATCTCCTTAAAAAACTAGCCTTTTTAAAAAAACAACATTTTTAAGGAGTGATGCTCACCGTATACAACATAATTTTTTTTGTATGAAGGATAAAATTTTATTTTTTTTGAATTTAGATTTTTAACTTCGATATCTAACCAATTCATTTGGTTTCATAATGTTTTATTAAATATTTTTTTCTTAATCAAGTTTCGAAGTCAAACCAATTACAATTTAGACATAGGTGGACTATATACAACATAACTTTTTCTATATGTATCAAAATTAATTTTATTTTTTAATGGATCAAGGACATCAATACCCAGCCTGAACATATTTTTCAAAAAAAAAAATTGATAATCTGCTATTTTTCCACATGTGCAGAACGGAGAGCTTGATTTTCGGTGAAAAACCTATGTTTAATAAATTTTTTTAAAAAAATACATAATAAAACCAAAAAAATTAAAATTATATTTGTTGGATAAATCATTCTGAGGACTACCATCTTCCATTTGGGTCTTTGAAATCTCCTCCATTTTCATCCTCAACCCGAGCTTCAAAGGGAAAAAATCTGGAGTTTTTTTGTGTCAGAGGGTGAGAAGGTGGGAAAAGGGGGGTTTGAGCGAACCTAAAGGGTTCGAGTGAACCCTGGTTCGCTCGAACCCCCTTTCCACAATGGGAAAATGCGGGTTCCCACATTTAAGGGGTTTGCTCAAACCTAGAGTTCGTTTAAATCCCCCAAAACGATTTTTTTTTTAATGGAGTCATTTTTTGGAAGTTTTCCTTCCTCACTCCAATTGTAAACCACTTTTGTGTGTTCGACCCATAATTAATGTATAGTATTACTCAATTCATCTATTTTTCAATCATATATATAAGAACACATATTTTTCAGTATTACTAGGTCATTGCCAAAGTAAAGTCAAAGACTTTACCTATGATTAACACTTGATATCTTCTACTTATTGTGAAAAAGTCCTCGCATGCCTACCATTAAGAGTCCAATGTACTTACATATATTCATCCAATCAAATAATAATTTGTAAGAACAAAATATTTATGAACATATTATAACAGAAATAATAAACATATCATAAAGCATTCAGAGCAAAATGTCCCTATATAGTTTAGTGTGTCAACAAACACAACTTCGTTGATATGCTAATAATCCACATACTTGGTTCACCTCTCGACGCTCGCTTGCTTGCAAAATAATTGTAATAAATGGGAATAGTAACATTCCCACATCAAATCATCCTTACAATATTGCATGCAGAATAATAAGAGTTTTGATTGGAGCATTATAATCCACAATGTTTTGATCTTTAGTATGAAGTTGAAAGATGCAGTCTATATTGCATATCATGGCACCCTACATGGTAGTGCAATAGAAAGGAAATATATATACATGTATATGTATGTGTATACATGTACATATACATATACATATATTTATTGACAGTCGTGGCATGAAGTTGTTTGAGGGTGCATATTGTAGGACACATTAAATGTACTTTACAGAAGATTTGAGAACAAGCGTGTAGAAAAATTTGAGAACAAGCCTATTCTTTAAAATCTTTCTGCACACTTCTCAAATCTTCTCTAAAGTAAATTTAATGTGTTAGAATACGCACCCTCGAACAGCTTCATGCCATGGCTGTCAATAAATATGTATACATATAAATATACATATACATATACATATGTCAATAAATATATGTATATGTATATAAATATACATGTATACATATACATATATATGTATGGATGTATGGATGGATATATGCATATGCATATGGATGTATGGATGGATATATATGTATGGATGTATGGATGTATGGATGGATATATCTAATCTTCTATATATAGATATATATCTATTTAATCTTATATACATAGATATCTATATCATATTAATTATATAAATATGTATATGTGTATATACATACATAAATTGTTATTGAAGCATAAATATGAGTCTGAAAATTTGAAACATGAACAAGCATGATCACAGAAGGCTTAAGACTGCACCCTTACATTCAGGTTGTGTATGTATATCTACAAACAAATTCATGTAACCCTGGCTTTTACTTGTTTAAATCAAATAGTGCATGGTTCATGATGTAAGTTATATGTTTATATATGCATGTACATTTTCATATTTCCAAATAGAAAACAATTATTAAAATGATAAGTAGCACAAAAGGGATAAGTAGCACAAAAGGGATAAGTAGGGGTGGGCGCTTATTATTTACCTGACCACATTAACATGTTCACCACATACCACATATGCATTCAATTTACCATGCGTATGGGTTTATTTAACCACGGGTTGTTGAACATCTTTTAGCCCTAAAGTAATTATCTCCTATGGTTTTCCTCATTTTCTCCTCGCACATCCTTCATCCCACATAATATATATAGGGTCATATATATTGCAAATATATATAATATGATATACATATAAATCTATATAAGATTATATGAAATATATATATAATCTTATATAGATATGTATCTATAATTATTAGATTATATATACATATATATCTAATCTTCTATATATACATATATATCTATTTAATCTTATATAGATAGATATCTATATCATATTAAATATATAAATATGTATATGTGTATATACATACATAATTTGTTATTGAAGCATAAATATAAGTATGAAAATTTGAAACATAAACAAGCATGATCACATAAAGCTTAAGACTGCACCCTTACATTCAGGTTGTGTATGTATATCTACAAACAAATTCATGTAACCCTAGCTTTTACTTGTTTAAATCAAATAGTGCATGGTTCATGATGTAAGTTATGTAAATATGTGTATGTTTATATATGCATGTACATATACATATTTCCAAATAGTAAACAATTATTAAAATGATAAGTAGCACAAAAAGGATAAGTAGGAAAGCATTGATGAGCTTTTGACATAATGTGTGAAGGACTAAAATGATGCCTTGATGGTTCATAGAGACAACAAACTATGTGTGAGAAGTAGATGAGGACAGTGAAATAGGACAATAGATGTCACATAGGCTAGTGTATAAATAAGGATATCTTGCATATGTTGTTTGGCAATGCATAAGAGGAATACCCCTTTAAAGGAAAATTCACAATAAGAAAATGGCAGTATGAAGCAAAAAGATATTCCATATTGCATATCAGGGCACCAAACATGGTAGTGCAATATAAAGGACATATTTTAAGATCTATGAGTTCTCAAGAAAGCTAGTCAAATATGTCAGTGACTTGGATAGTAGCCTAATGCAAGGACAATCATAGAGCAAGGTGAAAATATTTCATGGTATGGAAGTGTAAGGGTTATATAAATTGGAAATATATATAATTTGATATACATATATTTTTATATTTTATATATATATATATATATATATATATATATATATAATTTGATACATACATATATATAAAGATTAAGCTTCGTGCACAAGATTAAGCTTACAGAAAGATTAAGCTTCGTGCACAAGATTAAGCTTATAGAAAGATTAAGCTTCGTGCACAAGATGTTCAGGGTAGGAATGTTCTTACAAATTTATGGTTAAGCATTATATGTTCAGGGCAGGAATGTTCTTACTAATTCATTGTTAAGCATTATATGTTCAGTTTGTCTTAGGTTTTTGCAATTTCATGCTTTATGCATGGTTGTTTGGAGTTTCTATTGTTTGATTGTGCAGGGTATGGATTTCACCACAAACAAGCTCAGGTCTTTGGTACGCAAATGGAAGACATTGATAGAGGCTCATGTTAATGTCAAGACAACTAATAACTACATGTTGAGCATGTTTTGCATTGTATTTTCGAAGAGAAGTCGTAATTAGGTCAAGCGGTCATGCTATGCCCAATCAAGTCAAAAAAGATAGATAAAAATGGCACATGTAATTGATTGCTTGGTAGATAAATACTTGTTTGCAAATTCATAAAAAGATGACAGAAAATATGGTTCACGAAACTTCATGTGATGAAACCTTACACAGCTTGATATGATGAAACCCTACACGGCATGACTCTATATGTATATATAATCTGAAAATAATATATCATTGTCTAGAAATACAATGATTACAATTTGTAGACAATGATATATTCTTATTAGATTGTATATATATATAATCTGATAAGAATATATCATTGTTTGTGAAGATTCATGTGATGAAACCCTACACGACATGACTGTATATATATATATCATTGTTTGCAAATTGTAATTACTGAAAAAAGAAAACCTCTACCCAAATAAGTGGAAGAAAACAGATTAACCCATATCATTGTGTGGAAAATATAAGGGGAAGGAATGGGCAGAGGTTTCCTAAAACCAAGAGAGTTTACATGATGTGTAATCCTAAAACCGCTTAATAAATTGGGACAAAAACTGTATACCCATTAAATTTCATGATTATAATGTAGGGATTTGAAGAAAAGTTGACAATGTTCTATTTAATTGACATTCTATGTAATGATTTCATAATAATATATTGTTGTGTGCAAATTGTAATTACTGAAAAAAGAAAACGTCTACCCAAATAAGTCAAAAACAACATATTAATCCGTATCCTAAAACCCCTCTATAAATTGGGGAAAAAACTATATACCCATTAAATTTCATGATTACACTGGCAAAAACAATATACCCATTAAATTTCATGATTATATCGTTAAAAAATCCGACAATGCTTTGTTTAATTCACATTCTATGTAAATAGTTCATAGTATACCGTCAAAAATAATCATAGCAGTCAAACCCTCGATGCCATACACAAAATAATTCATGAGGGATTCTATTTCGTTCACATTGTATATAATGAAAAATGATTACAGTCAAACTCTCAATGCCATACATAGAAATGATTGTAAAACACATCAAAATGCACAATCACCGTTGACGTCAACAAAAACCCATTATTGAACAAACAATATTGCAGGGGAAAAGACGTTGAGATGTTACCTAGGAGCAAATGGGAGCCGACGGAAGTGACAAAGCTTGCAGGAGGTCACAATGATGGCAAGAGAAGAATGTGCGAGGTGAAAATGGGGAATAAAACCACGCGAGATAATTAGTTTAGGGCTTAAAGATGCCCAACAACCCGTGGTTAAGTAAACTGCAACGCGTGGTAAATTGAATGCATATGTGGCATGTGGTGAACATGTTAATGTAGTTGGGTAAATATTAAGCGCCCACCTCCTAGCAGACCCACGTGTAAAAATGAGCGGGCCCACATACAAACACAAGTTGAAATAGATGTATTGATATTTAGAAATAGGCTATTTAAAAAAAAAATGGCTTTTTAATGAATGAGTAGTGGCGAAGTGGTAAAGATGTAGTCGATGGAGGTTTAAAGACACCTTTTTTGACCACCTTTCGCTTTATGGGTTCAAGAAGACATGTTTTAACTACCCACAAGCCATTTTTTTCTTTTTAAGCTAATAACTCGCTTACAAACAAGCCCAAAAAACAATCGAAGAAATTGGACCTATTTTTCACTCTCTACGGATGCAAGAAGTTAGCCATGGCGACTACTAGTACGTTTCCCCTACTATAAATGTTTATTTCTTAAGCATTCTACCTAGATTTATTGCTTTCTATCAAACAAAACTGTTGCCAAGTACCAATGATGTGACTATGAAGTCAATGCCAATCAGAGAGAAAAATCTAGATAGGTTTTTTTTTCCTTAAACCTTCAGATGAGCTTGAATTGAACAGGAAAAGCATTCCACATCCCGCTTTAACCCAAAATTTCACTAAAACAATTGTTTGTAGAATTTTGCAGAGAAAACAAGTCCCAAGCTTTCCATCATATGCAATCAACCTAGGATTGGAGCTTAAAAAATAGACAACCCAACTTTCTAACTTGGTATTATAACTTTTTGGCATCTGCTTCAAGACTTCAGCTTACCGTACCTTAAATAGACTACCATAGACATTATCTAAACCTGAAACATCACCAGATCATTACACCTTGATTCTGAAACCATATGTTGAGACAGAATCTAATTTGTTATGTTACAAAATAAACAAAGTAATAGCTTCAAATAGGCGGTCATCCAAATGCAAATAATGTACAACAGTTGTAATCAAGATATATTATTTTGTTTGTTTATATTGGCATCACCAGTAATCCCTGCAAGAACACAACCCATCCCTGAAATGATGGAAACGGTTTGCATCCCTCATAATAATTTCTCGGCCCACGATTTTGGAGATGAATTTAGAAGCAGTATGGCAGTCACCACAGATGCGAAGGTTTTTGGTAATTCTCATAGTTATTCCAGGACTTGTGTTGAGAAGCCCAAAAGCAATTGCTAGCTTCTCACTATGACTAGAAAGCATGCTTTCTTTCATCTCCTCCTCCACATCATGGAGCACAAAGTTTGTGTCAGGCACATACCCTGCCTTCTCCATCTCTTTAGACAAGGCCTCCAATGTTGAATAAATTTTCTCAGATTGAGGATGTGATCTGTCTCCCATGACAAATGCATTAACTCTATTATTTAACTCAATATAGCTGCATCCCTGAGTCCTTTTCAGCCCTCTATCTTTTACCATTGTTCTAACTTTTAGCACACCATCCCACCGGCCAGCTGCGGCATACATATTTGACAAGAGTACATAACGTCCAGTATTTTTAGGATCTAAATTGAAAAGGCGTTCTGCTATGCACTCTCCTAACTCAATATTGCCATGAATTCTACAAGCACCAAGCAAAGCTCCCCATACACTAATAGAAGGTTCTACTGGCATCCTTTCAATAAAGTCGAGTGCCTCATCCAGATGTCCAGCACGGCCAAAGAGGTCTACCATGCAAGTATAGTGCTCCTCCCTGGGAGTGATACAATAATCTTTAACCATGCTATCAAACTGTTTGCGGCCCTCAGACACAAGGCCTGCATGACTGCATGCAGACAAGAGGTTTGTAAAAGTAACCTCATCAGGCTTCATGCCATTCTGCTGCATCTGGAGATACAGCTCAAGGGCATTCTCACCACGCCCATGCATTCCATATCCCCTAATCATTACATTCCAGGAGACCGTATTTCTTTCAGACATTTTTTCAAACACATGTCGTGCAAGTTCTAAACTCCCACCTTTAGCATACATATCTATAAGAGCAGTGGCAGTGGTGACAAAAGCATCTGCTTTCAATTCACTTCTAACAATGTAACCATGTATTGCTTTGCCTCCTTTTAAAGCCGATAAATGAGCACAAGCTGCAAGAGCACTTGACACCGTGATCAAGTCCGGCTTAAATCCTTCCTGCAGCATCTGATTAAAAAACCTCAAGGCCTCATTTGCATAACCACTATGAGCATACCCCATAATCATTGCACTCCACAACACCATATCTCTCCGATACATTTTGTCAAACACTTCGCGTGCAAATTCCATGCTCTTGCATTTAGAATACATATCCACAAGTGCCGTACCCAATACAACATCCAGCTCAACTTCACTTCTACGAATTTCCTCATGTATCTTCCTCCCCTGTTCGATATCCGCTGAGTTGACACACGCACGAAGAATGCTTACAAAGGTGTTTCTATTGGGTTTCACATTTTCCTTTTGCATTTGGTGGTACACTTCCAGAGCCTCATTGGCACGTTCATTCCACACATACCCAGAAATCATTGCATTCCATGATACCACATTTCGTTCATGTATTTTGTCAAACACTTGGCGTGCGTCGTCAACCCTTCCACTTTTCGCATACATTGATATAACAGAAACTCCAACGCAAACATCCAATGCTAATCCAGCACTGACTACCTCATCACATATCTCCATTCCATCCTGCAAAGCCGCCAAAGATGCACACGCCTTAAGCACGAAGGGGAACGTGTAACTATCGGGCTGTAAATTTTCCTCCTTCATTTTGTAAAAAAGATGAAGTGATTGATCACAGAAACCATTGATGGCATATCCTTTAATCATCACGTTCCATAAAATAATATCTCGCTTGGGAATTTTGTCAAACAGTTGGCGTGCAATCTGCATATACCCATGCTTGGCGTAAACACTTACAAGTTTTGTTGCTAAATAATGGTTTTGATGAAGTCCAGTTATCAAAATTTGGGTATGTAGCTGCTCCACTGATCTGACGTGTGAGCATTCTTGCAAGAGAGAAGCAAATATATTTGGATTGAGGGAAATATCTGAATGGTTTTGTGCACTCTGTGTTTGCATTAGTTGGATACCATTCCTGAACTTGTGGGCAGGCCTTTGCCTCAACGATTTCATTTGTCAGGCATCTGCATGCCAATTTTTCTTTCCTTGTATTGTTTGAAGAAGTCTGGTAGGCCAACTATATTATTATATTATGTTTTTTTGTTTTGTTTCTAAAATATGTTTGTTTTTTTGTATTTTGGTTAAGTAGTATTATATTATATTATTATTACATTATTAAAAATATATTATTTTTAAATGAATTTTTTACTTTTTTGTTTATTTTAAAATATTTTTTATTTTATTTCTAAAATGTGTTTGTTTCTTGTTTTTTTTGTGTTTTTTTGTGATGGATTGTACTACCTCTTATAGACACTCTGTTGTCATTATAGGGTTATGTCTATCGACGTAATTAGGGATAAAGTTTTGTTGAGTGTGAAAGGGAAGTGTAGAAGTTGTTCATCATGATTAGTAAATATATATGTATGGTTTATAATATATATATATATATATATTTGAAAGGATTAATTTTCAACAAAATTTTTATTGATTGATAATGAATCGTAATTGATGGAGGAAAAATATTGTGCAATGGTAATTTGCCAAACTCAAGGCTATAAAGACTTAGTTCTTTATAAACAAGTCATAGTTCAATTATAAGGCCGTGTCTACTTACATTCAACCTATTTGGAATCTACAGCCATATCATATGCATGAGAGTGGATGGATACCCTAGTGGAATGATGGCATCACTAGTATTTCTCGGTTTCTTTATGGGTATTAGTTAGCTCATTTTCATTGTCGAGCATACAAGGCCGCTAACTCAAAGCTCTATTAAGCAAATGTTGTTTTGGAAGCACAATTTTTCGATATGGTTGATTAGCTTCATGTGGCTAAGGTTTGCCACTAGAAATAGGTTATGGATGCTCACACTACACTTGGAGCTCAAATCAAAGCTCAACCTCAATGGCTTAAGATTGGAGACAAGGTCTCAAAAGGGTTCTTATAGGCTTTTTGTGCTCGTCACACATCTCAAACCATTAAGCCAATCAGAGAAGGGTAGTAGCTTCTTAATGAGCTTTCTCACATTCTACAAGCCTTTGTTTTCCAATTCCCAATGTATTATTTGTGATCAACCTCTCACCAAAGAAGATTTGAGGGAGGTTATTTTTGCACCATCTAATGACAAAAGCTCCTAGGTTAGATGGATTTCAATGTGAATTTTACAAAGCCTTTTAGGACATATTGGGTGACAATCTTTATAAGATCTATCTAAAGGCTTATGAAATTTAATTAATAAAAGGAATATAAAATTCATACCTAAAGTCAAAGACCCTAAAGAAATTTGCAATAGTTGATCTATCACTTTATTGAATGTCCCAGACAAGATTATTAACCAAGCTTTGGCTCTTAAGCTTAGGCCTCTTCTTCCTCAATTTGTTTGCCTTGAACAAGTTGGTTTTATCAAATCTAAATTTATCATATATAATATTTTTTTGTTTAAAAGGAATGGAATGGGCTCAACACTCTCAACAATCTACCATTTTTATCAAATTGATTTTTCCAAGGCTTATGATTATTGAGTGGTCTTGTATCCTTCCCATGCTTTAAGCACTTGGGGTTTGGATATCATTTCATTTAGTTTGTTTATATGTTACTAGTTGATGCCTTGATGCCTTGACATATATTGTCATTAATGGTTAGTAATCCAAGCCATTTGGAGTTTCTTTATTCATTTGTCAAGGATACCTTCTTGCTCCAACTCTCTACGTGCTTGTAGCAAAAGGCTTTGGCTATAATTGGCTCATGTAGCTTCTCAAAACTTGATTAAGGGGATTTCCCTTCTTAATCCTCCTAACCAATTGGTCAATGTGTATTTTTTTGATGATTCATTTCTTACCCTTAATTAAGATGAAGATAATGCTAAGTAGGCTATTCAATGCCTCGATATTTTTTGCTAGGAATTTGGCTCAGGTATCCAATGGAAAAAGACCTAGTGTTATAGGCAATCTTGTTGGTGTAAATAGGGTTATTTCATATCTAGTTAGCATATCTAATGTTAGGTAGGCTATTCAATGTCTTGATATTTTTTGCTAATAATTTGGTTTAAGTATCTAATAAAAAAAGACCTAGTGCTATAGACAATCTTTGTTGGTGTAAATAAGGTTATTTCATATCTACTTACCATATCACCTTATCTAGGTTGACCTATTCACATTTAGTTTAATTTTACTTAAGAGTTTTACCTTTTTTTTATCTCACTTCATGTGATTGAGACACATGTACTCACTTTTTGAGATACCCATTTCATGCACATTTGGCATATTCTCAAACACTTGTCATATGAGCAAACATGGGTTGCACATTTGGAGGGGCAATTAATCATTTTAGTTGTGTCTTCCTACCTCCACTACCTTCCCTATATATACAAGGCACTCATTGTACATTTTAGACACTCTCAATTTATATGATAGGCATGCTTTTTTGCTCATTTGTTCACTAGTGGAAGGCTATCTTGATGTTGCTTTAAGATCTTGGCTTCTCCAACATGGTATTAGATCCATGATTGCATGTCACTTCCCAAATCAAGATGACTCCACTTAGCCCTATCATTGAAGCATCATGGAGCCAAAAAAACATCACCATTGAGTTTAAAAACCTCGAAATATGAAGAATAGCATTTCATTTGACGAAATTTGATAATTTCCAAATTTTACAATTATTTTACCTTATAACCTACTCTACAATATTAAATTTGTACAAATTCGCACAAAACCATACAAATATTTATATGATTTTTTGATATATATATATATAGACCAGAATACCCGTTGCCCATTTTGCAAATCTAGTCAAAATTTGTTTGTTTGCAAGTTTGGGGCCCATTTGCCCTAGTTTTATGCCCCCTTCAGCCCTAGTACTCACCCTAAAGATCTATTTTTGGATTTGTGGGTTTTATTCCAAGTTTAGCCTCAAGTTTTGGAAACTACATGGCCTGGTCTCCTTCATAGGCGTGGGATCTAACACAACCTCAAAATCTACCTGCAACTTATCTTGCCATCGGTGAAAAGCTTTTGTTGCATTATCTTTACATGCCTTAATAAAAGTACACCATTTTTTGAGCTTTCGTTGGTGGGTTCAGAGGATTTCTTCTTCTTGTCTTATCATTCATGGTAACACTTGAATGAATTTCCTTGATTTAAAGGTGAAGCCACCATTATCTACATGAATTTTTATTTGGAAGTAGGTAAGTCGACCTCTTTTGTTGCGCCCACAAGCGGCCTCAAACAAAAACCCTAGGTGTTTACATTTTAGCATAGGAAACCACCAAAAGCAGCATTGCAAAAATCGGGTCATGAGGCTCATCGCTAACAACCTGCAACCTCCATAAACACCACCCAAAAAAACCCCTCTGTCGCGTCATCACTAGGTCTCAACTTCATCATCAATTTTGGTCTTTTGTTTCTCCAAATATGGGAGAGCTCTTCTTTGCATGTATCCAATAGCTTGGCAAGGACCATTGTTTCCATCTCACAACCCTGATCCAATGCTTTCATGCAAACTTGCAGCAATTCATATGGGAAATTTGACATAAACTTATTTTCAATGTTTTCAGGTGAACTTTTATGTTTTTGGCGTTTGGATTTGATCTATCCATAATATGTGATATTATTATCAGAATTCAATCGTGTAGTTTTTTGAGTCAAACTCATTGACCCATAACATCTCAAGAAAATTAATGCTATCCATATTCTTGCACAATAAACAGTATTGTAACCATTAGTTTTTGATGTCACCTCTAATGGTTTGTTAAACTGCTAGACTAACTACAAAGACCTTGTAAGGGGTTTTTTTTTCATTTTTAATAACTTACACAAGGTTGAGTTGAGTTTCAATAGTTGATAGAAATCTATTTTCATCACAAATACAGTGGTGAAGTCTCTTTTCCAATATTGTGTTGTTTTGATATTTTTTGGCCTCCAAATTCAAGCTTTGCATTAAATTTTGTCAAATTATCAATTTTTTGCAATTTTTTTGACACATTATAATTCACAAAGAATCCATCTACCAATGTAATTTTAAGATTTGGACAACCCATTTTATCAAAAATTATAAAAATCACCATGCATTATAAATGGTTGATTTAGGTATTCAATATTAATGGCCTATTGATATTTTCTCATAATTAAATCATATATAAAAATTATAAAATCAATGCACATATTGTGGGAGCAATTAGCATGGGGTTGAATTATGTCTTCATGTTTCACATCATCTCATCCAACTCTTGTTCACGATCACACCTCCCACATCACATGTTGCTACATTTGAATCTAGAGTTGATATCTCCATGGCTTCCAATGATTATAAGCATTAGAACATTGATATCATTTTTCCAAATCTACCACATTGGGATGCATTTTTACTAGACATATCATCCTTTTTGTAGAATCTTGCATTGCAGATTTGGATGGCACCATTAAGGAAATTTGTCTTCTATTTAATGGTAGTCACATCAACGTTGTTATCACTCTATTTCATCTTTGGATCTTACTCTTTCCTTGCCTACATCATCTTCTATGATGAAAACAAATCTACAGATATTCATGAGCTCCATATTAGACTCAATCATCATCCATTTTTATGTCCTCTGCAGTAGTTTCGAATTCTCGTCAATCCAACTATCAACATACATCCATATTTTTTTCAATGAATTTCATATGGTACTTGATTCATCTAATCAGTATTTTTCATATTTTAGCATTACCTTTGATATATTTGAGCATCATTCAAATACATCATCATGGACATCATTAATTTCTTTGGATTATGTGTAGAATTTAGAGACATTAATATTATTTTCTACATATTCCTATCCAGAACAAGAAGATCACTTGCATACTTAGGTAGTTCTATTCCTTCCCAAGGGGAGAAATGTTTTCTAGTGATTGTGGATTTTCTTTAGCTTTCAATGTTGAGCATCTACCAACACTAAAAAAGGAATTTTTAGGGGAGGTTACATGGTTTCTCTTCTCACCTTAGTTTTGGGAGGGAGAATTTCCTCACATGGTGTTATTCCCTTCTCACTTTTTGAGGGGGCCACATCAACCTTCTCTTTATTCTTTTCTATGTGAAGAATATTTATTGTACATTTTTCTAGAGTCCTTGGGGACTCATCATGAATCCTTCATCTCCTATCTTATTCACTTGTACATTCACTTTGTATCATTTCTCTTTTGGAGAGGAGTTTTATTTTCCACTAGGTTTTCTCCTTTACTTTGTTTATGATAAATTTTTACATGGGTACTTAACATGGCCTAGTAGACAAGACACATCATCATTGTATTTATCCTCCCTAAGTTGCACTTAAGGGTGGGTGTTAGTGTAAATAGGGTTATTGGATATCTAGCTAGCATATCACTCTTTCTAGGTTGACTTATTCACACTTAGCTCAAGTTTACTTAGGATTTTTACTTTTTTCTTATTTCATGTGGTTGAGACACATATATTCACCTTTTGAGACACCTATTTCATGCACATTTGACACATGCTCAAACACTTGTCATATGAGAAAACATGTGTTACACATTTGGAGGGGTAGTTAGTCGTTTAGTCCTAACTTCCTACATCCTCTACCTTGCCTATATATGCAAGGAACTCATGTATATTTTAGAAACTTTTATTTTACATGATAGACATTTATTTTCTCATTTTTTCACTAGTGGAAGGCTATCTTGATGTTGCTTTCAAATATTGTCTTCTCTAACAATATTTTCTTCCTAAGCCAAGATGGTTAGATAAATTTGGTTAGAAACAGATCAATCATGGGGAATTCTTCCATTTTCTTGTCATTCCCTTTGCTTTTAAATCTTCTCCCATTGCTCTTCAAAAAGTTGTTTTTGCCAAGATTGAGAATAAAGATTAATTACTAGATCAATAAACCTTTTTCTTTGGTTGGAAAATTCTAGATTTGTTCTAAAATGTTAGTTGCTACATATTTTTACAATTCCACTTAAGTTCCCTTGAAATTCTATTAAAAAATTAAAATACTTCTAAAAGACTTTTTTAGGTCCTCGAGTGATGGGAACCAATGATTTCATTGTGTTGCTTAGGAATATTAGTGTCTTCTCCATGATGTTGGTGGCTTGGATTTTCTTTCAATCCATCGAAAATGTATTACATTATGTACTAAATGGATTCGTAGGGGTCTTGAGGGAAATTAAACATAAAAAATTATCATGGCATTGTATCAATTTAGATGTTCCTACCTAACATCCAACATGTAAAGGACCAGATCTTAGCACTCTCCTTACTATGATGGATCCAATTTAGATTTTAGGCACTTTTGTTAGTTTTTATAAGAGTCATACAAGGACACAAATAGCTAGGATCACATGTACAATTAAAAACAACCTTTCATAGAGAATAACAAGAAAAGAATGTTAAATTATATAATTAATACAATATACAATTAGGATACAATGACCTCTACATAATATACAAGAGAAACCTTGTTTATATAGGTAAAGTGAAATACATGACAAAATGGTATTATGAAAAATGTCATTATCATATGATATGAGACACACAAAGTAAATTAAGTAAAAGTTCCACAAGTAAACTTAGTTAATTAAGTGTGAATATGACCTAGATGGTAATAAATTAGCTAATATACCCTATCTACACTAACATCCCCCTTAAGTGAAACATAGGGATAAAGAAAAAATGCAAACATGCAAAGAATGGTCTCAACAAAAAAATAGAGTAAAGGATAAAAACCTATAGGGAGAAATCCCTCTTCAAAAGAGAGAAAACATGCAAACAAACATGTAAAAGTGGTGAAAGAAGGACTCAACATGACCCCCCAAGAACCACATACATCATGAATATATAATAAATATCCCAACTGTAATGGCATGAATTTGCACCATAGGCAAATTCCCCATTTATTTTAACTTCACTTTAGAAACTATAAGTCGGATGATGCAAAACCCGTCGTTGTCAGCTTATTCCTTTTGTGTGGCCTTGTCTTTTTATGTCGGTGGAGGAATTTATGTCGGGGACGTTCGTGCACCACACTAATGTCTTGACAGGATTCTTGTGCTTGGAATATGTAGAAGTGTTATGTTTCTAGTTGGCTATGAAACTAAGGTCTTTTGTCCTTCCTTGACTAATGAAAATTGACCTATTACCTCCATTTTCAAGCATTCAAACTCAAATTCTCTCACTTCTTCACTTTGTCTTGCAATTCTCTCATTCTCTCATTCATTCTTGTAATTTCTTTCACTCTCTCAAGCTTACTCTTTCTTTCTTCTTGGTGAATCTTTCTTGGCTTCTATAGAATTCTTGTTGCAACTCCACCATCTTTGCGGGTTGATGAAGTTTCATTCTCCTGGTGTGGTGTCATCTCTTCCTCCCGACCTTGAGTGCTAGTAGGAGGAAAGGTAATATTACTCTTGTTATTTCGTTTGAATCATTGTGTCTAATAGAGTAGCATACAAACTATCTTTACACTCTATTTGATAGTGTACTTTGTATTCTCTTCTTTATTGATTTCTTTATCTTGTTGCATATCGGTTGTCTGTGGAGGTGGGAAAATCAAAACGAGGATCTAACTAAGGTAGACCTCAAAACACAACCCAACATTTTTCTTGTTTCTATGTGTGCAAGTGTTGGTTCATCTGTTTGGAATTAGAGTTGAAGAATCGAAGCGTGGGTGAAAAGGTATATTTTCCTACTCTTTCTTTGTCACTTTTGCATTAGAGTAATTTCCAATATTCTTCTTGTTGTACTTTTTGTTTCTTGCATTTTTGTTGTCAAACCATAAAATTGTGTCAGTCGAGTCATTAGTAGGCCCTTTTTTCTTTGTCTATTTACCAAACCCTTGTATGTACAGGATACCAGTGTGTCCCTGAGACACCAATGTGTCACACTGGAGTCTAGTTCTCGCACTGTCATCCTCAGATAGTGAGTTATCTAGTATATAGTCTGAAACCTTTGAGGTCAACTCACCCAGTTCCATATACACCTATTTTTAGCATAAGGGAAGCAATGTGTTTGTTTTCCCTTCTTATTTATCCTCTCTCAACTCATCAAACAACCTAAGGTAGTTTAGGGTAGTTTGTTCCCTTAGGCTCTCTCGTGACCTAGAGCCTTGGGGGTGACGAATCCCCCATCTCTACATTTTTGGTGAACCCAATGTGAAATTATAGTTTTCATTTTTGGGTGTCAGATACCTTTCTCTCATGTTTTGGTGTGTTATAGACTTGTGTGTTTTGAAGCTTTATGAGCTTTACGACTCAGTCTATGACCTCGGGGCATGTTGTTAGAAGGAGCTTATGACATATAGAGGTGGATCCTAAGAAGGTCACTACTAGTCCTACCTTTGATGAAATGATTTCAAGAACATATACAAGTTTCTCTAGTCCTTTTGGGGAAGCTCCTTGTATTCCTACACCTCCTGCTTCTCCTTTTGCTTCATTTGTGGAGGAAGACGATGCTCTCAAGATTATCATAGAGCAACTTCTTTCCCTAAATAGAAGGATTTTGGAGTTTTAGAAGTATCTAGAAAAAGAAAGAGTTATGGCTAAGGCTGATAAGGTTATTAACAACTTAAGAACTGTGTTGGACAAGGACCGGGTAGGTCTCAAGTTTCTTTGGGGCATTGTAGACATAGTGGACACCCATGTCCCTTTGTATAATCCTAGGTTTGGTGTTGTCCGAGACCTTGGGTTTGAGACCTCTGAAAGACATATAGAAGTCTCAATTCCTAGGATATTAGTATGCATGGTCAAGATTGACCCTTCCATTAACACTACTTCTAGTCCTCAGCCACCCCTCATCATTAAGGTAAACAAGGTATCCTTGGGCTTTAATTCCATCAGCTTTAATGTTCCGTGTGGCAATCCTAGAGCCCATGCTGGTCTTGGTGGTGGGGTCTCTGGTAGTATGGTGGTTGGTGGCTCTAGTGGTTCTGATGGAGGTTTTGTTGGTCATACTTCATCTTCTGACCCTGTCCTAAATGCTTTGTTGCAGAACATGGATTAGATACAAAACCAACTAGTGAACTTATCTAGTGTTACTTCTCAACCTACCTTTCAACCTTTATTCTGATACAGTCCTTTATCTATTGTTGTTTTAAACACTCCTATCCCTCAGGGGATGGAGATTCAAAATTTTGAAAAGTATGGTGGTCATGGAGACCCTCGAATGCACATTTCAACATTTAATGCTATGTGCACTAATTTCTTCCACCACAATGCTCTAATGGCTAAACTCTTTCCTAGATCCCTTAAGGACATTTCCCTTGAGAGGAACCTCACTAGATAACTTTGTCTTCTCATTTGATCAATTGGTAAATTAGTTCCTTCAATAGTTCCAGGCTAACATCGGATTGAGGATGACCTTTTTGGATCTCATCCAATGTAAGCAAGGGGACCAGGGGAAGGTGGATGATTTTATCGCTTGATATCAAGCGCTATTCTCTCAAATTTATTATTCACTATTGCACTCAGATGTGTAGAAGTTTTTCATTAGAAACTTACATAAATCATGGCAAGAGAAGTTTTCATTAATGAAATATCCTTCTTTCTCACAACTGTGCACCTCATTGTGTGAATACCAATAGATGGTGGCACAGTTCGAGGGTATGTCTTCGCGTGCCCATTTTGACAACTGGTCCGCAGTATCAATTTCTAGAAAAAACAAATCTATTGTGAATGTGGTCTCTATGTCTAAGGATAAGGGTTTGGGGTGTAATAAGAATTTGAAAAAAATTATGTCTTGTACTATTATTTTGAAGAAGTTATTAAAATAAATCTTTGACATTTCCAGAACCTCAACCTTTGATTGAGCTTTATCTTGATTGGTATGATGAGAATCAATTCTATCAATTCCACCAAGTGCACAAACATGATACTGAGTGATGCATCTGCCCGTATAATGAGATTCAGGACTGCATCGATGATGGGACTATCCATCTTGATGGAAAGAATTTTTTTTTTAATAAATCTAAGGAAAAGGCTAATAGTGAATTGAAAATCTATACTAATATGTTTCCCTCTCATTCTGCAAATTTGGTAGCACAATCTTACATCATTAGAGTTAGTTCTATCTGAGTACGTGAGCATGGTTTTGTTCATGCATATCCCTCCTTTTGAAAATGTGAGTGTTGCACCTGACATAACATTTACCATGTATGATGAGCCTCTCAACAAGGAGCTTTCTCCTATATACATCCTCGCCCAGATCAATAGAAATTTCATAACTAGCATCTTAGTTGATCAGATGAGTCAGGTCAATGTGATAATAGAGGATCTAATCTATTCATAAACGATTAGCATAGGGAGAGGTATAAATAGTCAAAGACCACCCTTCGTACACATGATGGACTATCTATCACCCCTTTGGTCTCTATTTCTCTTTCATTCTTGGTCGGACCTAAGGTTGTTGATGCTTCTTTCATTATCATTCTAGAGTTTGACCTATTTTGAGTTAGGTTGGGCATCCCCTAGCTAACCTCTATGAATGATGTTGCCTCAGTGGTTCATAAATGTTTAAAATTCCCACATGAAGGTTCTATGCATGACACTAGTTATAAATCGCTAGTGTCACATGGGGGTTTCACACTTGATCACTTCTAGCCTACCTCGATTAGATCTCTCCCCCTAGGGGAGATTTTTTGCATAAGGCTTATATTAAATATAAGACCAGGAGCTCAGCGTTGAAGGCTAGTTATTCGGTGCCCCCCTATGCAGTCTTTGTGAAGGCTTCCATGATTATGCAACAACAAGCTGCTTCTTCTACCCAGCAAAAGGGGAAGGAGAATTTTTTTCACGCTCAAGGGTCTTCTCCTTCCACATCATCTACTCCAACTTTTGCTTCTCGCCCTGTCGTGGCATCCTAGGATCTTGCTCTGATGCCTTGCATTGTAAGTACGATGGTGCCCACATGGAGAAAAGTGAAGCAGTAGTTATTTGAGCTTCTTGTCTTGACCATGGTTCCTAGGCTCATTGTCTATGTCAAGGGGAACTTGGTCCTCATGGGGCTACTCCTATGTCTCGGCCTCCGTGGCCTCCTACTACTTCTCTACCTACCCCTAAGGTAGAGAACAGGAAGAGGCCCATTGTCGAGATATCAATTTATATCTCTCTTCCCATAGTTGCTTCTACTCTTGTGCTTCCTCCTCCTACTCCTACCCTGGAGCCTACCCTTCCACTGGCCATAGTTGTGAAGGATACTCCTATGGTTGAGTAGCATCCTTCGACCTCTTCTCAAGCCACGTCTTCTAGTTCCCGTAGTTGACATAACTGGCTTGCACAGGAGCACAAGCGCAAGAGAAAGGCTCTCATCACTAAACACACAGCCTCATAGAAGATGGAGAGAGAACCAATGGCCCCCATTTTTGTATCTTCTTTTGTTGTGCCTACTTTAGTTCTAATAGCCTCTATTATGCTTTTGGCTCCCCAGCAGGATCCAATGACCCTCACTCCAAAACGGTGTATGTTTTCATCACTCCCTCCATGGAGCCCCCTCTTTTGATGTCCCTCCCAAAAATCCCTCCCTTTTCTCAACCAATAGACATGTTGAACGCCATGGTGTTGTCTATTGTGGCTCTATCCTCATCCTCCTCGCCTTTCACTTCTTCTATTGGGATTTCACATCCTCCATTGAAGCACAAGCTGGAGGACGACCTCGCTTCAAAGGGTTCACCTTCTTTGGAAGTGGATTTTGTCTTGGCTTGCATCGTCCTCATGATGCAGGAAACCCTTGCATCCCCTGAGTTTATTACTACCCCTCTCGATGAGGTTGGAAGTGGATCTCAAGTGCCTCCTTCTCCCACCTGATTGACACATGGCACCCCAGTGAAGTGCATGTTTAATTTAGTGGATGATATCTCAGCTTTGTCCTCGATCTTCTCAAGATCAATGACCTTTGCCTCACATGAGCTTGATGAAGAAGACCTTGAGGAGACTTCTGCCTTCACCCTTTTCATAGGTGAGTTGCAGGGTACTGCCCTTACTATCTCGCCCTTGTAGGCCTGTCCACCCTCCCCCTAAAATGATCTAGATTGGGAGCAGGATGACCTATTGGTCGATCAGGAGTAGGGTGGTACCTCTTATTTATCTATAGATTAGATTGTTTGTTTGTTTGTGTTTCCTCATGCTTGTCTTTTTGTGTTTTTGATCCTTTCTGGAGGACCCTTTCTACCCTTGTAGGTATTTGGATATAGGCACAAAACATTTATCATGAACTTCCTCTATGTGTATTGTCATTCTTTTATATGTTGTGAATTTGATTTTTGATATTGGGGACGATGCAAAGCATTGGAGGCATTTAGGCCCTCTTCCATGTTGACCCAATTTTTATTTTTAATTTTTCTTCATGTGCTCTTCTTCATGATCTGAGTACTTCAAGGATTGATGACCATTTTTCATACAAATATTATATCTATTTGTATTTATAAATAGATCCGGCCCTGAACTCTCAAATCCCCCTGTCTCTCTTCATTTCTTCGTCTCTATCTACTTCTTGATGTTGTGGTTCTTATGTGTTGTTCCTTGTGTGTGTGTGAAAATATACCACAAAATACATCTAATCATGTGTTGTGTGCCACAACATTTCTACCTCTCCTTTCTCTCCTTAGGATGTCATGTACTCCTTTCTGTAGCACACACCATCCTAAGGGGGGGGGCTACCATGATGTTATGATTTTTAACTTGGTGAATTCTTTCGAAAGGAATTCATTGGTGTCAAATTTTCTTTATATTGAATTCCTTAACGAAAGAATCCCTTATTGAAACCCGTCATTTTCCAAAATGTTGCATTCTCTCAAGAATTTTGGATGAAATTTTCTTTTGAAAAGAATCTCGTACGTGAAAGGATCTAAAAACTTGTCTTTGAAAAAAGGAGAACTTTTTCTAAAATGAAGAGTTTGAAAACTTTCCTTTGAGAAGGAGCATTCTTTCCAATAGATTTCTTGATGAAAATATCTTTCAAAAGGATTCCTTGATGATAGAATAACTTGTGGGAAATGTGGTGTCTTTCAATCAAAAAATTCCTTTGAATGGAAATCTTGGTGTGTTGAAGGGTTTCCTACTAAAGGAACCCCCTTTGAAAACTTCTCCTTCAATTGCATTCTCTAGTTTTTTACAAAAATTATGTCTTTTATCTGATATTCGATGTCGATGTGTCTTGGTGTCATACATTGTATATCCTTGCATCTAGCTTGGGGACTGTTGGTGTTTTTTCCCGTTGAACCCCGAAATTCTCTAAAGGGATGCCAAGCTTTATATTTGAGAAATTCCTAGGTTAGAGGCCAACACAATGAGTAAACAATTATGAGGTCTGTACTCCTTCTCTTTAGGCTATGTGGGACCAATGAAGGCATTTCCTTATTATTTTCATCATGATTCATTCAAATGGAGAACACTTCAGCACATATGGGCTCCTATAACTGGAAAATGAACAAAATCTACTAAGATTTGGCTGATCTTTTAAGTAAACACTCATCCATTTACCAGGAACAAAAGTACATGTCAAACTTACATATCAAAATTGGCAATGTTATAATTAGTATTTGTTCTTACTTTGAGCCTATAGTTGGACTTACTACCAGTTCAATTATTTCAAAAATTCTTGACAAATAGGTCAATGCTTCATCAATTGGGTAAAAGGAGTCAAATATGGAGCACCCAGTAATACACAAATTGTTTGACCCTGAACTAGATGGACTATTCCCATAATGCCTTAAATTACAAAAACTCACAATATTTAAAACATTACTTCTTATCAGATCCCATGTAAGTTCTTGCAAACCTATGACTATATTGCGGCATTTAATCAACTCTTTGAGTTAAAGCACAAAATAGAATCATACATTCAGTTAATCCATTGAAGACAAACTAAAAGATACTTGATATTTCCATTTATAATCTACAAGAAACTATACACAAGAGAGTACATGTTTAAAATTTCATATTTGTTTCGATGTCACTAATTTATATAGAACTATTTAAGGCTATTACATATACGACTTTATACCCAAGACAAAAACTAGCATACTTTCCAAGCCTTCTGCATTATGCTTGTTTTATGCACTTGAATCCTATACAGACCATTCTAGACTCAAAATCCAACCATTGTAATGAGCTTTGAAATACATTTTATAAACCAAGGGAGAAACAAGCATTGGGCTCATTACAGTTACATTTCAAAAACATTTTATTTCAGCACAAAATTGGATTTCATTTCAAAACTTCCTTGATGGTGACTTGTAACCATTTACTGAACAGGGGAAACCACAATCGTAACAACCATCAAAAAGTGTACCAATTCTATCGAAAAAGGTCACCACCACCAATAAAACTTTGCATTTTACATCTAGCCAAAAACAAAACAATATCATTATCATAACAAAATTTCAACACCCAACATGCTCACTATCACCCAGACCTAACACCAGCACTAGCACCATGATACACATGCCCACTTCGCGTCCTTGTAACAACGGGAGGAGAACTCACCACCCCGTCATCATCTTTGTCTTTACTAGCCATCAAATAGTCATGTACACTAGGGGTATTCATAGAGATGAGAGACACTGCAAGCACCTCTACCCTTGGGAGAGCCAATTGATTCAAAATCACGAGGTATTGCCTATACCCAAGATCCGTTTCGATCTCACTAGTAGGCGAGCTATCAATTATAGCAATGGGGGAATGTTGTCACCTGTAAGAAGCTTGACCATGCCTAACCTTTCTTTGCGTTCCCCGCACAAATCCTGCAAGCTCCTTTCCTTTCATCTCCATTGTTGTAGCATGGCTTCCCAACAAATGGTTGTCGTTGGCATCAACCGATACAGGTTCCTTACCACGGGTGTCATCTCTACATCCATATTTCAAAGCTGAAACACCTGCATGAGTGCATTGTCTGTGCACCAAGATATTACCATGAGGCTTCTACGAGTGTAGCCTCAGAGACCTTCACATCGATAGCGAGGAAGTAGTTGGCCTACTCATTCTTCCTAGATATGCAAGTTTATAGCCCTCACCAGAATGATTACCACACTCTGCACAGACTTGCAAAGAATTTGGATTGTTGATTACAATGGCGACAATGGAGGCTCTCAATCCACATTTATTGAGTGAATTGGTGATGTCAATCATCAATATTCAGTAAAGACCCACACGTGTGAACAAGAAATCGCTCATTGGCATCCACTTCATCACCATTAATCTCTTAGGTGAATGGGAGTTCACACATCATGCTTCATGATTACCAGAAGTTAATTCCTCACACGAATGGAGATCAACTTGAACACTCCTTAAGCACATACGCCATTAATGCTCACTCTTTGCAGAACATAAATGGCCATCACATGTGTGGGTAAGTGGAAGAAGTTGAGTGCACCAAATGTGGAAGTTTTTGCCTTAGCCAGAAAAATGAAATCGGCATTGCAAAAATGGGATCCCATTTTTTAATAAACGGTATCCTATTTAGGCTTGGGATCTCGAGCCTAAAATAAAAAAACGGGATCTCGTTTTGAAAAAATTCCATTTTTGGAAAGTTTTTAAAATGGGATCCCGTTTTGTAAAGTTTCCATTTTTGGAAAATTTTCAAAACGGGATCCCAGTTTTGAGAAATTTCCAAATGGAAAATTTCTATTTTGGCAATTTTCAAAATGGGATCTTTTGCTAAATAGGGTCCCATTTAAAAGCATTAAATTTTTTTTTTTTAATAAAACGGGGTCTTGTTTTAGAACGGGATCGTGTTTTTTAAAATTTTAAATGTAGGTCGGGTTTTTGCTTTGTTGATAGGTTTGGGAAATGGTTTGGGGATCCGAACCTAAGCCCTGGACCTAGTTTGACTTGCAAGTTGAAGGTCCTAGCAATGCCACAAAAAAATACTAAATTTGGGCATACGTCTGAAGGCTTTCTTTGTAGAGTTTTTCGACGAAATTCAAACCCATTATAGATTAGATAGTACAGATTCCAAATATGTAATTTTTTTTACAATAGGATTTATTTTTTTATTTTTTATTTAATTTTTGATTAAACCGGTCCATAAACTTGAATTATTAGTGTTGTTTAGTATTTTAATAACTTTTTATCAACATAACATTTTTATGAACAGATTACACTAGAACAAACCTCAAATAATTGTATTCAATTTAAAAAATTATAATCAAAAAATGATAATTTTAGGTCATCTTATGCATGTCGTACACGATGATTTTTCAAAACGACAAATATGCCTAATAAAAATTTAACAAAAAAAAATATTCAATACAAAATTACAAAAAAATATCAAAAACAAGCTTCGGTGAGTCACAAATCTTTTCCCAAAAGGATTTAGAAAAATACAATTATTGAGGTCAAAATATGGATGTCGTACACGTGCATGGTATGGAAAAAAAAGTGACTTTTAAATAATGGTTTTTAGAAATGCCTATGGAAACTCAATTTGTACAATCTGGGTATTGAAATAAGTTAAATATTTGGAAACTAGACTCTGAGTACTACATTTTAGGATTAGTGACTTTTTTGAAGATTCCATCTCTAAGTGCTTAAAATTTTAAGGTCAAAGTGTCAAATTCTGAAAATCAGGGAAAACACTTCCACTTTTTGGCCAAAAAGTGGACTCAACTTCTTGTCAGCACCCGTGTGTTTCTAGTTTTTGAATATCGATCATTGATCTATTGATGAGGTGGGAGATCGAACAATCCTCATCGAATTGACTATGTTTGAATTCTAACTCATTTGTTTCAGCCAATGGGAATCTTGCCAGCTTGGCACCCACTTCATCATGCAGGTTCCACCCATAATTCATTGTGGTCAGCAGAGGGTAGCCACACATCAACTTTTCGTTGACCCCATTGATCTTTTCAAGATATTATTTAAATCGAGCGAGGTCAGCAAGAAATGGTGGAGATTAACTCTCAACACTAATCCTTAGCCATTGATCTAAAACAGCAGGCGACAAGCCCCATAGTAGAGACTAGGCTCCACATCCATAGAAGGAAATGCATCACCAGTCCATGGACCTCACACCAAATAATTAGCCAACATTTGAAACCAGCGGGGTCAATGGGGAATGGTCCAGATTCATTCCCACGATCAAGCAATCTCACAACCTACACGTGCAATAAAGTTAGTTTTAAAGAAGGGGCCATATTAGGCCGATGGGAATTTAACCCTTGGGATAACATGACCTATGCCTAAGTCAATTAGAAAATAAATTTTGGCTCAATCTTGGAAATATTTGAAATAGGCGACATGAGGGGTGACCGACATTCCTAGACAAGGGAGCCAGTACGAGAACACATTCGAAGGCTCAAGTGATGACTTAAACGACAGGTAATAGGCCGAGCAAGTCAACTCTAAATTAGAATGAATGAGTTTTTAAGACATAAATAGTGAAAATGAGGGTTTTCTAGGCCTAAAACTCCTCCCCATCCTAGAGGACAAAAACCTCAAGACTTGACCAAAACCATATGTCATTCAACAAAATAAGAAAATTTTGGGAGCTCCATCAGGGACAACCCGACTAGACATGTCTTTATGTAACTGTCCTACAACTAAGTTTGCAATAGTCATAGGTTTATCTGGTCAGTGTATCTGATCAAGCTATGTCTTATCATTTCGGCTAGTGTGTCTTATGATTTTTTGACTAACATGTTTTTTTTGTAGCCTAACATGTTTGTGGTGAGATCACAACTTGCTTTGTACAATCGAGAACCTGTGGAGCCTCCCCTCTTGTAGCTTTGCAGCTGAGAACCAGTGGATCCTTTTTTCTCTCTCTTCACGTCCAAGTGCACTAGATTGAAGATCTGCTTCCTCGATGCTATGGGTATATTCTCTTCAATCTCTTTCTACTTTAGCTCGCATTTGAATTGACACATGCTCAATAAAGTGGGGGAAAAATGTAATGGCATGAATTTGCACCCTAGAAAAATTCCCCATTTATTTTTCCTTCACTTTAAAAACTATAAGTCGGATGATGTAAAACTCACAATTGTTAGTTTATTCCTTTGGCATGGCCTTGTATTTTTGTGTTAGTGGAGGAATTTTCGTCAGGGACATGTGTGCATTGCGTAGACATCCATGCGCCACACTAACATCCTAACAAGATTCTTATACCTAGAATCCATAGAAGCATTACGTTTTTAGGTGGTTGTGAAACTAATGTCTTTTGTCCTTCCTTGGTCAATAAAAAATGACTTTTTAAGCTTACAAGACATCAAGAATAATGGAGAAAATTGTGTGCAAGAGGTTATTATGTTCCATCATGCTAATTTATGAAGATCTATTGAGTTATCCTCTACATGCTATCTACAACAAACTATTATGTTTTGGGAACTAACCTTTTGTAGGTCTATCAAGCCATATATCTATCAACATTTGTGGAAAATTTTGGCATGGCAACACGTCATCAAGATAACATTTTTATTTATCATTTATCATTTTTATCAATTATCATTTTTTGGCCTCTAGCCGACCTAGGGTATGCCCTCTTGATCATCGTCACTTATTGTATATGGAGGTAGAAATTGTAAGGAAGCTAAGGTAGTGTAAAAACTTCCTACACTAATCTTGAAATGAGGATAATGCAAAACTTTATAGATCTTTACAACAATTATAGAAAATTAAATAGAAATAAACATAAATATCATGCATGCCAAAACACAATGATTTACGTCGGGAAAAAAATTTCAGGAGAAAAATCCCACACTCCAAAATTTACCCAATATATTATTTATAAATCATGAAGATTGCAATATACTTGTAGATCAAGCTTCTCACAGGAGTACGACCAACTAGAGATCTAGAGGCAACACGACTGCTATTAGACTCTTAGAATACATCATAATGCATAGCCATAATACAATGCCCTTATAAAATAAGGTTGGATTCTAGGTGAAGACAAGCCAACAAAATATCCTCTATCATATCTAATATTTAATGATGAATAATCCATATTTACAATAATAACATATACATAAAAAATGGCTTTCGAGGGCATTGCCCCTAAATCACAGCCAGTGTGTGTGGCCCCTGGACCTCACAAGGGGCCACCCCTTTGCACCCCACATGTTAACCTATCAATAAAAAACCTTATTTAATTATAAGGTTGAGAAACATTTTCCCAACATAAATACCAAAATGGGGTTTGACTTAGTAAAGACCCTATACAACACAACCTTCCCCCCTCTTTCCATGTGTGTAGGCCAGATCTGGAAGTTTTAGCAGGAGGTAGCTCCAAAAAACAAGAAGTAGATTGTAACTTGCATCTCAGACTTTGTAGATATAAAAGAGGAGGAAGCCAATGTAGGGCATCCCATTCCCTTGTCCTTTCCATTCAAGCTCAAATTTATGTCACAGGTTCCTCTCTATTCTCATTCTCAGATCCAAGGCTATTTTGTTACTTTTCATTTTCATCCATGTGGTAAATTACATTTTTAGATCTAGGGTTATATGCCAAATAGGATTATTAAATCACACTCCAAATTCATATCTTTTACAACTCAAGAAAACATAAACCCTAGGAGATTGGCTCTCCCTTATGGCAGTAAGCCAATCATAAAACCCTAGTTGGTTTATGTTTGAATGTGGAGTCAAAATGAAAAGGAGATAATCCTAGTTAGCCTAATTAGATCTAGGATCACTTTTCCCACTCTACAAGATCAACATATGGTTAGAAATCTCATAGAAAGTTGATGATTATGAAAGCCAAAATATATTGAATACTCAAGACAAAGACTGGATAACACAAATTTAGAATCAATTATAAATCTTCCTTAATAATATTGCAATCTTTTAGTTGTGTTCTTAGTTTCATAATCTTGATAATTTAGTCTTGGATGTGGTCAAAACCTTTAAGATCAATATTCATCAAATCATTATCAATTTGATATATCCTCTAATATTATTAGTTTTACCATACAATATTTTAATGGACATATGCATCCAAGTATTTTCTCATGATTGATCTCCCATATTTCCTTTGAATTAGCATTAGTAGGTTCACTAATGGTTTCATTTAAATAGACTAGATAATTTTTTATCATGAGATAATTTAATACTGGTTTTCTCCATGAAGCATAATTATATGAAATTGGGAGCTCAATTTGAGATTTCCCCATTTGCAATAACACAAAAGAAAGAAAAGAAAGAAAACAATAACCCCAAGATTACCCCCATAAAATTAATCAATCAAGAATCCCCCTAGAATATATGATCTTGGAACATTATACTCACTGAAATTACAAGTGCTACTTGCCAACAATATTAAAGTGGACTTGATTTTAGTGCATAAAAATACCAAATTTAGCCATAAAATCAAAGTACACATTTTACAAAAAATAAAATGAATCTGATTACACCACAGTAAATTACATTAAAAAATACACTTCCAAGAAAACTACACCAAAAATGTTAACGTAGGAAAGAGAATGAAGCCCTAGAAGTTCCCAAAATTGGAATTATTCAACAACACATATGAGAATTTGAAATTTATAGGAAAACTAGACATCAAAATTAAAAACCTATAGCACCACTTTGAAGAGAAAAATATTATACCCCAAATAAATAAAAAACAATCAAAATTTGGGGTTGGATGACTGAGTTATGAGCCTCTAAAGTTGGATTGCAAAATAAAAAATTGCAATGGATAAGGGGATTGGCTTAACTAGTCAATATGTTGATGTCACACTGACATCATGTTGATGTTAACAAAGAATATTCTCAAAGCCATAAAAATATTCTCCTTGTTGATAATAGAGTATTCCCTTCCTAAATTGAATATTTTGTCTTTGGAATATGTGAAAAATATTTTATTGGATTTCAAAGAAATGTTCTTTTGGGGAATATTCCTTGATATATTTTTCTACCACAAAAATGTTATCTGATTTCTTCATCAACATTCTAAGAATCTAGTAGAATATTCATTGATTGTCTATGTCATCGATGACATGTCCATGGGTTCATAGCGGGCCAGTGGCATGGTGCCACATGGTGCCTACTAGAAACACCAATACCTTGTTTGTATAGGGTACTTGTGGTTTGCAATACTCAATTGTAATATTTTTATTTTTATTTTTATTCTTTTTTAAATTTCTAAAAAAAATTAAAAATTAGAAAAAATGAACCGACTCATACCCTTTTTTTCTACAAACTATAATAATGATGACATCAATTGTTCAATTATACTAATAAAGTTGTATGATTGAAAGAGGGAAAAAAAATTCTAAGGGCATGGGGTAAAGTGCTCCAAATTTGATAATTTGACAATCAATCTTAGGGTCCTTGGGCCTCCTAGATACAATGATAGGGTTTGGTTTGGTCCAAAATGCTCCAAAATTGTAGCCACCTTTTGGATATATCAACCACCTCCTAACTTCAAACCCTTGTAGATCTTATTTTAGATGTCTAATTTGGATGAACCAAAAGGTAAAATTGACTTTCTTGAACACCTCAAATTTGGTATTTCTATCAAGTTTTTTGGATTCTCTAAGTCATCATTTGTTGCAAGAAAATATCATGCTCAATTTTTCAAGATCCACATAGATTTGAAACCTAGATCTCTTAATTAAGACTAATAAGAAGCAATCCCACAAGCTCCATACTATGTAATAGTTGGTATAGAAAGCTCTATACCATGCAAGATTTGGTTGAAGATTGTAGCCACCCAAGATTTAGGAACTTCTATGAAAGCACAAGATAAATCAAATATTAGAGAATAATTGTACTTTCAAATGATGCAAATATACAATGATAAACAATTTGAGATGAAAAAAGGAACCCCTTAGTTATATAGGCCAAGGTGAGATATAGGATTGCATAGTATTGTGACATGTGTCTTAATCTTATGACTTGAGACATAAAGGGATAAATATCCTATGTGTACCCTAAGTAAACTTAAGTAACTAGTGTGAATACGACCTAGGTGATGAACTAGCTAGGTAAGACACCCCTTTCACACCAACAAGACTTGCCCGAATTTGCATACCTTAAGGGATGAATTCCTTGGTAGCTATAATCCCCAAATCTCAATAAATTCCTTCATATCTATTTTAAGAGTTGGAGATGTGGGGATACCCTTATCTATTTTCTTTAAACTTGAAGTATGTTATACACCCAATCCCTAATCCTCGACAACAATAATGGTCATAAGGTATCCCTAACACCTAAAACTATAAAAATCTCATGTTTTGCACTATTCTTTTCCACCTACCTCCTTGCATGACCTAAAACACCATTAATGATCCAATAAATCCCTACAACTACCCAATACAATTCTCTCACAAATTATTATTTATTCCAAGGGCACAAATTGAAAAGGATTTCGAATGATAAAAGATGAAGTTTCCCACTTTGTAATTAATATAGTAGTTGAATTTTCATGCCTTATAGTATTCACACCATCTCATAGCCACCATTGTAGCAAATTTTGCTAGCTCATCCATGCCCTAGCATGCCACAATCAAAATTATCATTAATGTTAGGGAAATTTAGAAATCAAATATGAATTTTTCCCTATGATGTCTTGGGCCACAATTTTAGGCACAATTCAAGGAGAAACAACCTTGATAAGTATGGGTGTCCTCTATGGCAGACCCCTTAAAGGATTTTTACATGAATACATATTTTCACACCTCTAACATTGATCACAAATGTAACATGCTAATCATTCGCTAAAGTAAAATTTCCTAAGTTTTCACTTTCAAGTAAATAATATGTAACTTAACCATTTCCATAAAAAATAAAATCATTTATAGAGAACAAATGAACATAGATGTCATAAACATTGGTTCCATTCCAATATAACAATAATCAAATTACAATATTCCAAAAAATGTGTACAAAGTACATACATAGATCAATCAAGCTTCAAAGCAATAGATATAGATGGTCCAGGAATCTCCTTTCAAATCTTGGTCTCTTGTCATTTGCTAAGGAGGAGAAACATCACTCAAGCAGTTTTCCACCAACCATGGACTCATATGCAGTCCCTCGCACATCTATCATATGATAGATGGCCCTTCCCTTCGACGAAGAGATTGGTCGAGTAACCTTGTAACAACAACCATTTTGAGCTTAGTGTTGCGTCCTACATGTCTAGAACTCGTAAACCCACAATCTTGGACTAGAATGTATATAAATGGATCATGGTGAATTGACAGTGGAGACAAAGGCAATCACACTACTTTGGCCAAAGTTTTCTCACCCAGTACTTCGAGTAATAGCCATCCTACTCACATACACTACTCAAGATCGATTTGAATTTAGGCCACTATACTCTATGCATAGGTTTTTCCTCCTATGGGTAGCCTTTAACCCTAGAAACAACCTAATCCCTTTCCTATAATCTCAATTGTATTTTCTACTCACAAAGCATAAATACAAGTTACCCTTCCTCTAATGGATAGTCAAATCCTAACTGTAACTTACAAGCTATCTAATTCAATCAAATAACTTAGCAAATAATAACCCTTAAGTTACCCTTGTTTAATCATATCTATTAAGCTTATACTTATGACAAACAATCCATCCTATTATGGAGTAACTACAAGAAATTTTATAAAAAATCATAAAACAACTTCTTTTTCCTTTCCAAAGAAAATGCTATTATTTCCTAATGCAAGCATTCTCAAGCAATACCAAACTGTGAACCCCAATCCTATACTTGTACAAACATGAGAAACAAACACATAATTAGATTCAAATGCAAGTTAGAACAAGAATTCCCCATGAAATTCATCTACAATGCTCAAATAGAAAGAAAATGAAGAACAAAACAAGAAACTAAGTTAAATTCTATCTATGCAATGCAAACACTCAATCCCATGGGGAGTTGGTGCCAATTATGTGTAGAAATTGGCCCTTTCCCAACTCCTATGATGCAATATTGATGAGTGATCCACTTTGATGCAAATTCAATCAAGCTCCATGATGAAAAACCTGCATAACCTAGCTAAGAACTTGATAAAATGGATTAAAGTATATATGTTTGAGGATGAAGTTGAGTATAGTAAGTTTACTCAATTTGTGGATGATATTGCAATAGAGGAGGCCTCTATTTATAGATTTGAAGAATGTGAGATTGAAGGATTTGGGTGAATGTGGGACAAAAGACCAACCAATGAGAGAAGGCCACTTGTCCACATGTGATTGGAGGAGGAATGAGCACATTTTGGTCAATGTGCATGATAAATGCTATGAGATTCAAATTTGAAATTTGAAAGTGACATGTCTAGAGGGAAGGGAAATGGAGTTAATGTCACTTGGCTCAAGGCCAAGGACATGTAAGAGGCATTAAATATCTTGTTGGAAGTACCCATCCCCTTTTGGAGGGATTTTTGGATTGGAAGAATATTCCACAAAAGATGCCCTTTTGAATGGAAATTGATGATTTAATAAATCAAATAAATTGTTGATTTATTGTGCAAGTTTCAAAATCTAGAGGATTGAAGTGATTAGGATTAGATAAATAATCATGATTTGATCAATTAAGTAGAAATTAGGTGATTTGACAATTTTGACTTAGATTTTAGGATTTAAACAAATCAAAGTTGAGAGGAATAATGATTTTAGATTTAATGAAATAAAGATTGATTTTAGATTTAATGAAATAAAGATTGATTTATTTAATTAAAGAAGGTGGTGTTAGATTAAATCAAATAAAGATTAATTTATTTAATTTAAATGATGTGACCTTAGAGGTTAATTAAATAAAGTGAATTATTTAATTAAAAGATAGACTATAGGATTAATTAAACAAAATGATTTATTTAATTAATGGAAGAGTATGACTTAATCAGATAAATTTGATTTATTTAATTAAAAGAGGACTTGTGATGACAAGCTGAGAAGGTGATTTGGGATGAAACGATGTTAGTAGTCAGGATCAAGTGTGTCGGATTGACTTGTATATTTTTTCATATCTACACAAACAAACAATTCAAATCTTAATCTTTCATAAATAAAGATAAATAAGAGAAGACTATATCCTCATTCCTGTAATATGCTTAACCCAATTGATTGAATTGATGCACAACCTTCCAATAGTAACTTCTAGCTTTACTATATTAACTCAAAGAAAATCCTTAGTATAGCCTCTTACACAAAATAACACTATGTACTCTCTCAAAGTACCTCAAAGCTCTCACAAAATATAACTCACTGATTATTTGCAGCAAAATAAGTTTGAAGAAATGTGCGTCCCAAATGAGAGAATCCACCTATCTATTTATACAGATCTATATTGAAGCCAAAAGATAAGGCATGTCATTTGACACCTTTCTTCATGCAAGTCGACTCACTACACACAATAAAAAGGTGGTAGTAATCTAAGTGTAAACTCGACATATTATTCTACAGATCGATCTCTATGGCTTGACAACAACTCAAGACCAATTCAATCATGCACATGCTCAAAGTTGATAATCGACTTGTAAGAAAAGTAGAATTCTATAGAAACAAAGTTTTCATATGTTGGCACCATGTTGCAACCATCTTCCCTATTATTTAGCATAATTTATCTCATTGAAATAGTCTTTTATTTATAAGCTATGCACAAGCTAAGTCGGCTTGGTCACAACTTATTTTATTGCTAGGTAAAAGATGAATCGACTCCTCTTTTATAGTGTTCCAACCATGCTTTGACTTAGAACATTTACTTGTTGCTTTATTTTTTTAAAAATTTTATAATGTAGTTTAAATAGTTTCGTCGCTTTATACAAAATTGTCCAAGTTGAAATAATTTGTTGTTCTAATTTGGAGATGCAGTTCCATATGGTATCAACTAGGGTTTATTTCCCATATCAGTCTTTGTTATTGCACATTACTTTGCATATATAATCGACCTTTATCCTATGACAAACATATGTATTAATCGGCCCATAATACTTTGTGTAGACACCTAAACTTGACCACTTACATTTTGTCAAATTTATTCTTTTTTCGTCTAAATATCCTTTTATCCACATTAATTAAATAATGTTACTATTATTTAATTAACATCCTTAAAGTCCTCTAAGTCCCTAAGGTATTTAATTAAATAATTAAATACCTTACCCCTTTATCCCTTTCTTCCAAACAATTAAATAAATAACCCTTATTTAATTCCCTTTATGTCCCATCAACACTTAATCGTAACTCATCTCATAATCCCATCATTAGGGATGTGCACATTCCTAATCCATGATTAGGAGGTGTCACGTCTTCCAAGTTTTTCAAGTTGGCTCACAATCATCATTAGCCACCTAACCCTCTTCTAATCCTTCATCAACTAGTCTAATCAACCCCTTTTAGTCAACTCTTCCCTCAACCCAATGAAATTTTTAATTCCATTTTATTCTTCCAACACCCTTAATGGAATTTTTAATTCCATTTACAATCTTCGTGTCCTTTCCAATGGAATTTTAAATTTTATTTATTCACCCAAGGTTTCTCAAGGAATATTTGATTCCTTTTGTCTTCCCCATGCATATTAAAAAGGAATTTTTAATTCTTTTTGGTCAACCTTTGATCTCCACCCTTGATCTCTTGTCCTTGGCCAAGAATGAATCTTGACCATTCATTCATCTCTCCTTGGCTAAATGGCTAACACTTAGCCATTTCACAACCCTAACCAGAGGGACATTCAAGCTAAGCATCACATTCAACCCTTCCAAGTACTCATCCCATTCACAGCCATCTTGCATCCAAATCAAACATTTACAAGTCGTTATGCTACTGAAATCGATCTAGAAGCACACAAATCAAACGATCTACAAGGCCAATGAATCGATCAACTTGGACAAGGTAATATAAAACTTTTATCTTTTATTTTGTTCAAGTTTAACTTAGGCCAATCTTGAGGTTTTGTTTGTGTTTTTCCTTGCTTGCATTTTTCATTTTGTTTTGCATTTTAGAATTGGTAAAAACACCTGGACACATTTTTGGCACGCTCGGTGGGACCCACATCACAAGTCTATCCTTTCACATTTTCTATTGTTTACGTTTTGTAGGTTTCAGAGGCGAAACTACTCTGACAGGCGAGCTTGCTCAGCACAGAGGCAAACTTGCCTAGACGGACAAGCGAATTTTCCTTCAGGGGTGAATTTTCCTAGATAGATAGGCAAATTTTCCTTTAGGGGTGAATTTGTCTCTTAAGAAGGGCAAATCTACACATCATAAGGGAAAAGTTGCTCTCAGGGGTGAACTTGCTTCCCTTTAGGGGCAAACCTACTTGGCCCACACAGATAGACGAACCTGCCTTAACAGACAGGCGAACTTGCCTTAACAAATAGGCAAACCTGCCTTAACATATAGGCAAACCTACCTTAATAAATAGGTGAACCTGCCTTAACAAATAGGGAAACCTGCCTTAACAAACAGGTGAACCTGCCTTAACATATAGGCGAACCTACCTTAGTAGATAAACGAACCCGCCTTAATAGACAAGCGAACCTACCTTGACAGAAGGGCGAAGTTGACTTTACAGAGGGGTGAATTTTCTCAACAGAATGGGTGAACTTGTCTCGCACAGAGGCAAATCTAAGGTGAATCTGAAACCCTAATCTTCTGTTTTCCATGTCGTTTTTCTTCCATTTTTAGATGCTAATCCGTTAACCCGTCTGTTTGTGAGTGTGTCTCTTTTCTCTAACAATTTGTGCAGTTGTCTCTTGTTTGTCCAAGACTGGTGGTTCAAAACTACTAACACGTTTTCTATAGAACAATTGGTCCCAGACCTTTAGGTAGTCTATTTGTTACTTTTCCATACTAGCTAGGCACATGTAGCTTCAATTAAAGGGTCAATTTATACTTGTTTGTTGTGTTTGAGAGTAGGTTGTTGACATATCCACTCCTCTTGCACCTTTAGGTGATCCTGGGTGATGATAAATCACAACTTTCTCTAGTCTAGTTGAGTCTGCCTAGGAGGTGCTAGTGCGTCTTATCTCTCCCCTTGCACTTCATGCAAGCCTAGGGACTAGCCAAAGCATCTAGTATCTTCTTCCCTTAGCGGGACCTACCTAGGATTTCATCACCTGGGGGATGATTCCAACCACATGTTACCAGTGGGGTATATAAAGGGGAGAGAGTGAAAGCTATACCTCAATCCAGTCACGTCATGTTTAGTGGAGCATCGAAGCTAGGGTGATACCTAGATAAGACGTGAAGAGTTGGTCCAAGTTTCTAGTACTTCGCTAGGACTCCTGACTCACGCTTGTGATGGGCTGGTGTTCACGGTTGTGCCCCATGTATTGTGCGTCTATCAGGGACTCACAAGATAGCCTTGTTCAACCTAGATAGAGATCCTTATCACTAATCTTAGGACCATGTTGCCTGGAGTGTTTTCTCTGTGTGATACCAGTGCTTTCCTTTTTAGTTGAGTCAGTTCAACCTTCTATCTATTGTTTGTCACACTTGTCATCCTTTGCCACAGTCCCCCTTACCTTCAGAGGTGGTTTTGCTTCTTAGTCCACTCTAGGTCAACTGTTTAGGTGAATTTGTTTATGGGTTACCCTCTTAGGTGACCTCGTTTTCGCTTGTTCTCTTGAACAGTTGAGTCTATCCACCCCTTTGGTGAGTCTGTCAGTCATCAAATTCACCCGTTCCCTAAAAACAGGCAAATTTTCCCCTTGTTAGGTGATTTTGCTCAGTTGTTTGGGCAATTTTTCTCCCTTTGTTTGGCGAATTTTCTCTTAGGGGCGATCCTACTCCTGTGTTTGGGCGAATTTTCTCTTAAGAGTGATTCTGCTTTGCAGTTTGGGAAAAATTGCTTATCATAAGGGTGATCTTGCTTCTTGTTTCAACACTGCCCATCATCCTGTCTTTCGTTCAAGTCCTTGTTCAGGTCCGTTTAGGATTCCATTATCTGTTTAGTCCCGTTCGTGATCCCCTCTTTCACTCAAGTCCATGTTCAGGTCCGTTTGGGTGTCTATTTTCCCATTTCGGATACTGTTCTTCGTTCAAGGCCCCATTCTGGGCCGTTTTGGTATCCGTTTATCCCTTCATTCTCCCATTCTTTGTTTGATCCATCCTTCGAGTCTATTTAACCGAGTTCGTTTGTCTATTAGGCAATCCTGCAAGTTAAACCTACCTATTCTTTTGTGTCTTCAGCTGTTTGGATGAATTTGCAACTACTTAAGTGAACTTTCATCCTTAGGTAGGTGAATTTTCCAAGCAAGTTCACCTGTTTCCTATGTCAGCTAGTCCTTGGGCGAATTTGCTAGTCAAAACAAGTGAATTTTCCACTTAGAGCAAGCAAATTTTTCAGTAAGAATAGGAAAATTTTCCAATCAAAAAAGGTGAATTTGATAGTCAAAATAGGAAAAATTGCAAGTCAAAATAGGCAAACTTGCAAGTTAGAACAAGTGAACTTGCAAGCCTGATAGGCAAACTTGCAAGACCTGATAGATGACCTTGCAACCTTCAGGGACGAAGCTGCTTCCCATACAAAATTCAGAGAGTCAATCCTTCATGCCACAATTATGCTACATCTTACTCAGTCCAAAATCATAATCCAATCATTCCTCCTCTTCCTGTTCATCCCCAAACCATCCAATTCTTTTTAAAAACTAGGAATTTATTTACCTTGACTTGTCGGGGTCATAACTTCTACTCTGTGCTTAGAATTCAAAACCGTTTACACTGGCGGAAAGGTCTCCAAGAGTAATAATTTAATCCCTAAAATAGAGTGCCTTCAATAACCCAATTTTAGGGATGGATGCAAGTTTCAACCCCAAATTCCGCTTTGAAGACCTCTGAAAATGCGATTTACTAAGACAGAAAAAATCGAAAAAAATTCAAAATTTTATTTTTTGGTTTTTCTCAATCCTGTCACCCTTGGACTGTTCTGGACCATAATCTGAGCTTTAATATTGTCATAATCTAAGCTCCAATCCAATTCTAATCTAAGTTTTATTCTCATCATTCAAATCTAAGCTTCAATCCAATCCAAATCTGAGCTTTTAACCAATCCTAATCTAAGCTTAACCTGAATCCCAATATGAGCTTTTAGTCCATCCACATCCAAGATCTTATAATATCAAAAAAAATCTTAAGATATCTTCTTCCATATTCTTCCAATCCATCCTATTTATCTTTTCATCACCTATCATTTTCTTCTAATCATCTATTCCCATCTTTTCTATCCATATTTGTTCCATCTAACATCATGAATCCTTATCCTTCATTAGTGCAACCAAAAATAGTAGTCAAGGGAAATCCCAACTACATTGATAACGATAACGAAAGTCTTGTTGATCAAGATGAATATAATACATATTCCCTTGATTTTGTCATTGCTAGCAAGCTTCTTCCGATCCCCTCCCAAAATCCAACCACTCCTATGAGCTATCCCCCTATGCCTTCATCCACATCTAGTAACAGTCCTTATGCTACCTTTGACAAGGGATATCTGATATCCTCACCATCCACATATTCATCATGTCCTCCCACTACATCTCCCTCCTATCCAACATCCACATCCTCCTATATTAATTCACCATCCCCATACTCCTATCCTTATCATCATCAACCATCACAATATCTCTACCTTAATCCCACATCCACATCTTGCCATCCTAATCCAACATCTACATTCTCCTACACAAATCCATCCCCCACGTCCTCTATCCTGGTTCATCATCTCAATCTTCCCATTCTAATTCAACCCCACACCATCCTATCATAATCCACTATTCCAGTATTCCTACTATAATCCACCATCCCAATCTTCCCAACCTAATCTAGCATCCACACCCTCCTATATTATTTCATCATCCACATCCTCTTGTATCACTCCCCCCACCATTCCATTATATTTTAATCCTCCTGCCAATTCACCCTATCTCAATCCTCCATCTAATCTCGATCCACTTGCCAAGATTAATCCTCCACCTACTCCTAGTCCTTTGTCCAATTCCATCCAATCGTTTAATCCTAATCCACCAATCCCTAATGCTAGTCCTCCGCCCATCCATAATCCTCCATCCATTTCCATCACCCCACCTGAACCTACAATTCCCAAATATCTCCTTCCAAATGTCATCCAAGGACTCATGATAGAAGATGCATCCCCAAATCCACATCTTGATGTTTTGGAACCATTCCCTCCCACTCTATCATGTACGGTCACTAGTGACGAGGCCCTTCTCCATATCATACCTATCACCCCTGTTGCTACTCCTAACCCCATCCAAATCGTTGAAACCATCAAGCCCAATGAATCCATTGAATCCCCATCTTCTACTCCTAGATCCACCCAATCCATTGGAGACATCCAAATCCAATCTACTCCTCCTAGTCCTAGTATTACCGAACTTCAATTCGATGAACATCATGAATCTTCCATCCTCCTATCTCCCCCACTTGAGGAGTCCCTCCAACACTCCTCCCATGCCATGCCTCCCACACAAGATGATTCATGCCAAGTGCTCGATCCAAAGCATACAAGCATATCCCCTCCTCCAAATCAATATCCTTCCATCCTATCTCAAGATCACACTAGCTCATTTGCTCCATCCCATGTTCCCCTTTGCACTCAAGATCCATTCACTCCATCTCATGAGCCCTTATCACCCGATGTCACAAATCTAGATCCTATCATATCACCTATTCCCTCTCCCGATCCCTTATCACTCATTCCTCCCAATCAGGATGCTACCAACCCATCATCTCCATCTCATGATCCTTCATCGCCGCCTAGCCCTACCATCCCAACACCACTTTTATATCACCTTGGTAACATTAAACTCATCCATGGTGGTTTTCTTGTAGAAGAAAAATAAAGCATATGCACCACCCTTCCTCCTCCAACTAATAATGGACTCGCATCATGCTTCCAAAATAATAAGCATCCTACCATAGAGCACATGCTCAAAAACATGAACTATCAAGAAAAAGGTTTAGGCCTTCATTAGCAAGGTATTTTAGAGCCCATCCAGGTCAAAGAACATCCAGGTGCATAATGTCTGGGATATATCTCCCAAGAATAAAAATCCAAAAATGTTGGTACAACCTCCATACATCCTAATCAAGCCTCTTCCAAATAAATGAGAGGCACTTCCCATCGCTCCACCAAACTATTCGTCACCATCCCCCTCCTCCATCATGTTCCCTCAAGACAACTGTCCATCTTCCTCCTTCATCCTCAAAATCCATTTTGGGCCCTTATGCCCCTCCAGTCACCACTGCTCAACCTCCATCTACTGCATCTATTTTGGGTCCTTATGTCCCTCCATTCACCCTCACACGTCCTCCATATACAAAGTCCATTTTGGGCCCTTATATCCCAACATCACCTCCTCCATCTCATCCTATTTATTCTTTCATCCATCCACCGCCTATCCCTAGCACACCTCATAAAAATCATAAATTCATAATCCCTAATCAGGACCAACAAAGGCACCCCTCCATGCATGCTATCTCACATCCTCCATCCACACATCATCATCACCCATCCATGTCTCCTCCACATCATCCATCGCCTCATACTCGTCCCATTGCTACTAAAAGAACTTTGGATGGAAAAATAAAAATGAATAAATCCAAACATCCACATGAATCTAAAGCTCCTCATGTCCCCTTAAAAAGGCATGTTGACGAAAAGAAAAATACAATTCAAAATCCAAATCCATCCAAAAGGCCACAAAGGCCCACCAAAGCAAAAATCAAAACTATGTGGATTCCCAAGAACAAAGATGTAGTGCCTTCAAATGAAAAAGCCATAATGACATTCAAAGTTTATAATCCAACTAGGAATGATTCGCATCCTCCATCTCCTAAATCTATTTTGGGTCCCTATGTCCCAAAATTCACTATCCCAGCTCCTCCATTATCCTTACACTCTCCATCCATTCATCCTCCTATCCTTACACATCCACCACCACATATGCCAATGTTGGTCTTGAACACATTCCCCAATCACACATCCACTCCATCATTCCATCCATACACTTTTCAACATCCCATCCACTATCCCCCATATCTCCCCCATCGAATCCCTTTAGTCCATTCTCTTGCATAATCCATCCATTCTAATAAGGTTGTACCAACATTCGAATAGTCACTTCAAACATAGGCTCTTATTACCTCATATGGAATTTGAAGCTTGAGTCTTTCATCCATATCCCTATCAACTATCTTCTAAATCCACATATCCACATCCCTATCGTTATCCATCTCCATCCACATTTATGTCCAAAAAGTCAAAAAAATCAGAAAAAAAGTCAAAAAAATCCAAAAACAAAAAAAACAATAAAGATAGTAAAGAGAAATAATCCATCCAATGGTGAAAACTTGGTAAAAAAACACCTTGGATAAGTACCATGATGAAAACCTGAAAAACATACATCATGTGTAGATCCCCCTTCCTCCATCTCCTACATCTCCTACATCCACCTATCTTCCACACTTGGGAGCAACTTCATGTTACACATCCCCTTCCTCCATCTCCTATATCCACCTACTTCCACACTTGGGAGCAGCTTCATGTTACACATCCCCTTCCTCCATCTCCTACATCCACCTATCTTCCACACTTGGAGGCAACTTCATGTTACACATCCCCTTCCTCCATCTCCTACATCCACCTATCTTCCACATCCTACCCATCATATCTCATTTGTCTCTAGTCCCTCTATCTTCTTTGTGATCTCGATCAAGACAAGGGAACATATATATACATGTTTTGGATATCTCTTGGCATACATTCCCCTCATCCATGTGCCATTGTGCAGCCATATCCCTTATCCCCCCCATTCACCTTCCTTATCCATGCATCTTATCCACATCCATTTATATTCCATTGTCAACACATCCTACTACGATCCATCTCCATCCCTTATTTACCCCTCCTACTATCTATCATCCCTCTTTCTTTGTCACACGTGACATATCTAGAGTGGGGCATCTCCTTCTTTGTGAAATAGTCCTTGGTGACATCATCCATCCATACCTCCAAGTAATCCCTTCCATCTTCCAAATCCTTATCTCCCTATCCACCCATCCACTAGTCCTTTCCCATATTTTCATATTTATCTCCCCATCCATTTATCCATCCGGTAATCCCTTTCGTCTTTCCAAATCCTTATCCATCTATCCATCAATCCCCGCATCTTTCTATCTCCCCATCTTTATCAATCCATCCATTTACCTCTATTTTTCCTTCCATCTCATAATCCCTTGTCATTGGTATCTAGCTATAGGCTACACCCATGCAATCCAATGCCATTCATCTCGCTATCATCACTTCTATCTATTGCTCACATCTATCTCATCTCCTATCACTTTGCATCACTCATCTATCCATTGTATCATCCTCCCCATTCATCTTTTGATGATTTGGATAACTATCCCATCCTTGAGCTTCGCATTAAGCCACATCTTATGCATATCCATCATCCTATCCATTGAGTCTATCTTGTATCGTCATATCAGTTCCATCATTGTATCTCCTTATCATCATCATCTCATTATCCCTTGTCCATTGTCTTTCTTTGGCCTTGTGTCAAACTATGTTGCCCCTGCGAGTTCACATAGGAAAGGTTGATCATTTGATCTGCCCCCTGGGAATTTGTCCATCCGATCTTTGTCATCCATCATGGTCTACATCATCCTCTTTCCGCTTTTATTCATGGCCAGTCGTTGGTCTTTGTTTGAACTATGAGGTCTCTGCACTTTCACGTAGGCAAGGCTGATCTTTGATCAACCCCCGAGCCCTTAGGTCTTTAGGGTCTTGTTGTCATGTGTCTTTTCGTCTTGTGTCTTGTTGTTTTGCCATGTCGTCAAGCATGTCCCTGTCCTAGCTGGTAATTACAAGAAAAGGTTGTCAATATCATGAGCTTCAATCGGTTCAGATATCCTATGTCATGTCGATCTTTTAGTTTAGTCTCCATCTTTGGTCTCAATATGATGCATCCTTCCTAATAGACTGCATCAATCTCATCCATATTTTTGATCCTATGACAAAGGATGTTTGAATTTGATTGTGATTTTTTGATGCTTTTGACATTTTTTTATCATTTGAGCTCCCTATCATACCTTGTCAAGGTCGCCATGGTTCGTCATATCATGGTGTGCTATGACTGGTAAATATAGGGGTGCATCTTGATCTTTTGTTTACTTGTTGTCTTCCTGGTTGTCTCGCGTAGTACCCACCAAGATCCTTGTGGTCTTGTGTTACGCTAGGGCATCCTTTGTGTTTGTGGTTATCTCAACATTAGGCCCAACCAAAGCCCCCTGTGACTTTGGGATGTTGGACTAACCATTTGTTTGTTGTATCAGTCCTATGCATGTGAAACGATGTCACCTTGTTTCCTCATACCCTGGTGCATAGTATCTCATGCTATATCAAATTAAGTGTTCATTACATGGCAGCATAACGCATCACAATTAACTTACTTGATTTGGTTGCTATCCATTCATCTATCCAGACCCCCCCCATCCATTCACCCTAAATATTTCTAATCCATTCATTCTTCATCACTCTCTTTCATCCATCCATCCTATTTGCTTTCATCATCTTTTCAATCTGCTTAGGATAATAGATATTTTTTATTCTATGCATTTTTTCATCCATTTTCTTAGGATGATATAGATTTGTTATTCTAAGCATTTTCCCTTCCATCATCTTCATTCATTTTAACAATCTTGCATCTCCATCCAATATTAATCCATTTAATCTAACACATCATCTAATCACATCCTTGCTCTTGTTGCCAGCCTTGCTACAAGCCTCAACCCAATGATCATTGGGATGTATCCTTCCCTATCCCTTTGTGTTGTTTTGGGATGTATCCTTCCCTCGTCAACAATACTCTCGTCATCATCATCGGGATACATCCTTCCCTATCCTTTTGTGTTGCTTTGGGATGTATCCTTCCCTCATCAACAACACTCTCATCATTGTCATCATCAGGATGCATCATTCCCTATCCATGTGTTGTTTTGGGATATATCGTTCCCTCATCAACAACACTCCATCCATCATTAGTCCATCCTGGCTTGTAGCTTGACTGGGGCAACATCATATTTGTCCTTGAATCCATTTGTGTTTTCTTTCTTCTCATCTTTTTTGCCCAATCTTTTATTGCTTATCAACCTCTCTTATCCATCATTTTGTCTCATCTTCCCTATCTACCCTTGCATCATCTAATCCATTTCGAGAGCACACTCATGTTCTCTTGAACTCGCATGTCCTCTCGAGGGGGGCATCGTCAATCCCTAATCTTCATCTTAGCTCCCATCATCTTTCCTCCCAGTCACTCCTTTGGATGATTGGGGCATCTTCCCCAATCTAACCATCTTTTTGGTGCTATCTTTTGATTTTCTTTGAAATGATGCATCTTCGCTCCCATTATCTTTCCTCCCACTCACTCCTTTGGATGACTGGGGCATCTTCCCCAATCTAACCATCTTCTTCTTGGTGGTATCTTTTATTTTTTTTTGAAATGATGCTACTTCGTAACACTATCTCAAAAAGGAGAAAAATGTAGACACCTAAATTTGACCACTTACATTTAGTCAAATTTATTCTTTTTCATCTAAATATCTTTTTATCCATATTAGTTAAATATTGTTACTATTATTTAATTAACATCCTTAAAGTCCTCTAATTTCCTAAAGTATTTAGTTAAATAATTAAATACCTTACCCCTTTATCCTTTTCTTCCAAACAATTAAATAAATAACCCACTTATTTAATTATCTTTATGTCTCATCCACACTTAATCCTAACTTATTTCCTAATCCCATCATTAGGGATGTGCACATTCCTAATCCATGATTAGGAGGTGTCACATCCTCCAACTTTTGCAAGTTGGCTCCTAATCATCATTAGCCACCTAACCCTCTTTTAATCCTTTATCAACTAGTCTAATCAATCCCCTTTAATCAACTCTTCCCCCAACCCAATTTCATTTTATTCTTCCAACACCCTTAATGGAATTTTTAATTCCATTTACAATCCCCATGTCCTTTCCAATGGAATTTTTAATTCCATTTATTCATCCAAGGTTTCTCAAGGAATTTTTAATTCTTTTTGGTCAACCTTTGATCTCCACCCTTGATCTCTTGTCCTTGGCCAATAATAAATCTTGACCATGCATTCATCTCTCCTTGGCTAAATGGCTAACACTTAGCCATTTCACAACCCTAACCAGAGGGACATTCAAGCTAAGCATCACATTCAACCCTTCTCAAGCATTCATCCCATTCACAACCATCTTGCATCCAAATCAAACATTTACAAGTCGTTATGCTACCAAAATCAATCTAGGAGCACACAAATCAAACGATCTACAAGGCCAATCAACCGATCAACTTGGACAAGGTAATATCAAACTTTTATCTTTTATTTTGTTCAAGTTCAACTTAGGCCAATCTTGAGGTCTTGTTTGTGTTTTTCCTTGCTTGTATTTCGTTTCGTTTTGCATTTTAGACTTGGTGAAAACACCTCCACACATTTTACATAGCATATATATACAAATCAACCTCTATTTAATTATCATAGCCTATTATTTTCCTTAAGATCAAAATGTTTTTTTTGCTCTTTGTAGGGTCAAGTCTATAGTTATAGAAATGTCCACATATAGACTAGATTTAGCTTCACCCGATCCACCTTTGCTTCTTCTATTTTTTATATCTAAGAACTAACAATATTTAAGAATACGTTGGTAGGGCTTTTATTGTGTCACTAGGGGAAACATTAAACCCATACAAATATGTGTACAAAATAAAAAACAAGACTCTTTAGACATGCATATGCTCCTAAAATGCTTGCGTAGATTAAAATTCTTGTAAGTGCACCAATTTAAATATAAGATTATAAATTATACATAGATATGGCTCAAAAAATATGGATATCAAAATGAATGCATTGAATGCCCTCAAATACAAGGACATAACAATAAATTTCACAAATTTGTGTTTAGTCAGCCCTTGACGAGAAAGGTAACAAGAGGGTCCAAATTCAAATTGGATTCTTCAAATTTGAAAGGGTCAAATCTGCAGCATAAAAAGGGGTCAGATTAACATCGATAATAGGTGTATAGAAGAATATGCATGTATAGCTATAATAAAGGTATGGATAGGGTGAATGTATTGGGATGAATGAACATGTGGGTGGGGTAAGAAATAGGTGTAGATAACATAGGACAAGTGACCTAATTTCACAGGAAAAAAAAGTTCTTTATCAATGTATCAAGACACTCTTTTCAAAATAAAGACAATCAAAATGAAAAATAACATGATTATACAAATTTCACATTACAAATATAAAATTATAAAATCATATTCTAGATGAAAATACAGATATACGATCAACAAAATATTGCGTTGTTCACCGCCAAAGTAAAACAATTGAGTGTGTGACTGATGTTCTCAACTTTGACCAAATAAAAGATCAACCATTGTTGTTTGGTTTCATGAAAATACAAGGTTATTGAAAATTGACTGTATATGAAAAAGACATATCTTCACTATTAAATCGCATAACAGAAAGTATTCCAATGATATTTTGAAGTCATAGAGTGACGCTGAAAGCGAAGAGAAGCTCATCTTTCATGACTTTGTTGTACATGATACAAATCAATAGATTTATCTAGAGCTTATAAATTTTGAAAAGTTGGTTCAAGTTTGCTGGAAAATGCCTAGAAAACTTCATTATGTTGAACAAGAACATAATTGCTACAGAGAAAGCGTTCAAGTTTGATAGAACATGCCCAGAAGATTCAAGCCATTATGTTGAACATGAATATACAGAAAGCGATCATTGACTATTTAGCATTGACTACTGGCCAAAACAAATCTAAAGAGGCTTGACACTAGATTTGGGTACAGCAGGACAGTTTGACAACAAAAATCGGTGGTTTGATTCATTGAATGACAACTCATGCCATTGGTAGACATTGAATTAAGGAGCTGATGTCGTACGTTTACTCAAAGGCCAACGAACAATCTTGATGATGATGCCTAAAGGACTAAAATACGTACATCATATGTTACCTGTACAAGGCCTGAAAATGAAGATGTTGTAAATGAATAAATGAAGACTGTCCAATGTACGATCAAAATAATTGAAGTAAATTATGTAGGCATGTGAGAGGATAGAGTGAAATTAGGCATTGGTGACAGTAACAGTTCTTACCACTTTCATCTGCCTGTACCTTCTACGATGTTGAAAGTTCTGAATCTTGTTTTACAATAGAACGTTTCCATAAAGAAATCTCTTCTCTTCAATTTTTTACAATGTCGAAGTTTGTTTATAACAGTGAGGAAAAATGGTAAATCTTAAATGAAAAACAATTGGAAAAAAATTGGAACAAAATTGGATTGATAAAGAGAAGGAAAATGTGATATTGCTATCAGGATTCAATTATGTAGTTTTATAAGTCAAACTCATTAACCCATGATAATTATGGCACAATTTGACACGCTATGCTTCCTTCCTACTTATCAAAAAGAAAATGTATAAAAAGAGACAAAAACTTATTGCTTTTGAGATTTGAAGGCATTTCAATAATATAAAGATATAGAAGGCAAATAAAATTGGGACTTTAGTACATGAATTGTCAAATATAGATTTTTATGGTTCATGTTCATATCACTTATTACATTGCATTGCATAATGCATGCTTCATAGTGCATAAATAATAACTAAATGCTTAAGTTTTCAAATTTTCAATTACAATTTAGCTTGTACAGTTTAGATGTGGGTAGGTGAATTTTATCTATCCAGAACTTGTGTTTGGTAATTGATAAAAGACCAAGGCAATCAAAATAATTATACTAATAGGATCATATGAACAATAGATCCAAATCAAAAACGTGCGCCAACCATTTGGTTAATACAAGGCAGTGATGAGGCGCATGGAGTAAAATCTGATTATTGAATTTTTTATTTGTCATTTGTTCAATATGAGAAAAAAATAAGTGGGTTGTGAGATAAAATATAGAGTATTAAGTGTTATGAAATAATAAAAATTAATTTAATTGAAATGCTAAACATTATTTAATTGTTAAAGAAATGTAGTTGGTTATCTATTGCAGTATACAAATTAAAAAAAGTAAATAAATTGCCAAGAAATGCATAACTATGAGAACAACACTAATGTTTGCCATAGTTTATGTTTTTATTATTCACCATATGATAGATGTCGCAACATTTGAAGAATCACAATACCAACATCATTATTGACATTAGATGATGTAGGAACATTTGAAGAACCACAAACAATGTGAATGCCAATGCCACTCACTAAAGTGTGCTCACTTTCAAACTCAAGTGTAATATGTTGGAAAGTGGAAGCATCCAAATTAGTTTGCTCAAGATCTTTTTTCCCATAACTTTGTGAGGGTCTAGAGGTAGTGCACCTAGCAAGGTCAAGAGGCAATGCCTCTAGTAGGGTTAAAGGGCAACACCCCTCACAAGATCCGAGGTCAACACCTTGAACATGTTCCTTGTTGCGATACAAGGCAAGGTCAAGGGGCAAAGTCCCTACCACCAAGCCCAAATAAAGACCTTCAAAATTATATAAGCTTTCAACACCATTTTCATAATTTTCTAAAAAACAATGTCAAAAATGAATTTAAAAAATAAAATAAAAATAAGATAGAAAGATGGATGGATTTGTCCTAAGTTCACCTAAGTTCTCCTGCGCAAATTCACCTGAACTTATCCATGCAAACCCAACCCCTGTCCTACATCTTGCCCATATCTATAGGCAGATCGGATTGGATCATAGATCCAATTTGAATCAAAACTATATATGCATAACTATGAGAACAACATAGCTTATAATCGTAGATTTAAGTTATCTAACAATTCTAATTACAAAGACCATAGCATATAATGACAAAGCAAATGGGCAATAATTGTGTATCCAAATGAATAGTTTATTAGTTAACCTAATACATTGGACTTCACATTCTATTGGCTTGTTTTCCTTTGTGTATCCATACAAATTCTATATGCAAGTGATCGCTAAGATACGAAAATCCTACTAGTACCGTAAGTAATTATCAAACTCTACTGCGACTGATTTGTACTACTTTCTTCATATCAAATTGACATAACAACAGCCAAAAAATGATGTGATTGCTTTCTTGGCTAGAAAAAATTAGCAGAGATTCTAAACATCAATTGGAAACCACGTCAAAATAGAAAATGGCAAGAAAAACCATGATTCTTTTAGGAGTAAATATTTATGTAGCAGTCATTAAACTTCAAAAAACCACGATTATACTCCAAAAAACCATTATGATAAAACACAAAAAAGGGGGAAAACGAGTTGAAAACGACTGCCAATGATTTTAGTAGAAAATCGTGAAAACCATTATTAAACATGAGAAAATCGGGGAAAATGTATTAGAAACAACAATCAACAATTTCAATAGAAAATTGCGATTTTTTTCGGGTAAAAATCAGGAATTTCGCCGTTTCACAATTAATCGTGATTTTGGTGATTTTTTCCTGATTTATGCTTCTCTGATTTGCTTGAATATTTCCCCATTTTGATTAAATACTAGTAATATTATGGAGCCATAGCACTGTTTAATCACATTCGCTAGTGTAATGGAAAAATTGAGGGGGTCCCTTGCTTCTAGGCCAGTTTACAATCCATGGGATGATGCAAAGAAGAAATTATGGCTTGTGGATAGATGATCCTCAACGGCTAGACATGAGAATTGAGAAGAATCCTATTTGTTTCTCCTATAAGTCGAACATATTACTGGATCTTTTTTTATGGCTTAACTTATTTATATTCTTATTAGCCATTTTGCCTGCAGGGATCAGTCATGTAGAGTCTACAAATTTGTCGGTTTACCTTACAATATCTATTGAATTAGTTGATTGTTTTTTTATGGGAAGATATCATTTGTAGTTCTTGGAATATATTATCAGAAACAAATTTGGGTACAAATGTGCCACTTAAGGCAACCCCTTTTTGGTATTACTCTCGATAAGATTGCAAGTTTCAGGCAATGAGCGGCACCAGATTTGTAGGATTTTGAGAGTCACAATTACAAATTTGGGTGCATACAAATATGTCACTCTAGGCAACCCATTTTTGGTATTACTCTCGATAAGACTGCAAGTTTCAGGCAATGATGCAATTTTTTCAGTATCACAACTACAAATTGGTAACATTTTTAACTGCATCTTAAATATATATCTTGGTCATTTTCATCTGTATTATGGAACAATGCTATACAAACTCTTACAAGAAACAAGGTGAACATGGTCTGGATTTCGATGTATTTCTATTCTTTACCATACACAAACAAGTTACTTGGTTTGAGTCCAAAAGAATTTTGTGTGAAGTGCAGAAAGGTTGATCATATAAAGATTCTCAGGAATGTGCTACGAATTTGGGTGTATATGAATGCACTACTCTAGACATCCTTTTTTTGGTATTACTCTCGTTAAGATTGCAAGGTTTCAGTCCATGAGCAGCACTATACTTGAAGTTTTGTGAGTGTCACAATTACATATTGGTAACAGTGTTAAATGGATCCTAAATATCTCTCGTGGACCTTGGTCATTTTCATCTGTATTGTGGAATAATACCTTAACAAACTCTTAGAAGAAATAAGGAGAACATGGTCTGGATTTCAATATATTACTATTCTTTCTCGACCACATACAAAGGACTTGGTTTCAGTCCAAAAAGATTTCACCAGTGTTCCACAAGGTAATGTTCCCCCACCCCTTATCATTTCCGCGACAGGAACATCCTCATGAAGCAAGGACGCTGGGGAAACGTCTCTTTCCCCCTTCCCGCCAAACCATCACCAGCAGGGAGGAGATGTGCTCCTGATGTTTGCAGGATATCCCCCACTTATGGGGACATTGGGGGGACACCGTGACGGATTAGGTACTTCCATAAGACTCTTGAACATCTCTGAAACTGCCAACCATCTCCAAAGTTTCTCTATGTCATGATAACAATTTTGACTTGTGTCAAAGCTTTTCAACAGACAGACAACATCATGGCATATACAAATGATTGACCTTGGAAGAAAGAAGGATTACTTACATGATATTGGAGGCAAAATAAAATAATTAAAATGGCTGTTACTGTTTTTGTTTACACAGATGCACACTCTCTTAGCTTGAACTTAAGGAAGCGGTTCAAATATTTGAAAAGATTCAATAATGCTGATATTCCTGTCTTTAACTGTGTAGCCCTTATCATTAGCTAGTCAGATTATTAAGACTTCAAAAAAGGTAAAAGAGAGAAGCGAGAATTTCTATGTGAATCCCATGCTTAGAGAGAAATGGAAATATATACTTCAGTAGAAGTACAAAAGCCTAACCTTTTGTCTAGCTGGAGGATACTTCAAACGTGATTCTGCAAGTTATAATGCAATTTTTTCTTTAAAGAGCCAAAGTTTTAGTCCTTTTTAAATTGTTTAGGTAAGAAAAAAATTACAATTCAAAAAGTGGAATTCTTTCTACATTGTATAAGGAGAAGAGAGAAATTATAATGACAGATATAATTAAGAAACCCGTAGTTACAACTACAAATATTTGGAATTTCCCTACCGTCGCTTTATTATTCTCTCATAAAACTTAAAGCTGCTACTAACCTCTAGCATTTTCTGTCAAGAAGCAATTTGGAAGTTTGGCTCGAACCCCAAACTATGGCAACTGATCAAAAACATAAAACCATTGTAACTGGAAATCAAAGATGTAAGATGCCCTAAAAACTTCTTAGAAGTTCAGGAATCAAATAAGCATACAAAAAAACTCGAGTGTGTGTGTGTTCATGTATTCATTTTCCACAGCTGCAGTCCCTGTTTGTTTGGATTGATTTCAGTTACTCAATTACACCCTCTAATAGAGGAATTTTTAAATCAATGTACATGGAATAGTTGCAAGACAAGTACAAGCACCTTCTAGAAAACCTCTAACATCTTGTCAACCTTCCTGAATTATGAACAGCATCTGCTGGGAAAGAAAGACAACCTCAAAGTGGTAACTGGTACTGTTGAAAGACCATCTGAGAGCGCAGTAAATTGTGCTTTCCACTTATCATACAGAGTTCAAATAAAAGAAAAGGTAAACAATCATTGAGGCAACAACATATTGATTGTCTACCTGTATACTGAAATGCAGTGTTAAACACCTTGGAACAAATATGAACCTGGGATCCATAATATGGTGAACCATACCAAGAAAATCAAAAAGAACATAGCCCGGTTTTTCAGGATCAATGGTGTACCAATAGAGAAATGCAGCCCTATTAGGTCTGCAAGTAGTTCAAAGCCATCTTGATGTAGGCAATCTCTGAAATTCAAGCCAAATGAACATTCTTCTACATAGCCAATTTTATTTTAAGGGCTTTGAGAAAATCAATGTCACAAATGCCACTCTAAATATTCGTCATACTCTTGGCTACTGCAATCCATTAATCCACTGGCTCTGATTTCTTGCTCATATCTACAAATGTAATTCAAACCAACAAGAAGTTCTGTGATTGTTGCCTCTGTCTTTGATTGATCTGCAAAATAGAGGGTTTGCAGCAAAAGGATATTGGTTTTGGAAACAACCTTTTGTTGCTCGAAATTATGCTCGGACTGCCATCTAATCATGTTGTGGGCGAGGGGGGCCAACCATCCCAATATTGTCTCCAAAGCGTCCTTCCAATCTGCTGCTAGAGGCGCATCATATATTGTGGATGCCAAATTCTTTGCATAAGACTTGAGTCTTGATCTTAATGCCATTCTCACACTCATCGGTAACATCTGATACAGGTCATCTCTCGCATCATGGCCAACCAAGTGCGGAAAGCGCACCAACTTCTCCACGAGGATAATCACATTTGCATAGTGCAAAGCCAGAGCAGCTCCACCGAGAGTCGATGGTGGTGCATGAACCAATTTGAATTTGGAACCAAACTGCGACCTTGTATGCTGCTGCTTGTTGTAAATAGGACCCGAGTGTACTAAGGGTGAAAGTGCACCATTATTCCGAGGAACAGGGTAAACAGGACCAGAATGCAGCTGTGGTTGTAATGGTCCGCTGGGCGGCAGAATACGGGAATCAGGGTACAAACCATTCCCTGATCTTGAAACTGTCGAGGACTCATGATTTCTAGACTCACCCAAGCCTTCCCAAGGATTCGAACTCGAAACCATGGATGCAAACCTATTCTCGACATGTGAGTTCCGATGCTTTGGCGAAGTATTGCCATTCAAGCTCAAGCATTCTTTGAACAGCCTGCCAGGGCTAGAGCTCCAATTTGTAGATATTGTGCTAGTTTCAGTTCGTACGCCACGGTCCCTATTCTGGCATACCTTTCTAGACCCTAATCTACGTAAAATTGGACCTGATTTATAGCCACAACTGACTGTTTCAACCCGTTGCCTTTCCAGAGGCCCAGAAGCAAACCGAATTTCCCTATTGTCTAAGCGGTCAAGAGGACTACTGCGGCCGTAGGGCTCAACCGACCCTGAAACCACGGGAGAGCGGAGAATTTCATCATAATCATTCTCATTGCTATACCATTGAGCTGAAAAATGATCCCGCAACTCAGCTGGAAGAGACCCTAGAATTGCAGAAGAGCCAAAAACAGAGCAAATTCTACCATAAATTGTACATACCATTCTCGCAAGAAGCCCGACAACCTTATCATAACTCTGGTTCCACAACGAAACATCCCGCAGGCGCTTTATCCCCTGCTTCTTCCACATAATCTTCTGCTGCAGCGCATAGAAGCTTCCGCCGCCAACACTCCCGCTAAAATTACCATTACTTCCACTTAAACTACCATCATTACTACTATGCCTCTGCAGCTTCCTGGCAGAATGCTCTAAATCGGTGAGAGCCTCCAATTCCTGGTAAAGATTAGACGTGGCGGCAATATACCTCTCCATTTTCTTAACGCTAGCATCCATATCCTTGATTAGAAATTCCAGATCCCTAAAGTCAATACTCCCACAAAGCAAATCGCTGTAAACGTGCTCAAATCCAAGCAATGCCGGCTCATTACATTTTTTACCCAATCTAGAGACCGCAGCAGCAAGGTTATCAAGATCTTCCAGCTTTTCCGCGCAAGCAAGCGCTAACAAATAATCCTCATCATCAGACACCAAATACTTTATTCCTGCGGACGTGACGACCTCGGTTCGCAGTCTGTGGACCTCGACCTCGTTCAGCGACTGCCACAGCTGTACGCTTTTCGACATAATGCTTGCGACCTCGAACGACAGGATGCCAATCAAGGTTTTTGGCGAAAAATTCTGGCCTCTGGATCTCCTCCTTTTCAAATCCAAGCTCAACAGAGCAGTCTTTTTTAGATTGTTGCTCACGTTGTTGCCCATTCTCTGAATCCACGCTTCCAAAACCATCACTTCTCGGAGCTTTTGCACGGACCGTGCCTCCAACACCTGCCCTTACCATTCACACAGGTAACATTACTTTTCCACACGCTTTGTTTGCGTGTTGGCGGGATTCGAACTCTCTCCCTCAGTATTCACACTGGTACGACTTCTACTTCCAGAGGCCGTTATCTTGTGTTGACATAATCATCTTCCGCTGGGGCTTCCTTTAAGAACACTATAATAATATCATAATTATTACTTTATATTATTTACCTCAACAAACATAGGGCCCACAGCATGTACTTCAGAAGTTTTTTTAATTTTATTTAATTGTAAATTCTTTTTTTCATTGTGTTTAGGCATATGCTCAACAGCAGCTAGGTAATAGTGGGAGAAAATGAATAAAATTTAATAGCAGTTGGAGAAACAGGTAGAGGTTTATGTCTCGTGTTGTTGGTTTATTTGATTGTAGTAGTTAAGAATACTGTGTCATACCTATTTTTGTTAAGGCATATTATATTTTTTCTATGTTTTATTTGGGCATATAAATTAAATGGTTTTACTTTTCACTTACTTTAATTAAATAAAATATGGTTTATTGATTTTTATATTTTGATGATATTTATTTAATTTGATGGTTGTATGGTGGGCATCATTTAGATATAATAAGTAGTAAAATAGATTATTTATATTTAAAAAATATATTTTTGTGAATAATTGTTGATAAAGTATAGATTGATAAATATTAACTAAAAATATATAGATAAATAGGATGTATTTTTCATGACATGATAAATATTAACTCAAAGTATATAGTTAAATAACAAGCATCGACAACATTGTTATTTATAGGGTCTATAATTTGTTGTAAAGATTAATCAAAACAATCATCCACAACATAGTAAATGTTTGATTAATTTAAATTAAAAAAATGTTGAACATATCTCATTTGTTTAATTTAAATACAAACCACCACCCTTTTTTAATAATATTTTATTATCTTTTAGATTAATTAAAAATTATATAAACTTATTCACCTAAAAATATATATTCAAAGGTGTAAGAAGTTGGTTCAAAATGACAAATCCATTACATGGAAAGTATAAATAATATCATGCTCCAAACTTTTGACAAATATTTTCCTTTGAAATGTTTGTTAGATTGGACCAAGTGATGATGAGAGTTTGGTTAGAATATGACACTCTTACATATGCCAACTAGATTCCAATGCACTCTAAGTCTAAGGTTTTAACTTTCTAATTAGATTTGAGTGGCTAATAAGTCTATTTCAAAAGGTTTTTTTTTTTTTTTTTTAAATTTTAAATTGGCTCCTAACAAAAAGTAGATCTACTAAGTTGAATTTACATTCAAGTTAGATTTGTTTGTTTTTTTCCTTTAACAAATAGATAAATATTAATATTTAATTTTTATATATTTTTAATATGGTAATTGTTATTTTTTAAAATTAAATGTTGATTATAAATAAATTTTAATAAAGTGGTTTGAGATAATTTGAGATAAGTTGGTGTTGTGTATTTATATATTTATATTTTGTATTTTTATTAATGGTTGTTTTTTATTTAGGTTTTAAATTGAATAATAGATTTAATGTTCTAGTAAATTCGAAAAGATTTGAATATGTATTTTAATTTATCATGTAAAAATTAAAAGTGAAAGAGGATTTTATGATAGTGATTTAAGATTTGCAAAATGAAAGATTGAAGATTGTTGATTATTATTGAAGAATAAAGCTTGATTATTCCAAGCTAAATGATAGAATTAATCAAATTTCTATTTTCAACCAAAATTAGCTGAATTTGTGATGAATGAAATATATTCCTTTGCTTAAGAAATATTTTCTTCTTACAAAAAATTGATTATAATGAAATCTCATTATTTTTGGTAGTGTGGCTTTAGATGATGTTGCCTTTCCCATCAATGATCCCCACTCACTTGTTAATATCATTAGATTGCAAATGAATGTATTGTGAAACATTTGAACAACTATTATAAATCAATATCCAACCTCTTGGTTTCATTTTCCATAGATTATTTTTATTTTTTCTCTCCCTTGTTTGTGTTTGTAAGTTACACATATCAAAGTTCTATATCATTAAACAAAAGTTATTGTCCATAGATTATCCTTATAGTAGTGCATTCTTATACTACAACCTTCAAACCACCTTTCACATTCTTGGTATAGTCACTTTCACTTTTGTTAAATTAAGTTTGGGGGATGAGGGCTTGAGAATTATAGAGCAATATGAACTAGGGCCTTCATTCTTGAAGATGTTACTATCAAGTTTAACATGTATACTCTTAACAAAGAAACCAAAGGCTAGATTCTTAGTTGCATTATGCCTAACGATGATTTCATCTACCTTGATGAATTTTATAAGTTTAGAAAATTGGAGATGATGAAAACCCATGTGTTGTTGTAGGTAGAGGAAATAACGAGTTTAAATTATATTTATCAATCTTTATCCATTAAATATATGAATTTGTCTTTATATTATTAAGATTTATCACTTTACATGGATTATCCTACATGGATTATCCTAGTCATTCTTTGGTATGGGAGCTTAGAAATTTCAAGCTTGTACACCTTACTAATAATTTCAAAGAGTGGATTCTCTCACACCTTTAATCACTCTTTCTTAGAGACCAAAATTAAGGTGGAATCTCATAAGGATTTCACATTCAATCCTCATGTCTGTTTTCTCTTATTAGTAGGGTGGTTATTTTGTTATTTCTTTTTTCTTTTCCAATCATTAGGTGTGATTTTTTTTGCCATTATTATTGTCCTAATCATTTTAATACAAGTACAATCTAGCCTTCATAAATTTTCTCAAAATTTTCCCTTTATTATATTTTCATTTATTTCATTTGGACTAAGACCATTATAAAACTACAAAGAAAATATGTTGGTATGAATAAGGTTTATTACCTAGAACTAGTTCACCTAGTAGGTCATATTCACATGGTAAGTTTACTTAGGTCCTAGGAATATTTCTAGAAGTCTTAGGTGTCATGTGATCTTATCATGTCATTTAATTCTTGTTTCCCAAGTCATTTAATATTTGATGAGTTAATTGTCTCATGACATAGGTTTAAGGCACTTTTCATGATATTGTCTAATCATATGTCTCACCTTGGATATATAACCAAGGGTCTCTCATACATTGTAATATCCATATCAATTCTATTTTGCATTTCTTGGTAGGAATACAATTTATTCTTCTCATATTGATCTTCTTTCTTTGTGCTTTCTATTTGGCCTCTAGATCTTGGGTGGCTATCTCCAGAGCCAACTCTTACATGGTATCAAGTAAGTTGAGTACCTTTGGTTGGTATTGTAATGAAAGAAAAGAATAAAGCAAGATTAAAGCAATACAAAACACTTAAACTCAAACTAACCTACATTAAACAACAAAGAACAAAGGAAAATAGCTAAAACATAAAACAATCTCACCAAAGATCGATGTGACTCCATGAATAATCTTTGTTGTCCTTCTCCATTTCTTCGTGATAGTATTCTTTCCCTCAGATTTTTAGTATGTGTGCAAGTATAGCCTTGATGTATGTGATTATAACAAAATATCAAAGATTAAACAAGTGCTCCAAAAGTCATACAATTTTGGGAGGAGTTGAAATGATAAAAGCCAAGTCAATTTATAGAAAATTGATCATTCAAATGAGAGGTTGAGATCGAGAGATAGATGGAAGATTCAGATTAAAAGATTTGACATGCATTGAGATAAGTGTTAGTACTGACGTGAGTGATAAAACCTAAGTATAGAGATCAAGATTAAATAATGATTTAATCTCTAGTTGAAAGTATTTGAAAATTAGAAGAATGTTGTTTGCATGAAAAGGTTAAAGATAAAATAAAGACAACGATTTGTTCGAATGCACGCATAAATTAATTAATTAAATAAATATATTTAATTAATAAATATTTACATGCATAAGAGTCTTAACTAGATTACTAACTAGTTATGACAAAGAGTCTCTTCGTAGAGACGATCAGATATCAAATCAGGAGATAACTAATTGATTTAAATAGATCTTGAGTCAAGTGATGAGTGAATAATTAGATAACTAGGCGATTATCTAATCAAAGGAATATTTGAGGAATAATTATTTTAATGAATTAAATGAATATTCAACATTCGAAATTCAGAGATTAAATTAAATAAATAATGATTTATTTAATTGACTATAGAAAAGGTTAATTGAATAATTAAATATTCAAAATTGTGATAAAGGATAAATTAAATAATAAATTATTTAATTCAGAAAGGGGATTAATTAATTTAGCGACGTAATTAATTAAATAAATAAGATTTATTTAATTAATCAAGGTTGAATAAAGGTCATAATGAGTTAATTAAATAATTAAGGTTATTTAATTAATAGAAGAAAGGTGACTATAGAAAGTATTTAAATAATTCATTACTTAATCGTGACCATGGACATTAGAATTATGTCAAAAATGGTACTCGCAGTCCTAGACCAATTTTTCAATGTCTACAGTTTGCCCCTCTTTGATACAATGTCGTTTCGGCCTTTGTGTCAAAGAAAATTATTTAGATCATGCCCCTTTCGTGCCCTAGTGTGAAATAGGTTAGGGTATGCCCCCTCGGGAAAAATGACAATTTTTGAAAATAAATTGAAAAAATTGGAAATTATCCCAATTAGGTAATTTGATAGTCAGAAGTTCCATGGTGGTGAAAGAAATTGATTTCGAGCTGATCTAGTCAAGAAATGGATGTTGGAAGTTGGCAGTTTACACGTCCAGTACATAAGGTTTGAGAGAAAAACCTTCAAAACCCTAGGTATAAATAGGATTTGGGGTGAGAATCAATTCATTTGCACCCTAAACAATTGAAAAACCTTGATTTGAGCTCTGACCCTGCAGTGAAGATGTCGCCCATTTAGTGATACCTTATGACATTGTACTGTGACACATCTTATTTTGAGTGATATATATATGATTTTTGGCAGAGATTATATGATTTGCATTTGTTCTATATGATTATGCAGTTTATTTCTAGATGATGTATATACATGTTATGAATTATGTTGTTTACTCATGATATTTCATTTCCTATGCTAATGTATTTATATGATGAAATGTTCAATCTATATGATGATGGATGCATAGTATTGACACATGTGATAAATGTATCCCATTCTTATGAAAATGAGATGCAATATGATGCTATTATTTATGATTCTATTGGATGTATGTATGATTTACACAATTTTGTGATTGGTAAATGCATATATGTCATGATTATCTAAATGCGATGGATATGCATATTTTTTTATTTGTTTGAAATGCAACATAACTATATGGTGTACTATATATAGACATATGATAATTTTGAAATAATGGTTGTAAAAATGTATGCATATACGAATTATCTATTTTTTTTGTGCGTCATAGGACTCTGTCATTATGCAGGATAGAAGAAATGTTAGCACAAATTATTTGAAATGTTAGTATTGAAAAAGATGGGTATTAGTAAAATGTATAATCTTCAATATTTTTCCAAATACAAACTAAGCTTTGCATTAAATCATCATTGGGCGGGACATGACACAAATGGATCGACACCATGATATGAGATAGACTATGATGTATGAAGTCATCCACTTGCAAAAATAGATAGTCGCAGGCAAGGAGTGTCTAGACGCATACTAAAGGCCAAATTGCCCCAATCTTTTTGTCAAGACAAACCACAAACAACAATCAAAGAAAAAGACAAAGTCAGGATACATTATTGCTCCTATAAATCCTTCATGGGACATCCTCGAGAAAGCTAGTAATCCTACTTGAAAAACCAATTAAAAAGATAGTCTACAGACAGCAGCCAAAGAAAAATAGTCCTAAAACATCATTACTTCTCTAAATCCTTTATGGCACATCCTTGAGAAAGCTAGTAATGGAACTCAATGACAAAGCCAAAAAGATGAAACCAAATAAGCAATAAATGTTCAAAAATCCAATAAAAATATTTGCCAAAATTTGATTTGTTGTTGTTTGTTTGAAAATTTGATTGTTTGACATAGCCTGATGTTAGGGATGAAACATACCATATAAGACGTTGAGTTTGGTTTCGACTTTGTGACTTGTTAATGGTGAAAATGACACAAACAACGTTAAAACAAAATATTTCTACTCTATTTCTCCTGAAAAAGAAAGACAACATATAGTAGCCTAACTCCCAAGGTCCTGGTAGTTGGTTCTCAACTGTCTGGTGTCACTCAATCGGTTCATGCAACTATAATGTTCAAGGGGCCTGTGCTGGTAACAAAATAATTCAAGCAATGACTCATTCTACCAACTGTTCTTGTAAATAGAGGGGGTTTCAAACAAAAGAAAAAAATAGATCAAAGGGTAAATCAATAAAATATGAATAAAACTTATCTAGCATCCAGACATATACCTTCAACAATGAATGTTTGCCAATCAGATCAAGAAAACCAAAGCATGATACAATTCACAGAATAATCTATACCATTGTATGCATCTAAGGTGCTTATTTTAATTCGCCTATCACAACTACTTCAAATTTTTTTTTTTTTTTGAAAGAACACACATTCATTCATTGCCAAGGTCATAGATCAATAGACTTCAATAAATTTAATTCAATGATAATCTAACAAGATAATCCTTAAATCTGGTTTCTTCTAATGACTTTCATCACATAAGAAACTTTCATGCTTCAGCACAATCACTGGCATTCAGATAGATTATAACTTATCAGCCTTATCAAATAAAACAACTCAATTCTAACACCATATTGTAAAAACCTGTAACTTTATTTAACTGTAAAAATTCAAGTACAATGTATCTCTGTAATCACTACAAAATTCTATCTCCTAATATCAGGTAGGCCAATTCTATTCTCTATTAGCCAACCCTTACAATATGATACCCAAAGGGTATTTATAGATATACAAAACTCAAACTCCACTTCTATTTTAAGTCATCCACCTTTTCAGGAACAAAAAATTTCTTGGAAACTCAGATCAATTTGATCTTGAGTTCTTACATTAGACATTCAGTTAAACTGAAGAATAGAAAATAGAAGAGAAAAAGTGTCATGTGCTTCAAAACTGTCAGTGTTGCATGCAACATGCAAAGAAGAAGAAAGTCATGCATGCATGAGATTTATGCATGTGAAGCTAGGTCTGTAATAACCTCCTCATAACTGGCGACAACTTGGTGTAATACATCTAATTCTGGCCCATCAACCCAGTTGTCTTCAAATTTAATTCGCTCCAATTCTGCTGCAGCAAACCCTTTCATATCTTTTATCTTTGTCAACTCCCTTCTAGCAAATTTTATCTCTTCTTTGACATCCATTAGTCAATCTATCATCAGATCTTCTCCATCATCTCCTTTCTGCATGAATCCACTAAATATTTCATCCCATTTCTATTTTATCTGACTAAAAGGCAGGCCTTCCTTTGTTAATACATTTACATCCACTATGATAGCAATAACCGCCTCCAACTCCTCAAACTATTCAGTCAGATTATTAACAGCATCTTGGACCTCATTCCTATGTTTACACAAGAAATCTATTCTGAATCGAAGTATACGAGAGGTATTCTCCACAAAATCCTTATTATCCTCCTCAAGTATTGACTGTTCAAGAAAAGTAGTCAAAGGCAATGTACTAACCTTCTCTAATTTCTGACTATACTCTTTATACTCCTCTTCCTATTTCTCCGTTGCTTCAATATATAGATGCATTTCTCTTATCAACTCTTTTGTGCCTTTGTAAACCTCAAAACCCTTGACCAACACTTCACCTACTTCTCGATTCAACTTGTCTACCCATCTGTCTACCATCTCCGCTTTGCCTCTTACTTGCACTAAGTCATTTACCTCCTTTTTGCTTAACAAAATTGGAGTCTCAATAGTCGTTACCTGTTGTGATCTCGGAGAGGAGACACTTTTCAAAAATGAATGCAATTGATCCAACTGAGCCTTAAGCTCATCTTTCTTCTGTTTATCTTTTAACCTTCTGGACTTGGTTGTTGAAGCCACCACATCAATTATATTTATCTGTTGATTCTATGTAGGCCTTCCCAAGTTGACAGTACTCAATTGATAATCTGTTAACTACATGTCCCCTACCTCCTTTTCTATCATTGGTATGGCACACTCAGCAACAATCTCTCCCTTTTCCATGAGCCTAGTGGAGTGTAGGATTTTGGCCTCTCTTGTTCAATCTTCTTCATCATATCCTTTCAATTGAGAGGTTGTGAAGGTGTTACTGTTCTCTTCTGCAAGTCCAGTTTTAGCCAAGTGGGAGCACATGGAGCAGTAGTCATCATAGTGGAAGAAGAAGCAATAGTAGTAGTAGAAGGTGGTTGCACATTTACTTGGGGTTGAGAATCAACCCTTGGTTCCTCTTGCTGTTCTTGCACCACATGCATTCGCACAAGCCTTTCAGCCTCTTCCCTATCCTTTTGTTCCTGCATCTTCTTATCTTCCTTTTCTTTCTTCAACCTCTCTTCCTCCACTCGATCTCTCTCCACTTTTTCCCTTTCCAATGTTTCCTTTTCTAACCTATCCTTCTCTATTCTTTCTTTTTCCAGCTTTTCCTTATCCAAATTTTCTTTCTCTAGAGCTTCCTTTTCCAGTTTCTCTTTCTCTAAAGCCTCTAGTCTTTCTTTCTGTAGTCTTTTTGCCTCTAAAGCCCTAATATTTTCTGTCTTTGCTTCTTCTTCTTGTTGTTTCTTAACCAACTCTTCAGCCTCTCTTTCCTTTCGTACTTTTTTTGCTTCTCCTTCCTTTTGGTGAGCTTCCTCAGCAAGTTTTAACTTGGCAACCAAGATTTCTTTCTCCCTCCGATTTCTTGCCTTCTCTTCTTCAAGGTCATGAATCTTTTATATTAGTTCCAACTTGTCATTCTCTTCTTTAACCTTGAGTTCATGTTCTTGTTCCCTTTTCTGTCTTTGTACTTCATCAGGTGCTGCCTTAGCTTCAATTTGTTGCTACTGTAATACAGAATCAGTTTGTGTCTTGTTACCCATTAAATTTTGCTTTTCTATTTCTTTAGCATTTATCTCAACATTCTTTCTAACTTCTTCAAATAATGTCCATTGCTCCTCTAGAGGCATGTTCTGTTGCACATCTTTTTCTGACACAGTCTCATCTGAATCTGTCCCAACATCATGAATTTCCCTTTCCACTTCTTTTCCCTTTCCAGCTTTAGCCATAGTATGAAGATCTCCCTTTTGAACTTCTTCACTCTGCTTCTTTGCAAGTGGGACTTGTGTGGAAGATTCACCTAGTGTAGGTGTTGAAACAGTCGATCCTTTCTAAGCATCTCCTTCTTGGGTTTCCTCTTCATCCCCTATTGCTTCAAGTTCTATCTCTTCAATATCTGGGGGAAATAACTCCAAAGGCTCTTTGGGAGGCTTCTTTTTTTTTTATTCTTTTATACCCTTTCCCCTTTTTAGGAGTTGGTTCTTGAGGCACTTTGGTTCTTAACACCAACCAATTAACACTTCGATCCAAGATTGTTCTTCCTATCTATTTAATATCAATAGTTTCCTCACTATCATAGTCAATTGGATCCAGGCTCTTAGTTCCTATATTTATAGCCTCATAAGATGGATCTAATACAATTCCATCATCCACTGATGTGTCAGGAATATCATTTTTAACTCCAAATTCTGACATGAGTACAATAGGTAGTCTTTCATAATTCTTTTTCCTTAAATCATACTCATCTTGTCGGTCACTCCAGAAGTCTTCTAATAAATTAAAATGATTGTCAAACACAGAAGGCAACAAAGCATACATCTTCCCCTTTGGATCAAAATGCTTACGAGCTGTGTATAAGCCTAATTTTAATTGTATCAACTCATTGCAAATCACCTTTGCTCCTACCAAATGCTGAAAGCTATACTCACCCAACTTCATGGGGAACTTGTGACATCCTGTCTTATGCTTTAAACCAAACCGAGCATTAACTCCAAGAGCCTGATATACAAACTCCATCAACACTATCCTGTTATTACAACACCTTGGAAGTAAATGTGGATGGCCTTCAAAACCAGCTTGGGGTATTGAATGTACCAACATCCCCATTCAACAATAAATGCCATGGCCTCTTGACTTAGCCTGTACCCTGCATCTCCATTTCATTGGTTAATGACTACATATATGAATGCATCATTACCTCTTCTTAATTGAGTCTCAGAAACTTGTAGAGACAACTGGTTATAGTGCTCCCACACTTTCTTCTATCCATCCAGGAGCCCATTATCCCTACTCTGTTTAAACTTGGGAAGATACCCAACCTTGCCGCTGCATATACAATATAAGAAGTCATAAAGAAACACTTAGTGTCTCTAATGTTAGTCAGCTGATCATGGATAGCATTCGATACGATCATAGGCCAATGAAACTGATGGATGCCATGTAAAATTGTCTAGATGAAAGGAAACATCCACTCCTTGAACTGAAATGTATCTCTCTTCCCAAAAGCCCTAGATAGCATCATTATTAAATTCGATACCTCCTTATAGAAATTTGCCCTCTTTGGCTGGTCTACAAGCTTGCTTAAAGATTTCTTCTCCGTCTTCAACCACTTTTTGTTTAAATGAGATTTATTGGATTCCTTATACTGGTTGTACTTCTCTAAGGCTTCTGCCTCATCAAACTGCACCAAGTTCTTAGGATCTGAGACATTAAATATACTTTGAAATGCCTGAGGAGTGAGATCAATGATCACATTGTTCTGTGAATCCATGCATTGTCTAGTCTCAGGATTGTAAGCACTGGCTACTGTCAAGATCAACTTTGGGCACTAGATTGATAAAGGAAACATAGTTATATGGGCCAAGCTGGAATCAACAATTGTTTGTGTCCTTCCTGTTAGACCTTCTCGTTCTACAAAGGTTTCTGCATATAGCTCCTCAAAATTGTACTGGCCCAAATTGGTATCGGTGATATCTGACCAATCTGATTCTACTTTGCTCACTTTCACAATAGGACTTCGATGATTATACCTCAGGGTATAAGGCAACTCTTCTGGCTTCATCTTCTTGGGTTTAGGTGCTGCCTTTGATGTCCCTGTAGGTTGGTTTCTTTGAGAAGCTTCTCCTGATGTTCCTGACATCCTCTTAGCTTTCCTGCAACAAACCTCTAGTTAGATCCTTGAATGAAATATCTCAAAATGTGTCTTCAAATCATACCTTCTAAACATACATCAGAGGCGAAAGCAGGCAACAAATATCTTAAATTATCTCCTTTCAAAATACTGTCAGGATCGGAGTTGAAACTGGAATGGACACTCTACTAATAAGAAGCGAACTCGGAGTTGGAAGTGAAATAGTGATCGAAACCAGAACCGGAATGGAAACTGATTCGGTTTCCTTCATATTTTCTATTTTTATATTCGGGTTTGGTTCCACTTCCACCAGGTAAACATTTTCTAAAGTAAAGCTTCTTACTATACGTGGAGTTGGAGACGGGATGGAAATGGAATCAATACCTTTTGGAAAACATATTTTTGAGTTCAAGATCGATTCCGATCCCGCTTCGGCCAAGGTTGACCATGACATCATAAATGACTTTATTTAACTCAATGCTTAATTTCACGATTTAAAACTAGGTCATTTCAAAAATGAAATGGGGCTAAGATACAACTCGATAGAACCATCCCCATATGACCAGAGGCTATTGTATTTTAGGGCATCATATTTTAATCTTTTAAATGTGATCACAGAAACACATAAAAGCCCTAGCCTAGAAAACACGATAAAACTAGGGCACGGATTTAACCCTTCCTAATTCACCCGATTGAATGCACGACAAAACCCTAAGTAAAAACAAGATTCAACTAACCCTAACTTACTGTAAAAATCTACATTTAATCTACCTCACTATGAAAAACCCTAACTAAATCTACGTATTTAAAAACCTAACCCAGCACGACGTGATCATGACAACACATGAAAGCGACAGTGCCCTAACTCACTATAAAACCAGAAACACAATACAAAATCAAGAACAACAAACAAAAAGAAAGAACACAAAGAAAACAAACACGCAAACCCAAGAAAGTGATCATGTTCAAAGATCTGAAACGATCAATCAAACAATACGAACGAAGAACACGAAAGCAAAATAAAAGAAAAAACAAGAAAAGAACGCTACCTCGAACGCAAGACTTGGCTAACCTTTTGAATTGATTCGCAACAATTATCTCCTTCTCCTTCAATCGATTCACTCAGATGGACTTCGCAGTAGCTCTATTTCACTCTTCAATTTTTTAACAATGATAATAATGATACGTTTAATCCTTAATGAAGGTAAAAATCAGAGTTCTTACCTACGCCAAGCTACTATCATTAATGCATTAAATTCAGTTAGGCAGAGTCAGAACTGGAGAAGAACAAACACTTCACAACAGTGCGATTTCAATCAAAAGTCAATGACCAAGAAAACGGTGGGGGTAGAATCGAAATGGAAATTGATTCGGAAACTTAAGTAAATTCCCGACTTCGTTCCCGTTCCGGGTTCGGGTCCACCAACAAAGCACCAAACAAAACCAAACAAAAAAGGTGAAATAAAAGACCGACATAATAAAACTTAACAAAAGGAAATAGACTAAAACAAAAGTTCAAAAAGTGGAGGTGGAGATGGGATGGATTCTGATTTTGTAATTTTGAATAAACACAAAGTTAACTTCCACTTCGGTTCCAGCTCTGATAAAGACAAAACAAAAAGAAAAAAGGAAAGACTATTGGGATGGAAGATGGAATGAGTTTTGAAAGAAGTTTCAGAACCCAATTTGGTTCTAGCTCCAATTCCGACAGACTGCACAAAAAAAACAAAAAGTGTTGGAAGCAAACAACTCCAAACTTTGTTTGAAAATCAACAAAAGATAAAAACACAAAGGGGGACCCATTTTGACCAAGGCAAAAGATGGGGTGGTTATGCAAGGCATAACAAATGGCGACTCGGCTGAGAAAATGGTTTACCCACTTTCAAGATACCCAAAGAAAATTTCAGTCACCCAAAAACTACTTGGCTTATAAACACTTTAATTTGAATGAGATCAGATATATGTAGGATAAGTTTGAGCTAGAATCTTAGATGTATGTGCTCATGAGTTATTTTTGAATCTGAGTGTGTGCATATATTATGCATCATTCTTTTAAGTACTTTTCCTATTTGTGAACAACTATACCTAAGATTCAAGCTACATAGGTTGAGTCCTTTAACTATCGTGCAATAAAATCCTTGGAATTGCTCCACTGGCAGACAGGCATCCATAGCCCCGATGGAGATACCTCTAGTTCTCTCAAAGCATTGCTCTATTGCCAGCCAGGCGTCCATAGCCCCGATAGAGATACTTGATTACCCACTTGATATTGAGTTTTCCATTTCTTTCTTTCTTCTTTTCTTTTTTTTTCTTTTTCTTTTAAAACCTTGCTTGTGGAAATCTTTTGTGCACCTCCCTCAATACTTCAGACATAATGAATCTGAAACATGGGTTGAGAACTACTATGGATTTCATGATAGTCTTGGAATCATATTTTTCACTTGAATCAAAGGGTAGAGCCATTCTAGAACAAATAGGTACTTACTCATGTAGATGTTTTCCTAATTTGGTGGCAAATCTTTGATCACAATTCATGAGATATTCACAGTATATCTTCTATCCTGAAATAACTTTTCCAACCCAAACTAGAATGGTCATAAAACATAAGTTTCAGAACGAAATCCTTTTTCAATGGTGCTAATGAAAATACCTAAACCAATTTCTCTCCCAGTACCAGTAGCATACTTTGAATAACAACCCCTTAATTTGAGATGAACAGAATGAAGATCCCCAACGAAACAAGACCAAACAAAACAAAATAAAACAAAACACAACACAACAAACTAAAAACCAAACTAAACAAGAAACCTAATTACATATGATATAGTATAATACATTATCCTTTTAAAACATCAGATCCTTTAGGCCTCAAAATAGTGCTTGAGAAACTGACCATTAAATGGTAATGGAATAGGCTCTCCCGTTAAGGTACTAAAATGAAAAGCATTCTCACCTAATATTTCAGCTACTTGATAAGGACCTAACCAAAGTCTATCAAACTTCTGGTGATCTCCTTTCTTCTCTCTAGCCTTATCCCATAATAAAACAAGATCTGATATCCTAAAAGCTTTTATCTTGGCTCTTTTGTCAAACCAACGTTTGACAACAGTCTGATGTTTAGAGAATTGCTGCAAAGCAGCATCTCTTTGCTCTTCCATATTTAACAAATTAAGTAGTCTAACCTCAATCCTATCATCCTTAGAGTAAAACTTCTGCATAAACTTCAGAACAAGTATTTGTGAATGAATGGGAAAGATTGGATCTTAGCCATAAACTAACTTAAAAGGTGAATTTCCTAGGGTTGCTTTGATTCTGGTTCAGTCTGCCCATAAGGCAAATCTCAACTGGGTATGCCAGTCCCTAGGATTACTTTCTAACAACTTTCTTATAACTTCCAACAAGTTCTTATTTGTGGACTCAACTACTCCATTCCCCTAAGGGTAATAATTGGTAGAATACTTCAACATAATTTAATGTTTATAGGCCCATGAAATAAACTCAACAAAAGAAAAAGTAGGGCTATTATCACACACCAGAGCAAATTGAACTCCAAACCTGGTTGTGATGTTTTCAGTCAGAAACTTGATGACCACCTTTATGGTGCTATTCTTGCAAGGTTGTGCCTCCATCCAACATGTGCAATAATCAGTTCCAGTCAATATGAATTTATGACCTGCAGAAGAATTTGGATTAATTACACCTACAAAATCAAGTGCCCATTGAGCAAATGGCCTTACCTCATATACTGGTTGTAGGGGCATTGCAGGATTTCTTTCTCTAGGTGCAGAAGTTTGGCATACATGACAAGTCCTATAGTGCTGATGTGCATCTCTAAATACATAAGGCCAATAATAGCCTTATCTTAAAATCTGATGAGCCAAAGCATCAGCAGATCCATGCCCTGTTCCACGCCTTCCATGAAACTCAGCAATAGCATGCTTTACTTCTTGTTGATCCAAACAGTGTAGATAGATTCCTTGAAAATTCTTTCTGTAAATGGATCCCCCTTTGAGCATATAATGAGCACTCTTCATCCTCAATGCTCTCCTTTGAGTAGCATTCATTCCATCTGAAAATTTTTTATTGAGGAGGAAGAAGATTAAATCTGTATACCAGGGATCCTTCGTGAATGATTGAACGGTGTATTGTTGGCAAGTAATACTTTTGTCTACTTCAACCATTGCTTTTGACAATCCTTGTCCTTGAACAAGCTTCATTGGGTGAATTTCTAAGTCATACTGTTGCAAGATTTTCATCCATTTTCCTCTTCGTTCCCCTAATTCACTTTGCATCAGAAGAGACTTCACAGCTGGATCTGGAACTATGGCCATTACTTGACTTCGAATTATGTAATACTTGAACTTGTTCACTGCTCGTACTAATGCAAAGGCCTATTTTTCTAGTGGTGAATACCTTACTTCTGCATTCTTAAACGGAGAGCTCATAAAAGCAATCGGTCTCTCCTCACTCTCTTCTCTTCTCTGTGTTAAAACCACTGCACATGAATGATCAGAAGCAAAAGAATAAATGTAGAAGGGTTTTAGATAATTTGGACTTGTCAACACAGGTGCCTCAGATATAGATTGTTTAATCTACATGAAAGCAGGTTTTGCCTCTTCACTCCACTCAATCCTTGCATCTTTCTTCATCATTTCATTGAGGGGTTTGATAATCTTTGCAAACCCTGTTATAAATTTCCTAAAAAAATTGATCCTTCCAAAGAAGGACCTCATTTCCTTCTTGCTACCTAGCTTTGTCAATTTCAAAATGGCCTCCACTCAATCAGGATCTATGGAAATCCCTTCCTCTGATATAATGTGACCTAGGAGCTTCCCTTCAGAGACTCCAAATACACATTTCTTTGGGTTAAGAGAGACACCATAACTTATACATTTCTTTAGAACATTTTCCAGGTCCGCAACATGATCTTCTCTTTTCTTAGAGAAGATGGTCAAATCATCTACATAAATGATTATAAATTTTCCTATCAGATCTTTAAAAGCTACATCCATTGCCCTTTGAAAAGTAGCTCCTACATTGATAAGACCAAAAGGCATCCTTTTGTAGGCAAATGTGCCCCATTTAGTAGTAAAAGCGGTCTTCATCCTATCTTCATGACTAACAAGTACCTGATTGTATCTTGAATACCCATCCAAGAACGACATCATCTGAAATCCATTCACCTTTTGTAATACTTCATCAAGAGAAGGTAATGGATAATTGTCCTTTTTAGAGGCCTTGTTTAAATTCTTAAAATCGACACACAATCTGATCTCACCATTCTTCTTCCTCACAGGAACCAAATTAGCCACTCAGGTAGAGTGTCTAATTGGAAAGATTATTCTGGAAGCTAAAAGCTTTTGTACTTCTCTCTGGATCAGAGGCTCAATTAAAGCATTGACCAGGCGTTGCTTTTGGTGAAACGGCTTGGCATCTGGCTTGAGAGGGATGGTATGAGTAATCACTGAAGTGTCAAAAGTTTTCAAATCATCATAACTCCAAGCAATAGCCTCAATATTCTATTTCAAAACTTTGATTATCTCATCCTTAATTTCTTGAGGACAAGTCTTTCCTATAAGAAAATTCCTCTCCGGGCCTGAGTGAGTTAAATTAATAGATTCATACTTACCTCCATCACTCTTTGTAGGCACTTTCTGATAAGCTTGTGGGTCCGAGCCAAATATTCTTTCCAATGCTATCATCCCTTTTGGGATGTTATTGCTCTTTAAATCCAATATCCCTTTTGGACTATCATTCTTTGGATCCCAATTCCCCTGATCTCTTTCAGACTCATTAATTATTTGTCCTTCAAAAACATCAAAATTTGCCAAAAAGGCCAATATATGCTGATCATCATTAAATACCTGAAAGTGTCTAGCATTATCAGGAATAGCTGGGACTGAAATCAACTCAACTGAAAACCTCTTAATATTTGAGTCTTGCATGGGCTCTAATGTATTAGTAGCAACATCAAGAGCATCTGCAATTTGATTCGCTTCCCTTGGGATGAGAGTAATCCCAAAAGCATCGAAATCTTCAATTAAACTCCAAACCCTATTTCTGTATGCAACCAATCTTTTATTATGACATGTGTATTGGCTACGTACCTGCTTTACAATCACCTCAAAATCTCCCATAATTGTGAGGGCAGTGACCTTGTGAGCAAACATAAGACCCCGAGCTAGTGCTTTATACTTAGCTACATTGTTTGTGCAACCGAACTGCAATTTATAAGAAGCAAAATAAATCTTTCCTTTTAGATTAGTTAATTCAATCCCTGCTCCACTTCTTGCTTTAGATTTAGAACCATCAAATTTAAGAGTCCATAATTGATCTTTGGCTGGGAGCTCTTTCTTTTTAGAAGTAATAGGGGATGACTCACCTAAAATGTGTGGCGGCTCAGACTTTAGCTATTTTTTAGAATTTAACTTGGAACAAAGTTGAGTTGAAGATTTTTCCATGTTCTCAATTTGTTCAATAACTTCTTCTTGAACACCCTCTTGGGTAAAGTTGCAATCCAACTCATTTCTCATTAGCACCTTTGGAATTGGTAAAGCATCCGACGTAGGTGTATTGAAAAGGCACTGAGATACCTTAATCTCTTCTTAAATTTCAGAACATAAAACCGGAGTCTGCTCTACTGATGAGGAACCTTCCTGCTGAGAAAGGTTAGCCCATGTAAGAATAGTTGCATCTTTAACTTGGAAAGAAAACTCATTGGTGGGAGTCTGGGCTTGTTTCTCTTGACACACCTATTGAGGCTGATCTACATGACTTAGAATATCTAAGCATGATTGACATGTTAACTCCGAATGATTATGATAGTGAATCCTACATCAATTAGGAAGTAATAAACTACATAAGTCAATTTCTCCTCCTAAAACCAACTTGTCTTGTTGTAATTTTCTTATTAAAATCTACTGGTTGATGTAGATCATTGGGTCACTATGATCTAAGGGCAACATATCCTTAGGACTAACTACAGAGAAAGTAAGAACTTCCTCTTGTTTGTAGACTCCTATTTCAGTTTCAAAATATGCTACTTCATTTGAAACATCATATTCAGTGATCATGTGCTTGAGTCTAGGTTCACTTTCAATCCTTATCTATGTTGCAACCCCTTTCCATGGTAACCACATATGAGAGAAATCCAAGGATAGATATCCCCCTATGCTTTTCATTAGCTCTCGACTTAGGAGCATACCATATGTTTCTGGGATATCAGCTACTTGGATATCTATATAGGTCTAGATCCTTGGATCTGATCCAACCTGCACATGCATGTTCTTCAATTCACCTACAACATTGACTTCGGTTTTATCCAACTGAATCACCTTCTTATTAGTTGGGATAGGACTTAATCCTAATTTCTTACATATCGAAAAAGGCATGACATTTTTAGATGCTCCAGAGTCTAATAAACAATTGTGCAAATTCTTTCCAAAGATCCTTAAACTTAACAGAAAAGGTGGGGTACTGGTCTTACCTTTATACATAATTGCATTTGTTTCCTTTGCTGGAGTCACTTTACCTTTTCCCTTTAAGTGAATTGTCTCCTCCAAAGCTTTCAATACCACTTCTCATTTAGCTGGGCACCACTTCATGATGTCAAAGAATGATAGGGATGTCTTCTATCTTTGCAATTCTACAACAAAGTCAAATTATGAGTGATTCCTAACTTGATACTTAGGAAAAGGAGGCAGATTGCCTCTATTCTGAAGATTAGAAGGTCCCTTTGGTGGCGGTGGATTTTTATCTGCATTTTGATTTGGTGGGGCTATGTTGTTTGGGGGTGCAGATGTAGTGAATGGGCCCTTATTCTAATTTCTCAAAAAGTGACCTCCTTTGGATTGAAAAGCTTGAGCATCATATACGTCTTCCTCTGGCTCATTATCTCCTTGCATAGGAAACTGGTACTTCTCTTCAATAGTCTCATAAGTCATTACAGTACTGACTGGCCCATTATCCTGATTGGAATTTCCTGCTGGAGGATGGGAATCAGCCTGTGCAATTTTAACAATTTTCTCCATTTATGGGCAATTGACCTCAAAATGTGCTGCAGTATCATGTAGTCTGCACTAATTAGTCATAAAATTGAGATCAACAACATTAGCAGTGTGTGATATTTCCTCACCCGATTGATAGTTATGAGGAAATCCTCCATTGTTAGGTCTAGTATTCCACTGCCTATTGTTGTTGTTGTTGTGATTGAACCTCTGATTGTATCCTCTGTTTTGATTTTGATAATTTTGATTTGAGGAGTTTTGATTTTGGAAATTCCGATTTGTGTTCTGATTTTGGTTTTGATTGGAGTAATTTCCCTGAGTGTTATAACCTCCCTGATTGTTGTAATTTTGGTTTTGGTTGGGAGGAGGGTTTTTCCTAAGCTGTGCCATGTCATTAGACATCTGAGATAGAGTCTTTTTGAGAGTCTCTACATCACTAGTCAATTGAACAGTTTGTTCATTTTGGACATTCTGGACTATGGATGGGGAATGGACATGGGTTGATCCTCCTATTTGTTGTGGTTGATTTTGAGGTTGATGTTGAGGTTGATGGGAGTGATCTTGCATGCCATTGTCGAAGAAAGGCACAGTAGGTGGAGCTTGCAACTCAGATGCAGGTGCATGTTGGGAATAAGACATCCTCGGGACAATGTTGTATAAGGGTGGATTAGGCATCTAATAATTCATGGGAGGAAAAGCCACTCCTAAACCTCTGGATTGTAGACTTATCTGTCGTTGTAATTTGATAGCCAGATGATAAATTTTAGACAGAGAGTCAATCTCATTAGGTTGATAAGTTCTTTGCAAGAACAAACCAATCAAAGGATCAACAACTCTCAGATACGCTTGTATGGCCATAGCCTCTGGCACTAAGTAATGCTCTTGTAGCCTATGATACATCCTTTGGAACCTAGTGTTGAATAAGGGTAGTGGTTCATGATGTTCCTTTCTGGTGATATAATATGGCAGGGTCTACATAAACCCTAAATTGATTAATAAAATCATTTTCTAAATCTATCCAACCCAGAATAGATCCCTGGGGCAAATTTAGATACCAATTATATGCCATATCTCCTAAACAGTAGGGAAACAATCTACATACCACATCTTGATGAGCAACTTGAGCTCATGTGCAAGCATCTTTGAATGCATGTATATGCTCCTCAACGCTTCTTGATTCACCATGCATGTATTTAGGATAGAACTTCTTTGGGTTATTTGGTAAATCATGGAATCCCCTAGGAATAGTCCCTAACGGAGAGGGATTATTCACAAAGTAAGCCATTGGTGGGATTGGTTGAGTAGGTATAGGCTGAATTGGTGGTGATACAGGCCTAATTGGAGGTGGTGATGTAGGTTGAACTAGTGGTGGCATAGGTGGATTTGGTGGAAATCTAGGTGGAGTGAGCGGTGGTGGCAATGTAGGTATTAAAACCCTACGAGCATGGGGTCTAGGTCTTACCGGGTTTGTAATTCTTGTAAAGGTTTAGGTTCAATAGAGGATTTCCAAATCCTTCCATATTTCTCTGGTGAGAAAAACACTATGCGAGCCAACTTGTCTTTTCAGGCCCTCCTTCTAGCGCCAATTTTTGTTGATGGTGAAAATGACACAAACAACGTTAAAACAAAATATTTCTACTCTATTTCTCCTGAAAAAGAAAGACAACATATAGTAGCCTAACTCCCAAGGTCCTGGTAGTTGGTTCTCAACTGTCTGGTGTCACTCAATCGGTTCATGCAACTATAATGTTCAAGGGGCATGTGCTGGTAACAAAATAATTCAAGCAATGACTCATTCTACCAACTGTTCTTGTAAATAGAGGGGGTTTCAAACAAAAGAAAAAGATAGATCAAAGGGTAAATCAGTAAAATATGAACAAAACTTATCTAGCATCCGGACATATACCTTCAACAATGAATGTTTTCCAATCAGATCAAGAAAACCAAAGCATGATACAATTCACAAAATAATCTATACCATTGTATGCATCTAAGGTGCTTATTTTAATTCGCCTATCACAACTACTTCAAAGATTTTTTATTTTTTTTAAAAGAACACACATTCATTCATTGCCAAGGTCATAGATCAACAGAGTTCAATAAATTTAATTCAATGATAATCTAACAAGATAATCCTTAAATCTAGTTTCTTCTAATGAATTTCATCACATAAGAAACTTTCATGCTTCAGCACAATCACTGGCACTCAGATAGATTATAACTTATCAGCCTTATCAAATAAAACAACTCAATTCTAACACCATATTGCGAAAACCTGTAACTTTATTTAACTGTAAAAATTCAAGTACAATGTATCTCTGTAATCACTACAAAATTCTATCTCCTAATATCAGGTAGGCCAATTCTATTCTCTATTAGCCGACCCTTACAATATGATACCAAAAGGGTATTTATAGATATACAAAACTCAAACTCCACTTCTATTTTAAGTCATCCACCTTTTCAAGAACAAAAAATTTCTTGGAAACTCAGATCAATTTGATCTTGAGTTCTTACATTAGACATTCAGTTAAGCTGGAGAATAGAAAATAGAAGAGAAAAAGTGTCATGCGCTTCAAAACTGTCAGTCTTGCATGCAACATGCAAAGAAGAAGAAAGTCATGCATGCATGAGATTTACGCATGTGAAGCTGGGTCTATAATAGACTCATCATAACTAGTGAGGAATTGTTGAAATACATCTAATTCTGGCCCATCAACCCAGCTATCTTCAAATTTAATTCGCTCCAATTTTGCTGTAGCAAACCCTTCCATATCTTTTATCTTTGTCAACTCCCTTCTAGCAGCTTTTATCTCTTCTTTGATATCCATTAGTCGATCTATCATCAGATCTTCTCCATCATCTCCTTTCTGCATGAGTCCTCTAAATCTTTCATCCCATTTCTCTTTTATTTGACTCAAAGGCAGGCCTTCCTTTGTTAATACATTTACATCCACTATGATAGCAATAACCGCCTCCAACTCCTCAAACTGTTTAGTCAGATTATTAACAGCATCTTGGACCTCATTCCTATGTTTACACAAGAAATCTATTTTGAATTGGAGTATACGAGAGGTCTTCTCCACAAAATCCTTATTATCCTCCTCGAGTATTGACTGTTCAAGAAAAGTAGTCAAAGGCAATGTACTAACCTTCTCTAATTTCTGACTATACTCTTTATACTCCTCTTCTTGTTTCTCCGTTGCTTCAATATATAGATGCATTTCTCTTATCAAATCTTCTGTGCCTTTGTAAACCTCAAAACCCTTGACCAACACTTCACCTACTTCTCGATTCAACTTGTCTACCCATCTGTCTACCATCTCCGCTTTGCCTCTTACCTACACTAAGTCATTTACCTCCTTTTTGCTTAACAAAATTGGAGTCTCAATAGTCGTTACCTGTTGTGATCTCGGAGAGGAGACACTTTTCAAAAATGAATGCAATTGATCCAACTGAGCCTTAAGCTCATCTTTCTTTTGTTTATCTTTTAACATTCTGGACTTGGTTGTTGAAGCCACCACATCAATTAGATTCATCTGTTGATTCTTGGTAGGCCTTCCCAAGTTGACAGTACTCAATTGATAATCTATTAACTGCATGTCCCCTACCTCCTTTTCTGTCATTGGTATGGCACACTCCGCAACAATCTCTCCCTTGTCCATGAGCCTGGTGGAGTGTAGGATTTTGACCTTCTTTTTAGGCCTCTCTTGTTCAATCTCCTTCATCATATCCTCCCAATTGAGAGGTTGTGAAGGTGTTACTATTCTCTTTTGTAGGTCCAGTTTTAGCCAAGTGGGAGCACATGGAGCAGTAGTCATCATAGTGGAAGAAGAAGCAATAGTAGTAGTAGAAGGTGGTTGCACATTTACTTGGGGTTGAGAATCAACCCTTGGTTCCTCTTGCTATTCTTGCACCACATGCATTCACAAAAGCTTTTCAACCTCTTCCCTATCCTTTTGTTCCTGCATCTTCTTATCTTCCTCTTCTTTCTTCAACCTCTCTTCCTCCACTCGATCTCTCTCCAATTTTTCCCTTTCCAATGTTTCCCTTTCTAACCTATCCTTCTCTATTCTTTCTGTTTCCAGCTTTTCCTTATCCAATTTTTCTTTCTCTAGAGCTTCCTTTTCCAGTTTCTCTTTCTCTAAATCCTCTAGTCTTTCTTTCTCTAGTATTTCTGCCTCTAAATCCCCAAGCTTTTCTGCCTTTGCTTCTTCTTGTTGTTGTTTCTTAACCATATCTTCGGCCTCTCTTTCCTTTCGTAATTGTTCTGCTTCTCCTTCCTTTTGGCGAGCTTCCTCAACAAGTTTTAACTTGGAAACCAAGATTTCTTTCTCCCTCCGGTTTCTTGCCTTCTTTTCTTCAAGGTCATGAATCTTTTGTATTAATTCCAACTTTTCATTCTCTTCTTTAACCTTGATTTCATGTTCTTGTTCCCTTTTCTATCTTTCTACTTCATCAGTTGTTGCCTTAGCTTTAGTTTGTTGCTATTGTACTATGGAATCAGTTTGTGTCTTGGTACCCATTAAATTTTGCTTTTCTATTTCTTTAGCATTTATCTCAACATTCTTTCTAACTTCTTCAAATAATGTCCATTGCTCCTCTTGTGTCATTACCTATTCAACATCCTCCTCGAGAGGCATGTTCTCTTGCACATCTTTTTCTGACACAGTCTCATATGAATCTATCCCAACATCATGAATTTCCCTTTCCACTTCTTTTCCCTTTCTAGATTCAACCATACTATGAAGAGCTCCCTTTTGAACTTCTTCACTTTGCTTCTTTGCAAGTGGGACTTGTGTGGAAGATTCACCTAGTGTAGGTGTTGAAACAGTCGATCCTTTCTGAGCATCTCCTTCTTGTGTTTCCTCTTCATTCCCTACTGCTTCAAGTTCTATCTCTTCAATATCTTTGGGAAATAACTCCGAAGGCTCTTTGGGAGGCTTTTTTCTTTTGATTGTTTTATATCCTTTCCCCTTTTTAGGAGCTGGTCCTTGAGGCGCTTTGGTTCTTAACACCAACCAGTTAACACTTCGATCCAAGACTATTCTTCCTATTTGTTTAATATCAATAGTTTCCTCACCATCCTAGTCAATTGGATCCAGGATCTTAGTTCCTATATTTAAATTCTCATAAGATGGATCTAATACAATTCCATCATCCACCAATGTGTCAGGAATATCATTTTTAACTCCAAATTCTGACATGAGTGCAATAGGTAGTCTTTCATAATTCTTTTTCCTCAAATCATACTCATCTTTTCGGTCACTAAAGAATTCTTCTAATAAATTAAAATGATTGTCAAACACAGAAGGCAACAAAGCATACATCTTCCCCTTTGGATCAAAATACTTACGACCTATGTATAAGCCTAACTTTAATTGCATCAGCTCACTGCAAATCACCTTTGCTCCTACCAAATGCTGACAGCTATACTCACCCAACTTCATGGGGAACTTGTGACACCCTATCTTATGCTTTAAACCAAACCGAGCATTAACTCCAAGAGCCTGATATACAAACTCCATCAACACTATCCTGTTATTACAACACCTTGGAAGTAAATGTGGATGGCCTCCAAAACCAACTAACTTGAAATATGTAAACTTGGGGTATTGAATGTACCAACATCCCCATTCAACAATAAACGGCACGGCCTCTTGACTAAGCCTGTACCCTGCATCTCCATTTCATTGGTTAATGACTACATATATGAATGCATCATTACCACTTCTTAATTGAGTCTCAGAAACTTGTAGAGACAGCTGGTTATAGTGCTCCCACACTTTCTTTTTTCCATCCAGGAGCCCATTATCCCTACTCTATTTAAACCTGGGAAGATACCCAACCTTGTCGCTGCATATACAATATAAGAAGTCATAAAGAAACACTTAGTGTCTCTAATGTTAGTCAGCTGATCATGGATAGCATTCGATACGATCATAGGCCAATGAAACTGATGGGTGCTATGTAAAATTGTCTGGATGAAAGGAAACATCCACTCCTTGAACCAAAATTTATCTCTCTTCCCAAAAGCCCTAGATAGCATCATTATTAAATTCGATACCTCCTTATAGAAATTTGCCCTCTTTGGCTGGTCTGCAAGCTTGCTTAAAGATTTCTTCTCCGTCTTCAACCACTTTTTGTTTAAATGAGATTTATTGGATTCCTTATACTAGTTGTACTTCTCTAAGGCTTCTGCCTCATCAAATTGCACCAAGTTCTTAGGATCTGAGACATTAAATATACTTTGAAATGCCTGAGGAGTGAGATCAATGATCACATTGTTTTGTGAATCCATGCATTGTCTAGTCGTAGGATTGTAAGCATTGGCTGCTGTCAAGATCAACTCTGGGCATTGGATTGATAAAGGAAATACAGTAATATGGGCCAAGTTGGAATCAACAATTCTTTGTGTCCTTCCTATTAGACCTTCTTGTTCTACAAAGGTTTCTGCTTATAGCTCCTCAAAATTGTATTGGCCCAAATTGGTATCAGTGATGTTCGACCAATCTGATTCTACTTTGCTCACATTCACAATAGGACTTCAATGATTATACCTCAGGGTATAAGGCAACTCTTCTGGCTTTATCTTCTTGGGTTTAGGTGCTGCCTTTGATGTCCCTACAGGCCAGTTTCTTTGAGAAGCTTCTCCTGATGTTCCTGACATCCTCTTAGCTTTCCTTGAACAAACCTCTAGTTAGATCCTTGAATGAAATATCTCAAAATGTGTCTTCAAATGATACCTTCTAAACATACATTGGAGGGAAAAATAGGTAGGAAACATCTTAAATAATCTCATTTTAAAATACTACCAGGATCGGAGTCGGAACTGGAATGGACACTCTACTAATAAGAAGCGGACTCTGAGTCGGAAGTGAAATAGTGATCAGAACTGGAACCAGAATGGAAATTGATTCGGTTTCCTTCAGATTTTCTATTTTTATATTTGGGTTCGGTTCCACTTCCACTTCCACCAGGTAAACATTTTATAAAGTAAATCTTCTTACTATACGCGGAGTTGGAGATGGGATGGAAATGGAATCGATACCTTTTGGAAAACATAATTTTTATGTTCAAGATTGATTCCGATCCGACTTCCGCCAGGGTTGACCATGACATCATAAACAACTTTATTTAACTCAATACATAACTTCATGATTTAAAACTAGGTCATTTCAAAAACGAAATGGGGCTAACATACAATGCGATAGAACCATCCCCATATGACCAAGGGCGACTGTATTTTAGGGCATCATATTTTAATCTTTTAAATGTGATCACAGAAACACATAAAAGCCCTGGCCTAGAAAACACGATAAAACTAGGGCACAGATTTAACCCTTCCTAATTTACCTGATTGAATGCACGACAAAACCCTAAGTAAAAACAAGATTCAACTAACCCTAACTTACTGTAAAAATCTACATTTAATCTACCTCACTGTGAAAAACCCTAACTAAATCTACGTATTTAAAAACCTAACCTAGCATGATGCGATCACGACAACACATGAAAGCGACAGTGCCCTAACTCACTATAAAACCAGAAACACAATACAAAATCAAGAACAACAAACAAAAAGAAAGAACACAAAGAAAACAAACACACAAACCCAAGAAAGCGATCCTGTTCAAAGATCTAAAATGATCAATCAAACAATACAAAAGAAGAACACGAAAGCAAAATAAAAGAAAAAACGAGAAAAGAACCCTACCTCAAATGCAAGACCTGGCTAACCTTCTTAATTGATTCTCAACAATTATCTCCTTCTCCTTCAATCGATTCGCTCAGATGGACTCTACAGCATCTCTATTTCACTCTTCGATTTTTTAACAATGATAATAATGATGCGTTTAATCCTTAATGAAGGTAAAACTCAGAGTTCTTACCTACACCAAGTTGTTGTCATTAATGCATTAAATGCAGTTAGGCGGAGTTGGAACTGGAGAAGAACAAACTCTTCACAATAGTGCGATTTCAGTCAAAAGTCAATGACCAAGAAAATGGTCAGGGCGGAATCAGAATGGAAATTGATTTAGAAACTTAAATAAATTCCCGACTTCGTTCCTGTTCCGGGTCTGGGTCTGCCAAAAAAGCACCAAACAAAACCAAACAAAAAAGGTGAAATAAAAGACCGACATAATAAAACTTAACAAAAGGACATAGACTAAAACAAAAGTTCAAAAAGCGAAGGTGGAGATAGGATGGATTCTGATTTTGTAATTTTGAATAAACACGAAGTTAACTTCCACTCTGGTTCCGGCTCTGATAAAGACAAAAAAAAAAGAAAAAAAGAAAGACTGTCAGGATGGAAGATGGAATGAGTTTTGAAAGAAGTTTCAGAACCCGATTTGGTTTTGGCTCCAATTCCGACAAACTGCACGAAAAAAAAAAACAAAGTGTTGGAAGCAAACAACTCCAAACTTTGTTTGAAAATCAACAAAAGATAAAAACACAAAGGGGGACCCATATTGACCAAGGAAAAAGATGGGGTGGTTATGGAAGACATAACATGACTATCTGTGTAAGGCATGACAAATCCCAGTTTCAGAAAGACACTTACCGTATAAGACATTGAGCCTAATGACGTTGATGAGACAAGCTACATAAGACTATGATGATTGATAATGTCCATTGTCAAGAAAGAAACATCTTGTATAAGACATAAGTTTGATTGTATTGGCAATTTGTATGATTTGACCTAATGATATTGCTGACATGTTTGGCTTGTTGATGCATGACTTTTCTTTGTGTTTTGACTATTGTGTGTGTGTGTTGACAATGTATGACTTATTTTGACTGACACGACTTACCCTAAAGGACTGACCAAGTGCAGCCTCAGGGGCTCATCGATTGATGGCCTTGCGTACGTTATACACGCAGATTCCTTGTAGTTCAACCAAATTTGACTGACATAAATGATTGATAAATATGTGCTTAAGTTAATGATATGCAATGTGTGTGATGGTGATTGTGATAAACCCTAATAGACTGACCTAGTGCAACCTCAGGGGCTCATCAATTGATGGCCTTTCCTACGTTATACATGCATAGACCTCGTAGTTCGACATGACCAATGACTTTGACATTTACAAAAAATGAGGCATGATTTGATGTGTGTGATATGTGAAAAACGTAGAAAGATAGACCTAATTCCTCGGGGGCGCATCAAGTGATGGCCTTGCCTACATCCAGTCGCAGAGGCAATGTAGTTTGACTATGTCTATGATTGAATTGACACAACTGACTTTGACTCTGTTTTTGGGATTTTTGATATGCTTTGATTTTTTTTGTCTTTTTGGAGTTTTACGATGTTTTTGGATTATTTTTCAGGTCATTTTGTAACGTTGTATGAGCGAGTGCAAGGTCCAAATGACTTAGGTTGAGGATTTTCCCCTAGTGAGGTATAAGACCAATAGGATGGGATGGGGAGATGGAATGGACTTGATGTCAATTGTTCCAAGTTATGGTAAGGACAACCATTTATTATGGGTGATAGTGGAAAATTCTGATTGGAATGATGGTAGACGAAGGAGTGAAGTCAACTACACATGGTGCTTGTTTTCTAGGTTTTCACCATGGTACTTATCCAAAGCACCACCGAAGTGGTTTTCACTATTGGATGAATTATTTCTCTTTACTATTTTATGATTTTTTCAATATTTTTGGTGTTACAAAGATGCCTGTTTGCCAGGTTTTCACCATGGTACTTATCCAAAGCGCCACTTAAGTGGTTCTCACTATTGGACGAATTATTTCTCTTTACTATTTTATGATTTTTTCAATTTTTTTGGTGTTACAAAGATGCCTGTTTGGCAAGTTTTCATCAAGGTAACGATTTTTTTGTTTTCTCATTTTTTTTTGTATTTTTAATTAAGACAAGGTTCCCAGAAGCTATACATAGAACCTCTTCAAATGAAGGTTGTTGATTGGTGATAATAGTGGTTCTCCTTCAGGATTAGAGAGTTGATATGCTCTTGATCCAAAGGCTTCTGTAACAATGTAAGGCCATAACCAGTTTGGTTCAAACTTGGCTGGTTTTTCTCTTTCAGCTTGATTCTTTGGGTTCTCCATTAAGACCAAGTCACCAATGTCAAATTGTTGATTCAGAACTTTCCTGTTATAGCTGCGACAAAGATAGTTTTGATATTCTTGCAGGTGGTGTAGTGCCTTTTGTCTTCACTCATCTAGGAATTCTAATTCATGTTATCTTGACACACGGTACTCTTCATCATCAATGTGACCTTTCAAGGATACCCTTAGGGAAGGAATTTCAACCTCAATAGGTAAGATAACTTCAGAACCAAATACCAAGGAGTATAGAGTGGGGCATGTGGGAGTACAGATGCTTGTGCGGTAAGCCCATAAGGCTGGATTTAGTTGTAAATGCCAGTCACGACCAGCATCATTAGTAGTCTTTTTGAGGATTCTGATAATTGTTTTATTAGACGCCTCTGCTTGGTTGTTACCTTATGGATAATATAGAGTGGAAAAGTGGTGTTAGATATGGAATTCTTCACAGAGATGGTAGACTTCTTGGTTCTTGAATGGATGACCATTATCTGTGATAATAGATTGAGGAACACCATACCGACAAATTATGTAGTTTTAGGATAAACTTGGAAATTTGTGTGTTGGTAATATAGGTCATAGGAATAGCCTCAATCCATTTGGTGAAGTATTCAATGATGGTTATGATGAACTTATGACCATTGGAGGATGAAGGGTGTATCTTACCTATGAGTTCAAGTCCCCATTGGGCAAAGGGCCATGGTGAAGTTATTGGTCGGAGCTCTTGTGTTGGTGCATGTATCAAGTCTCTATGTACCTGGCATTGTCGACATTTCTTGACAAAGACATATGAGTCCTTTTCCATGGTAGGCCAATAATAGCCCAACCTCATAATCTTCTTGGCTAAGATAGGACCGCTAGAATGGGATCAAATACCTTCATGTATCGCACATAAGGTTGCTTGTGCTTCTTCAACATCGAGCCATCTCAATAAGGTATTATCTAAGGCATGTCTATAAAGGGTATCTTCGATGATGGTATATTTGGAAGACTTATGGATAAATGTCCTACATTGGTTATTTTACAGGTCTAAGGGTAAGATTTGGGCATGGAGGTAGTCATATATGTCCTTGTACCATGGGTAAGTAGGACCAACAATCGTACACACCATCATAAAATCGGGGACATCATAGGCAGGGACCAAAAGTTGTTCGACCAAAAACTTGAATCTAGGCATGTTGCTAGGAATATCCAATAATGAACCAATGATTGCCATAGCATCTATTGCCCTGTTTTGAATGCAGGGTATTTGTTGAAAGCTGATGTTATCAAAGTATTGCTTAAAACTGTCTACCATGCGCTTGTAGGGGGGCAAGTTTCTCATCTTTAGTTTCATAATCATCATTGACTTGCCAGATTACTAGCTGAGAATCTCCATAAACATGTAAATGTTTAATCTTCCATTGGACTGCCATTTTTAATCTTGTCACAAGGGCTTCATATTTTGCTATGTTGTTTGTGCAAGGAAAATAAATTCTGAATGACTTGGGAATAGTGTCACCTTGTGGTGTAGCAAATAATATACCTGCTCCTGAACCATGATTAGTGTGAGACCCATGAAAGTATAATTTCCATGTGCTTCATTTGTCAGTGGTGAAGATGAAATCATCAGTAAAATCCACCACTAGAGGATGGTCATCCTTAATTGGTGCGTCTACCAATTGATCTACAATAGCTTTCCCTTTTATCGCTTTCCTTTCCACATACTGGATGTCATATTCACTAAGTATCATTACCCATTTAGCCAATCAGCCTGTTAGTGTTGCTTTACTTAGGAGATATTTCAAAGGATCTATCTTGGTGACCAACATGGTTTGGCGATTTAGCATATAGTACCTAATTTTTTGAGTAGCAAAAAGTATTGCAAGACATGCACATTCTATGTTACTGTAGTTTAGTTCATATAGCACAAAAGTATGACTGATATAGTACACTACCCTTTCATGACCTTCATCATCATTTTGTGCAAGTAAGGCTCCTAGTGTTGACTGAGTTGCTGATATATAGAGTATCAAAGGTCAGTTATCTATAGGCAAATTAACATGGGTGGTGTAAGCAGATAATCCTTGATATTTTGAAAATATTCTTGGCATTTGGGTGTCCATACAAATGGTACCCCCTTCTTGAGTAAATGTTGGAACAGATGTATCTTGTCTACTAACTATACTATGAAGCATTTGATAGACTGTAGTCTCCCTTGTAGTGTTCTTAGTTGACCGATGTTGGCTGGTGGAGGCATGTCCATTATAGCTCTTACTTTTGTGGGGTCCACTTCAATGCCTCTTCTAGAAATGATATATCCTAGAAGTTTTCCTGATTTAACGCCAAAGACACACTTTTTTAGATTTAGCCTTTGTAATTTTCTAGTCTTTGGAATATCTTGTCTAAGAATTTTAAATGATCTACTCTTGTCAATGATTTGGCTATTAGATCGTCAACATAGTCTTCCATGAGAGTATGTGCAAGGTAATGGAATATAGTCGTCGTTGCACGTTGATATGTAGCTCTAGCATTTTTGAGGCCAAAAGGCATGAGGTTTCAGCAATATGTTCCCCATGGACATGTAAAAGTTGTCTTGTGTTGGTCTTCAACTATGATTTTTATTTGATTATACCCGGAGGAACCATCCATGAGGGATAGCATCTCATATCCTACTGTAAGGTCCATTATCATGTCAATGTTTGGCAAAGGGAAGTCATCCTTAGGACATGCCTTGTTGATATCTCTAAAGTCTGTACAAATGCAAATTCCCCAAGATGGTTTAGTCACTGGCACAAGATTAAAAATCCAATCTACATAGTCTATGGATCTGATGAATCCGACATCCAACAACTTCTTAAGTTCAGCTTTGACTAGTAGAGCAATTTATGGATGCATTTTTCTTGACTTTTGTTTAACAGGCTTAACACCTGGTTGTAATGGTAGATGATGCAATATAAGATTTGGATCCAGCCCAGGGATGTTGGCATATGACCATGCAAATTTTATCTAACTTTTTGTAAAGAAGTCCTGAAACTCTAGTTGCTCTGTTTCTGCCAAAGATGCTACAAAATATATTACCCGTGGGTTTTCTTCAGTGTTTATGTTGATCTCGACAGATTCTTCAACTAGCATTGGTGACTTTTCTTGAGCAACTAAGAGAATGTTCAAACCTTCATCCTTGGGTGCCTCAGAGAGGTTTTCACCTTTGGATGCGTCCTTTATTTTTACTATTTCTTCATCCAAAGGCGCCTTTCGATTTTCACCTAGGGACTTGTCATTTTCATCATTTTCATTGTTTTTGTTTTTGTTTTCATTTTTGCGACTAGAGGTGTGAACAAAATCCCTAAAATATGCCATGTTATCCAAGTCTATGGTAAATCCAGCTTTATGATCACCTCTAGGTATGCCTTCTCGAAGTCCCATGAACTCAAAGCAGGTATCGCTTCGTCATTCTCGAATATGTCTAAGATGTGTGTACATTGTTGATCCCAATTGATAAGTTGGGGGTATACAAGGGGCATGTCATCATCAGAGTTATCAAATGTCGAGGCTGACAAGGTGAGGATAGAGTGGTTAACATGGTCATAGGATTTTTGGACTAATTCCTTTTTGTTCTTCTTCCTAGGGACATGTAAACTCTAGTTTGGGAACTCTGTAAGGGATAGGTCATCAGAAGATGGTTCGTTCGGTTCCCAAGAGGTAGGATCAAGGGTTTCCAAATAATAAAGCTTAAGACATTCTTCTTTTGACAAGGAATTTTTAGGATGGGGGCTAGATGGATTTGGTGTGGGTTGTAGCATTTTATCAAGTTCCCCAAATAACTTATCTAGGTCCATCGTGCTAGTAGAGAAAAGGGAATCCCATTCATATTCATTTGAGTTAGGGGAGTCACAGTAGAATGGGTCAAATGGTTCATGGGATATCTCAATATCCTTAGAAGCACTTACTTACTCTTGTGATGATAATGAAGTACCAAGAATACCAATTATAATTGGTTGAAACCTTATCCCTAGGCCTTTTGGTCTTTGTGAAATAATGATTAGTTCATTCCTTCCATTCTGATGTAGTCCTAAGCCACCATGTCTATCATATACTTCCTTTTACATTATCACGAAGCCTTTTCCATATTGATCTTTAGATATTTGAATAGACAACAAAAGGTTTTCATTATCTTCATTATACAACCAAGTGGTGGCATCTTCTTGGTCCATAGCTTCTTTACTTAACTCTCCCATTTTGTAAATGTCATCATAGGAGGGACATGTATTGTGAAAACTGATTATTTCCTATCTATTATGGGAAAACTATATGACTTAGGAGTAACCAGCTGACTAATACAATAGGATGCTTTCATGTGATATTCTCCACAACCCTTATCTTGGATCTCAACCTTAGGAGTGGATGATGGTGGTAGTGATGCAATGGACTTGGTAAGAGTTGATGGATCAACATACAGGGATAAGGTGGAGGATGAAGCCTCTTGATTGACTAGCACCTGTCATTATGGTATTTTGCGTAGGCTTGTGCAATATTGGAAATGATCTGGATCACCATCAATTGTGATCCTTGTGCCATTGTACGAAAATTTAAGACATTGATGGTACGTGGAAGGTAAAATTTTCATAGCGTGTATCCAAGGTCTACCCATAAAAGATTATAGGGAAGGGTGAGATCCAAGACTTGGAAACTTGTGTCCATAATCACGGGGCCAATTCTAATAGGGAGTGTTACAACTCCTTTATATGATCTTTCCTCATTGTCATATGCCTTAATGACTATACTCTTAGTGGTGTCTATGCATGCTTCTGAGAATCCTAATGCCTTAACCAATTTCAAGGTACAATTCAACCCTGCTCCTTCATCTACCAAGACTCGTCTAACTTTTGTTTGATGGACAAGAACTTCAAGGTGTAATGGTTCATTATAATTGGTCTTCTTAGCTGAATAATTTTGTTGAGAGGCATGATGGGAATTGGTTAAGTATCCTACCACTTCTTCGAAATGATTGACATCTAAGTTGGTAGAGACTGTTGTGCTTTGCAAGGCTTTGTCAAGAATGGCTCAATGATCTAGTGATATAGTCAACAGTTCCAAGATGGATATCTATGTCGGGGTCTTCCCCAATTGGTCAAGAAAATTATACTTAGGCTTGGAAGATTGTGTTTGTGGCTCTGATGAAGGACCTGGAAGGGTTATCTTAGTTTTGTGTGTAGTTACAATACATTTAGGATGCTTCTTTATGGTAATGGTATGGTTATTTTCAATGCAGCTCGAATATGATTGATGATGGTACTTGGTTTATAGTCATACTTAGCACTGGTATAATTGGCTGAGGTATTATTCTTAGTTCCCAAACTGGAGGCCTTTGCTTTCCCATGGTCATGTAATGGATCTATGAAGACCTTGTGATCACTATTTTTGGTATGTTTTTGCCCATTGATTTCTATGGTTCCGTCTTCAACAAAATCTTGTATGATGTTCTTCAGTTGTTGACATTGTTGTAGATTATGTCCCTTTGTTTGATGGTACTCATAATAGGTGTCATCATCCCACCATGAGGGTTTAAACTGTCTAGGATCATACTGTTTTGGCTCTAGAGGTTTTATGAGGTTATGTTTAATCAATTCTTTGTAAACTGTCTTGATTGGTTCCCCTAAGGGGGTAAACTCATGTTTAGGAAATCTCCTATGTGGTCATTGTTGTTGTGAATTTTGGACAAAGTTGGTCGTTTGATCAAGATTATTAGTCATGTTCTGAGAGGGGTTGTAACATCTAAGTGTGATGACAGGTCCTGCATGTAGGGTCTTAGCATCAACAATATCGTCATTTGTTATGTTTTTGTTCATAGACCAAAACTTGTTTCTATCGTTGGGAGCATTTTGATGTTGAACAACTAGATTCCTATTTGGTTTTTGAATTTCTCCTTTGTCAATAAGGCCCTTTTCAAGTATAATGCCTTTTTGTACCAAGTCTAGAAAAGAGGTACAACAATGTACTCTTAAGTCACTTCACAGTTTTGGGTGAAGATTTTCAAGGAATATTGTGACTTTTTGTTTTTCTGGTATCTCAACAAGACAACAACTAGCTAAACTCCTCCATCTCTGGAAGAAGGTGGTGAATTTTTCTCCATCTTCTTGTGTGGTATGACATAAGGTAGCTATTGTGATTTTATTGTCTATGTTGAAGGTAAAGTGTTCCACAAATTTCTCAGCTAATTCACCACATGATTTTATGCCATATGGAAGTTTAGAGAACCATTCCAATGCTATCCCGACAAGGGTTCGCGGAAAAAGTCTCATAAGGTACATGGGGTCATACGAGATGTCCATGCATGTTGTGGAAAATTCTCTGATGTGTTCTAAAGGATTCCTCTTCCCATTATACTTAGGAAAATTCGGTATAATGTATCCATGTGGGAATGGTGTCATGTCTAACGCTTTGTCAAAAGGACATGGACATAAATTTTGCGTTGAAATGGTTCATTTTCCTGACATTGACATAGTGTCCATTTGCTGTTGGAGAGATTGCATTTGATTTTGGAGAACATCTACTTGTGTTAAAGACATGTTGGTTGCGTTGTTTGGATCGATGTAAGTGTTCTGAAATGCAATATTTTGTGATGGATTGTGATTTGGTGAGGGAATATTCTGATTCGGTGTAAGAATATGTCTTGTTTGTGTAGCCCCTATGTGTTGATTGGCAGTATTGGTGCTGATATGTGGTATAGCCTATGTTGTGTTTGTGCCAATTTTGGGTCTTTTGCTTCTAATGTTTGTGCCAAAGGGGTTTGATGAGGTTGCTCCTATGTAAATGTTACGCCCTGTGTTATACCAAATGGTGTTGTGTTTACAATTGATGTAGTTTGGGTGGGTATGCCAGTTGGTATTATCGTGGTAATCTGAGGAATAGAGACACTCGATGTCATGGTTTGCGTTGCTTGTGTAGATGAAGGTTGTAGTTTGTGGATGTCGAACTAGAGCTAGTGTGGCACCTTCTACTAGAAATTTAGCCAAGTATCTTTAAGGATCGTTCACCAAACACTCATCCATAAAAGATGCAAATTAAGGATCTTGGGCAACTATGTCTACATCTTCTACATATATTTTTCCATGTGTGTCTCTAGTGACAAATTTTTCAAGCAAGGTTTTGTGAGGTCTTTCTGTTCCCGATGGTTGGTTTGTGAAGGGATTGATGAAGTCCTATGAGTTAGCCATTTTTCTACATTTCATTTTAGACCTTGTTTCGACCATGAAAATGATTTGCTCAAAATGGGTAATACAAAACTATGTCTAGAATGATATGATCTAGTCTATGTTTTTGGGATTTTCAGATATAATGAATGAATGCTACTATTTTTTTGGTATTTTCTTGGAAAATAAAGGATGTCTAAAATGATATTATGATAGGGTGACAAAATACAAAATTCTAAGTAAACTCCTAAGGTAATTGATTGTAAATGATTCTAAGAGGAGGTTACCTACCACCTACGGACTAACCAAGGCTATGATTTAACTTTGTCAAGCAACTTGATATAGGACAAGGACCAAATGATAAGGTGAATTTCCAAACTAGACTGATGAGTTGGAAGGATTCACTAGTAAGACAAAAATGACTAGGTTTGATGACAAAAGACCGTCGAAGTGTGGATTTGTCCAATAATGCAGAAAGTTGGCCTATTCTGAGATATGAAAATTCTTATGATGGAACTAAATTTCGCAACTAAGACATCTATCCCTAAAACTAAATGATACGTAAAGATGAACAATGCAAGGTTTTGAGCAAGTTTCTGGTTTCTGTCCAAGGTTGACTATGAGAAACAAAGACTAAAATGATAGTTTGTTTTCGAACTGTGATTCCAAATTTAAGATTTTTGTTGAAAGACAAATGCGGTTCAGTTTTCAGATGTGTCACAGAAATTGACAAATACGTTGCGTATTTCAAATGTAGCTCTTTGATGAAAATTGGTCTTGATTTACTAATAGGAAAATGTGACTTACCCTAACAAATGCAACAAAATGTTTAACAGATGCAACTCTAATGTCAGATGTGACTTACAATGATAGATGTGACTTAGGATTTACTGTTAGTGGATACTGATTTGTTGATAGGAAAATGTGAGTTTTTGGCTAACAGATGCGACTTAAAATTATAAATGCGGTTTTCTATTTATTAGATGCGACTCGGTTTTACAGATGTGGTGTTCTAATGACATAGGTTTCCCAACTGACTCAGTTTTGTGATCAAATTTTGGCAATTGAAAACAATAAAAAAACATTGTGTTTCAGTTTCGATGAGCATGAATATGTTAAAATTCATAAAACATGTACAATTCCTAAGGCTGGTAGTGACAATACTTGTTGAATTCTCACTTGGGTTTCCCCAGCTACGCTTATTCAAAGTGGATGACTAGAAGCTTGACCAAACTGGCTCCCCTCCATGACACACACTTCTCAGGTTAGCCAAGCTTTAGTTCCCATGAATCTCCCATGGCGAACTTTTCATCTCTACTATTGAACCATAATATTGTGAGACGGCTTCAGAGATCCGACCTCTTGCACCAGCAAATAGAAGGTTTTTGGCTTAAACTAAAACAAGTTGTCTTTTTAGTATGAACACCCATTCAGAGAGCCATGCAAGAGGTAATATCATCCCAGTCTACAAAGGTTACGCTCTGCAGGTTTCGACGCACCACAAGGGTACTGGGGAATCAAATTCTTATCCATTGGGATCTCTGTAATACTGAGTTTCCTCAAGCATTAGAATTTCTATACCGCTTGGGAGTAGCTTGGCGAAAAATCTCATCACTGGTTTGAGTCGCTTTGGTTACTCTTAACCACTAAAGTGGGCCCAATTTCTAGAGTCAGTAACAGTTTCTCTTACACCCAGGATCGCATGAATGTGCAAGGGGAGAGGATACTTCTGTTACTGAATCGAGATCTAATCTAAACATATACAGGCACAAAATACACTGGTTAATTTTAAACCCAAAAGATAAGTTTTCTAATCTATCAAACATTTTGTTTCAAGAATAGAGTCTTCGACATACATCCTATAGAAAATTCATTAGTAGTTTTAAATTGGTCTTCATTGATCGTCCTGCAGAAAAGGTTTCGAAAATTTGTCTTCTATGTTACGTCCTACAAAAACTATGTTAACTCCTTAAAACACACATTGCAAACCGAAAATTAGCTAAAAAAAAAACACAATGAAAAGCTGTAAATCAGAAAATGAACCCAGAAATTTCACCAGTCAGATGCGTCGTTCAGAGCAGCAGATGCGTCGCAGATTTTCATCAGTCAATTGTGTCATGATAAGCCATAGATGTGCCACTATATTAGTCAGGTGCAGTTTGTAATATCAGCTGTGTCTTTTATTTGTGAAGTGTGTCATTCCGTATGATACCTACAAAAATTGAATAAACATCTACGAATTTGCAAAGAACATATTTTCACATTGAGTTCACCAAATGTAACGCAGGAAAAGAAAAAAGCAAGATTAAAGCAATGCAAAGCATTTAAACTCAAACTAACCTACATTAAACAATAAAGAACAAAGGAACATAGCTAAAACATAAAACAATCTCACCAAAGATTGATGTGACTCCATGAATAATCTCTGTTGTCCTTCTCCATTTCGCCGTGATAGTATTCTTGCCCTTAGATTTTTAGTATGTGTGCAAGTATAGCCTTGATGTATGTGATTATAGGAAAATATCAAAGATTAAACAAGTGCTCCAAAAGTCATACAATTTCGGGAGGAGTTGAAATGATAAAAGCCAGGTCAATTTATAGAAAATTGATCATTCGAATGAGAGGCTGAGATCAAGAGATAGATGGACAACTCAAATTAAAAGATTTGACATGCATTGAGATAAGTGTTAGTACTAACATGAGTGATAAAACCTAAGAATAGAGATCAAGATTAAATAATGATTTAATCTCTAGTTGAAAGTATTCAAAAATTAGAAGAATGATGTTTGCATGAAAATGATAAAGATAGAATAAAGACAACGATTTTTTCCAATGCACACATAAATTAATTAATTAAATAAAGATATTTAATTAATAAATATTTAGATGCATAAGAGTCTTAACTAGATAACTGACTGGTTATGACAGAGAGTCTCTTCGTAGAGACGATCAAATATTAAATCAGGAGATAACTGATTGATTTAAATTGATCTTGAGTCAAGTGATGAGTGAATAATTAGATAACTAGGTGATTATATAATCAAAGGAATATTTGAGGAATAATTATTTTAATGAATTAAATGAATATTTAATTCAACATTCGAAATTCAGAGATTAAATTAAATAAATAAAGATTTATTTAATTGACCGTTGAAAAGGTTAATTGAATAATTAAATAATTTGAAATGAATATTTAATTATAGTCAAAATTGTGATAAAGGATGAATTAAATAATGAATTATTTAATTTAGAAAGGGGATTTATTTATTTAGCGACGTAATTAAATAAATAAGATTTATTTAATTAATCGAGGTTGAATAAAGGTCATAATGAATTAATCAAATAATTAAGGTTATTTAATTAATAGAAGAAAGGTGACTATATAAAGTATTTAAATAATTAACATTCTTTAATCATGACCATGGACATTAGAGTTATGTCGAAAATGGTACTCGTAGGCCTAGACCAACTTTTAGTGTCTACAGGTATTTTTGGAGAGATCTTGGTAATTCTTGAAAAAATGAGTATGCTCTTTTGTTGCATCATATGATGATTTCGAAAATAAAAAACTTGATAGAAATACCAGATGTTGGGGGGTTCCTCTTTATGGATTTGTATTGCAGGTTCATTTTGGAGCTTTTTGGTGTAAATAGGAGCTCACCATTGAGTTCAAGGTGCTTGAGAAAGTTATTTTTTCCTTTTTATTTTTATGTTTTGTTTTGTCTAAATTGGACATATGAGGTCAAATCTATGAGGGTTTGAAGCTAAAAGTAGTTACCAAATCTGGGAGGTAGTTATAATTTTGGAGCATTTTGGGTCAATTTTGACCTTGCCATCACATCCAGAAGGCCTAAAAACCCAAGATTGACTATCAATTGATCAAAATCAAACAACTTTTATAAGGCTCATCAGATAAAATTTTTCTTCTCGTACTTTTGTACAACCATACAGTCGCCATCATTGCACAACATAAAGGTGGTAAAGTTTGGCGAAAAATAATTAGTTTTTTTTTTTAATTTTCTAAAATTAAAAAAAAGTATATAGTTAAAATTTAATTTTTCAAGAATTAAAAAAATTAAAAATTAAAAATGTGTTGAAGGTACATAGTACCTTGCACAAACTGCATAATACCCCATACCCTTTTGCAGGGTACCAAGGTGCCCACTATGATGCTATGTGGCACGGTAGAAGGCCTACCACCACCACCACCAGTTTACCTAGTAGGTCATATTCACATTTTAAGTTTACTTAGGTCTTAGGAATGTTTCTAAAAGTCTTAAGTGTCATGTGATCTTATCATGTCATTTAATTCTTGTTTCCTAGATCATTTAATATTTGATGAGTTAGTTGTCTCATGACATAGGATTAAGACACTTGTCGTGATCTTGTATAATCCTATGTCTCACCTTGTCTATATAACCAAGGGTCTCTCATACATTCTAATTATCCATATCAAATTTAATTTTGTATTTCTTGATAGGAATATTATTTATTCTTGTCATATTGATTTTCTCTCTTTCTTCTTTCCATTTGGCCTCTAGATCTTGGGTGGCTATCTCCATAGCCAACTCTTACAAAATATAATATTAAATTTATAAATAAAATTTCATTTTAATTCAAATAATTATTCGACATGGGTTCTTGTTAAAGAAAATTGTAAAACAAGTCATCTAGATCTTGAAATTTTCTATTGTGTTGTTCTCTTTATCATCATATAACATTTCAAGAACTATTGATTATCTATTTCTAATAAAATATTTTTAAAATCATTTTTTCTAAATAAAATATATACGTAAATAGTAAGAGGATGATATCATTAAAATAATCCAATAGTTCATTTTTCACAATTGATTTTTAATCTTATATCTAAGGCAATTATTTTTCAAATCTACTTTATGTTTTACAAGAGTACAATATCATTAATAAATAATAATATAATAATCTATTTATTACAAATATTTTTTATCATATCTTTTATAGATCTTTTCAAGACGATCCACATTTATATTTTTAAAAGTGAAAGATATAAAATATAATGTATTATAGTGGGAAAAAGTACACATTTATACTTTTATCTTTCAATTTTACACCTACTAAATTAGTCTTGTCATAAGTACATTTGATTTATGTTCAATTTTCTTTGTCATTTGTATAAGATGTTTATAACCCTATCCTTTTTTATTCTTAGTCCATCACTTTAGAATAAGACAATTAATATCATTAGCTTTCTATTATCTTAGACTAAAATATAGGTACAAATCAATCCCTTGAAAAGGATAGCTCACATGAGCTAGTCCTTTGAATTCAAAATTAGTTTCAATTTCTTGAGGAAAATTCTTCGAAGAAAATTATTTATGTTTGTCAACATGCATGACAAAATAAATCTAATTGAACACTAATCTAATCTTGTATTTAAGAATAATCCCCAAGTCTTTAGTTGATTAGGGGATTTAAAGATTAGATTATCATGTCAAATCATTAGAGTCTCATGTGTATTATATCCTTACATAAATGAATACTACACAATTGAATTTTCATTTGGATACATCTTATATTTCTAATTGAGGTGTATTCAATTTTGTTCATAAGCAACAAGAATTGACTAGTTATCAAGGAAGTTTCCACACTAGCAATCTCCAAAAGGTACTTCTTTGTACCACACCAAAAGGGAAAACCTACAACATGAGGACTAAACCATATGTGAGATCATTCTAAAGTAGACAAAAATTTATGGGAAGGATTGTGATAATCAAGATAGTGTTGGGTCACTAATATATCTCTTGTATTTTGATGACCAATTTTAGTCTAATATAGAAAATTAACCATCAATTACCCAAGAGTGATAAAAAAAATTAAGCATATTTTAACCCTTTGAATTATAGTTACATTTACAATCTCAATCTTAATTTAGGTGTGATTTCTATCTAACATTTTTTATCATTTAATTAGACTCTAGATTAATATAGGGCTACTTTATTTCCCTACACATATCAATGTTAATTTCTTTGACAAAATTTACTTATAATTATTTAGAAATGACTCATGCATGTGCCTTTCTATTTAAACATAATGTGATTTACTTTTATTACAAGAAAGTCCTTTAAGGTTTCTATCAATAGAGTAGGGGTCATTTTTCTCTCACAAAGGAAGTGAAATCAACCTTGAGGAAAATTATGTTTTTATCTTACACAAAAATATAAAAAGGTAATCCATAAGGATTTGGAAATTTAAAATCCTCTTGAGTATGAGGCTCCTAATAAAATAATAATAATATACATATATATTTTTATTTATAGAACAAAATCTTATTCCTTGTAGGAATAAATTATGAAACTATAGCTTCCTCTAAAGGGTTGGATTCATAATTGCCAAGAATTTAAAATAACTACAATAAATTTCATAGCTACCAAGTGAATATAATTTTCATTCCAATTATACTTTTGGTCATTTTGACCCAGGCATGGGGTCACATTATAACATATATATAAAATTATGTGAAGGTTTGGTTGCATCACTAGATACTTTTTTTAGTGTTGTAGTGATCAAATTAGGATCTAACTTAGCTACAAAAGTCATGTAGAGATTGAAGGCCATACATTTGAGTAAGTGTTAGTTTGATCTACTCTGTGTACTAGCTCTTTAGTGATTAGTAACATTTAGGTAGATGTGCAATTATTGCTACCAAGCTATTTTTCCCCTTTTGGATTTTAAAAAATAAACTCTGTTGTGTGGTGGATTTTACTTATCTCTACATTTAATTTTTTATTTTATATAATATTATATTATTTGAGGCATAAATTTATTCAAGAAAGTAGGATAATACTAAATTTTATTGTTATAGCAATTTTTACAAGATTAATTTGAGAAATTATGGATCAATTTGGTATTAGAGTACTTTTCTAATATTTGGTAAGTGTAGAGAGGAGGTTTTATTTCATAGTGGCTAGATCTTCAAAGGACAAATAGTCAATTCCTTGTAACTGATAAATGAATACCTACAAGTGGAATCAAGAAGTGAGTGGAATATAATTTGAATGCAAAAATGACCACCTTGGAGGGACACATGAAGAGAGATGAAGAATATATTACACACCCAGAATACTGAGAGGGGGGGGAGGGGGGGGGTGAATCAGTATTCTCTGAAACCACTTAAGTATTTAAACATTCATTCCACATAGCATATTCAATTTTTAGTAAGAAGGAAATCATGATAGAAACCATCAAGCACATAACACATGAACACCATATTTTTACATGGAAAAACCATGGTGAGGGTTAGCTCACAATATATTATAACTAGTATAAGATATTACACAATTGCTCATTGTAGTTGGACTCACTACCCACAAAAAGGAGAAAAGATAAAAGAGATTGGTGGCACAAAAATAGGATTTGAACTATTACAAATGCATCTACAATATGTTGGAATATAATTCCATTGAAGCTCAATACACTGACTTTACACACTTCATATTGACTTGCACTAACACTCTGCTCTACTCTGCATTCACCTCACACTCTCATAATGTGAATCAATATATATTAACATACATAAATACATACAAAACATCAAAAAAATCTTACATATATATCCGCTTTATCCACAAACACCTACAACATCAATTAGGTTGGCCTAATTAGATGCATCATACAAAATATACCTTGTTGACTCAACATACACATATACATACTCTGCACCATCTTTCAAAACTTATAACAAGCCCAAATAGGTCATCATGGACCTATAATAACTTCCACATAATAGATCAATACTTCTCAAAACTTTGCAATTCCCAAAACTTATTAGGTCGGCATTGGTAAATACCTAACATCAACATTCATCAACTACTCAACCTCAAACCAACACGTGGACCTCAAAACTTCATGTCACTTGGAATATAGGTGCTAATGAAACTTGTCAATACCTCCACAAAATTTGAAAATCCAAATACCAATCCGTAAAGTGATGCGGATCCTCCAAAACATACATACTGTACTGGTAACAATGTAACTGCTAGACCAAAACTTTTGTCATTCATAACTTCAACACTAGAGACCGAAACACTATGAAACTTTGGATTTAGAATCTTTTAGAAGATCCAACAAAATTACACCAAAATTGCAGAGTGAGATTCTACACAGTGAACCAATGTGGACCAAAATATAGAATGTTGTGTACACTAAAAACAATGTTTTGACACTTAGCAAATTTTCCCTTTTATCTGTCTTCAACAAATAAAACCTTCTTGCAAATATCCACTGGATAACCATCTTCAAACATGATCAAGCTATATAAAATGGTCTACACAATGATCTTCATACTGGATCACAATGTTGACATCAATGACAATACTATACTACATGTTGTACAACTTATGCTCATACTTTATGCTCATGTTTCCAACAAACATATCAATGACAAATTCATTCTTCTTGCAACAATCTTCCCCTTTTTAATTAATGGAAAATGTATCAACTATTCTTCCAAAACTACTATCCCCCTTTGACATCAAGAGCAAAGGGTGCATACAAATATTTTAATCTTTACTCTCACTTTATCACATATCTTCTCCCCCTTTACATGATTTTACATTTACTGAATTATGTATATATTCTCACATATGCTCATGTACTCCCCCTAATTGATATATACAAACTCGAAAATTTACTGACTCCCCCTAAGGGTGCTATCCAACACCATCGAATGAAAAATTTTATTTTAGAAAATTTCCTTATAACATCCAGATATGTATACTGAAATCTAAACAAACTGAAATACAAAAAAATACAGTCACCCAAAAGAAGCATTTGATTTCTGAAGCTTTTCAAGATGTGATTGTCATTCTTGCTTCCCTTCTTCCCAAATTTTCTTATCCAGGCCAAACATTCAGCTCTGAGTTTCAAATGCCATTAGAAGTTCTTCACCATCATCTAGAGTGCAGGGTACCAGATTTAACTTTGAAGCTTTGTTTGTACTCATTAGGGCACTAGACATAGGTAATAATTTAGCATTTACTAGATCCTTGAGATGATCAAATTGCATTGTTATCTTTTCTTTTTGAACTTGCAGTTGGAAAACTGCTCATGTAGATTCTCAATTGTAGTCCTTGTGCTCCCATCCAAATCATGTGTTGGATCATAGGCATCGAACACCTTATCAATTTGGGACTCAATAGAGTCTATCTCATCTTTTACGCTCTTAGTGGAGCTCAACCATTTCATACAAAATTGGAATAACATTTTGGCTTCCACCAAGAAGTCTTGAACACTTTTGAGATTATCTTGAAATTTGTTGTGTGTGGTGACATACTTTTTTTTAATGTCCATCAATATCTTCTCATTCACTTTTGTGTCTATCTCCTTCTCTAATTTCTTCGTCAACCCATTGGAGTACTCCTTAAATGAATCAATCAAAAACTTTAGATTGTTCATATTGGATAAAGAGTTGTCGATGCTCGCATCGGGTATGCTCTCTTGTAGAGTCTTTACCGCCTCATAAATGAGTTTTGTGCTTTTCTAATGTGTTTGAAAAATCTCTTTCTGAGCTAAGGCATGAAAATAATCACCTAGTTGAAGTTTGTGCAACATAGAGATTTTATCCATTTCTACTTGCTCTTGTTGCATAGGAAGTTGCAATAACTAGGCAGATACTACTAGTTGAAACTGTAATTGCATACTCAACAAATTTTCTAATGGATCTCTAGAGGAGCCAAAGGACTCTTCAACTGAATTTGTACTATCTTATGTAATATTATTCTCAAACACCTTTTCTTTGTCACCAGTATTAACCAGTGTCTCCTCATCCTTCTTCTCATTTGTACTAGATGAATCCTTAGAATTTTGCATATCATTCTTTTCTTTATTGATAGGCTCATCTTAATCCTCTTTTCCTTCATCAGTAGATTGATCCTTGTTATCTAGAGGCATGTTTATCTCTGAGTGGTCTTGAGCATCTTTTGCATTTATTTCTAGTTCCAAAGGAGGTGTGTTATGTCCCATGCGTGCATCCTCCTTCTTGGTTTTTGTAACCTTTTCCTTTATAGTGGTGTTCTCTCCTATTAGAGGAGCATCATTAGTGATATTTTCAACTATAGTGTCTTCTCCACTGGTAACATTCATTTCAACATTTTCTTCTACTTCTGGAAGATTGTCATCAACATTCTTTTGCATATTTTCTTCTTTAGTCCCATGCCCATGTTGAGCATCCTCTTATTGTGCTTATTCTGCAAAATTAACATCTAGGGTAGGCATATCATCATGCAATTCCTCTACACTTTTTGGAGTTACATCTAATTCTTTTTCCAAATTGACAATATTCTCAATGGTCTCCTTTCTTAGCCTTTAAAATTCATCCTTGTTGTGGCTCATCAAAGTTGTAACCCTTTGTTTGGTTCTGAATTCTTTATTGTATAACTAAGCCAATATTTCCTTATTCTCACCTTAAAGGGGTGCACTAATCTCTACTAAGGTAGATTCCTTCATTTTGGAATCATCATCAAATTCCTTTTGTCTCCTTGCATATAATACTCCTTTCAAATACTCAAGAAGTTGATCTTCAATGTCTTTCATGTTTACATCCAAAGCTATCATATATCTTACAATTGCCTCCTCAATGGTTAATTTATCATTATCATTTGCACCTGGGTACAAGGAAGCAGTCTCCTTAAGATTCACATGTTCAATAATGTTTCTTACTAGAGCTTGAAGCTTCATAGGACTATGTTGTATTATTAGAAGGGAAGCCTTACTTTTCTTCTTCTTCTTCTCTTCTGGTGACATTTTTACTTTATCAAATTCTTGCTTCTTCTCCCTCATTTGCATCCTATACCCTTATTTTTCTTTCTCAATCTTTGCCTCACTGTCGGTGTCAATAATGCTGATCTTTTTTTTCTTTGTACTTGCTTCACCTTGTTAAGCTTCAATTTTCCTCTTCTAGACCAATTTTTGTCCTTCTTCTTCATCATCTTCCACATTCACACCCATATAATTTTCCCTTGTAGCTTTTATTTTTACCCTTCTTATTACCAGGCCAGTTTGTTGTGTTGTTGGAGTGGCCCTTTCTTTCTCAGGCTTCTTATGTTGCTTAACCAAAGATACTTTCTCCTTTACTGAAGCACTGGTAGACTCTTTCCTTTTCTCTCCTACAACAGACTTAGTCCCAAAGGACTTTGGAGCAATCGAAGGAGTGGTAGTTGTTCTACTAGATCTTCTAACACTTTATGAACCTCTCGGCGAGTTAGAAATGGATTTTTCCTTCTCAACTTGTCCTTTTGTGAGGCCCATTGCCTCCACAACTATTGAAATCATCTTCTAAACTCAATATTTTCCACCAATTCTTTCTCCAATAGGTCAAGCATATTGACCCACACCTCATATCTACATGATGAGGCATCAACACCATTTCTCTGGCAAGGGATAAAGAATATTCTATTAATGCTTCCCCTAAGACAAATCTTTCTTCTTAGTTTCTAGAGGAAACATCTGCACCAGATACTAGTACAGACTCAAACTTAGTCTCACCATCTTCCTTCTTTTTCCAAATCTTGTCCATCTCTTTCTTCATCTCTGTTGGATCAGTCTTTTTCATTGGATCATCCTTCTTTACCGAATTCTTCTTCTTCACATTCTTACTTTTGCATCGTTTATAAAAGTGTCTTGGTCTAATACAATTGTAACATATGAAATTCTTTTGAAAAGGCTTGCTTCCATTCATTCTAGATCTACATTGATTAGCTTTATGCCAAAATCCATTACATGTATAACAATAACCATTAAATGATTGAAATGTCATACCATTGTTAAAGCCATTCATTGTCTGATTTCTACATTCACTAGCCTTATGACCAAATATTTTTATATAAAACACTAATTGGGAAAAGATGGAACATTCCAATTCATTCTACTTCTACATTTTATAGCCTTATATCCAAATCTATTGCAGGAATAATAAAAACTATTAAAGGATGGGCATCTTTGTGTATTTGGTTGTTTGATAGGCGATCTCTTGAAGTCTTTCCTTTGATTTTGGACCTATTTGTCATTTCTCTTCTTGTATTCAGTCTTCTTTTATTCATCGTTCTTCTTTTCAACACTCGGTGTTAATCTACCCTTGAACTTTCTCCTTTCTCAAACTCTAATGCACCTTTGTCCTTATAATTTTTTTTTTTGCAATCATTTCATCAAGCATTGTAGAGATCATCTTAAATTTTTCTTCATGATTCTTTTATTTTTCTAGATTTGATCTCAAATTCACAACTTCAAGCTTTGAACATTCCTCAAATTTTCTTTTCACTTTGACATTTAGACATTCTTCAACTCTCTTTCCTTCTTCAACTTGCACTTTCAAATTGGTAATTGACTCATTTTCTTGCTTCAGCTACTCATTAACCTCCTCATGTCTTTCCTAAAACTTCTTGATTTTCTCTCTCAACTTTATGATGTATTCATCTGCTTCTTTGACATAATTTTCCTTCAGATCTTTGTTCCCACTTTCAGTCCTTTCCAAATCTTCAAGGGCTATTCTGAGTTCTCCATTCATGTCAACCATGCACTCTTCTTCAATAAATCCAACAATAGTAATATCTTCTAGAGGGGTAGGATATCTTCTAACAACCATGTGTTCAACCTCCAAGATATTCCCCAAACGGTTAAGCTTCATCCAACGAACTAAGCTTTGATACTAATTATTGAACACCCAAAATACTGAGAGGAGGGGGGTGAACCAATATTCTCTGAAACCACTTAAAAATTTAAACATTCATTCCACATAACATATTTAATTTGTAGTAAGAAGGAGATAATGAAAGCAATCATCGACAAAGCACATAACACATGAACACTATATTTTTATGTGGAAAACCCAAAAGAAGGGGAAAGCCCACGATGAGGGTCAGCTTACAATATATTATAACCAATTATAAGATATTACAGAATTGCTAATTATAGGTGGACTCCATGTCCTAGTGGACCCACTTCCCACATAAAGAAGAAAAGATAGAAGATATTGGTTTCATACGACCAGGATTTAAACTATTACAAATGCATCTACAACATGTCGGAATATAGTTCCATTGAATCTCAATACACTGACTTTATACACTTCATATTGATTTGCACTAACACTCTACTCTACTCTACATTCAATTCACACTCGTATATTTTGCATCAATAGATATTTATCATGCATACATCCAAAACACCAAAAAAGATCTTACATATATATTCGCTTTATCCACAACACCGACAACATCAATTAGGTCAACCTAACTGGATGCATCACACAAAATATACCTTGTTGGCTCAACATACACATATGAATAATTTATGCCATGATTCAAAACTTATAACAAGTCCAAATAGGTTGGCATGGACCTATAATAGCTCCCACATAATGGATCAATACTTCTCAAAACTCTACAATACCCAAAACTTATTAGGTCAGCATCGGTAATGACCTAACATCAACATTCATCAACTGTTCAACCTCAAACCAACACACAAACCTCAAAACTTGATGTCACTTGGAATATAGGTGCTATTGACACTTGTCAACATCTCCACAAATCTGTAAAGCCAAATACCAATCTATGGAGTGATGTGGATCCTCCAACACATACATATTATACTGGTAACACTATGACTGATACTTTTGGCATTCATAACTTCAACACCAAAGATCGAAACACTGTGAAAATATAGATTTAGACTCTTCTAGCATCCAACAAAATTACACCAAAACCATAGAGCAAGATTCAACATAGTAGACTAGTGTGGACCAAAATACTCGATGTCCTATACACTAAAAACACTATTTTGACACAACCAATTTTCCCTTTTATTTGTCTTCACTAGATCAAAACTTCTTGCAAATATCCACTAGATAACCATATTCAAACATACTCAAGCTATATAAAATGTCATGCATGATGATCTTCATATTAGATCACAATGTGGACATCAATGAAAACATTGTACTACATGTACAACTTATGCTCATACCTTATGCTCATATCTCATGCTCATGTTGCTAAAAAAAATATCAAAGACAAACTCCTTATTCCAATAGAATCACAGATGTATTATCCAACAATTAGAGCATATGCCATGAAAAAAGGAGAAGTGACCCAAGAATAATCATATATTAAACATTGTTGAGAGATTTGTCCTATATTTTTGGTATTAGAGATAGTATAGAAGATTATTTTGATAGATAATCATTCTTGGATGAAAGGCCATAGAAGAAAATAAGGTAAAATTTGAACAAAATCCATCTATAGCTGAGATTAAAATTGAAATAAAATCATTTGACGGGAAATTAATTGTTGATTTTTAATTTATAGATAAAAAAAATGGACCTCTATCTTAGTATAAATAATGGAAGTGGGGCAAAACGTATTTCATTTGCATGTCTCAAATTGTCTAGTCATTCACTTATAGGGTGGGATATTTATTTAGTTGAGAAAGGAGGAGAAAACCTATTATTTCTAATTGGGAAGAGTTCAAGTATTTCTTATAGGAACTTTTATCTAATTGGGCATAAGACTAATACAAAATTTAGTGGTTGTATTATACATGAGATAATGGAAAAAGTGTGCATGATGACACTATGAAATTCTATGAATGTTTCATGTTCTTAGGAATAAACATAGAAGAGGATGATATTATCACAAATAACACATGTATATCCACACTCATATTTGAAGGAGGGTGATTATTACAAGGAAAAAATACTTGGATGAAGCATGTGTCAAAACCTACTATGTATATGGGGAGAATAAGAGAAGGAAAGATGAGTCTTCTAAGTATGGTGAAGGCAATAATCAACCCAAGAAAGATAGGGTAAACTATAAAAAAAGGTAATAAAAAAGTTATAAGACTAATATTGTTATATAGTAGTGTAAATATCCAAAGAGTTATTGTGGCAATTGTAATAATGTTGGTCATAATATTGCTAAGTGTTAGAAATTAAAAAATTAGATCTTAAAAATAAATTCCATGTTAATGGTTCAAGAAAAAATGGAGATAGAACATAGGAGGTAAATGATAAGCATATATGTATAAATACCAACACTGTAAAAATAGATAAACAACTTGATGAGATGAATGCTATTTTTCTACGAATATTATAAGTAAATAAAACTAGAGTAAATATTTTTGTAGATCCTAATCAATTATGTAACTTAATTTCTACTTATATTGTTTAAAAATATTAAGATGAAATCATATGATGATCATCACTCATATCCATTCAGTTGGGTGAAAAAGGTTGCAAGAGTATAATTAACTACAAAGTTTAAATTTCACAATACATGGATGAAGTGGATGTAATACACTCTTATGATTTTAATTAAAGTGCTTGGCAGTACTTAGTTATATGTTAGAAGTACGATTTTTAAGGGATAACAAGATGGATCAAATATGAAACTAAATACATCATAAAAGGACACCAAAAAAAAGTAAAAAAGATAATTGCTAGTTTTGACAAAGCAATCATGCCAATTCAAGAAACTATTTTTTTAAATATATGCGAGAGAATTGAATAGGAATCTCTATAATAAATAACTCAAATGAATGATTTGGATGACATGTCAATATTTTTAAAAAGTGATCCATAGACCCAAGAGGTTTCCACCAATAAGGGAGGTGGAGTGTGAGATTCAATTCCTACTTAGATTTTATTTTCCAAACATCAACTTGTAGAAGCAATCACTTATGAAGAGAAATGCTATCTAGAAAAAAAAATAAAAAAATCTATTGGAGTGAGGGGTTGTTAACCAAAGTAATTCATGTAGTTCATTTATTATGATGGTATATCAGAAAGGATTTTGGAGTATGTGCATAAACTAAAAGGCACTAATAAGGATCACCATAAAGAATCAATATCCTTTTCCAAGCATTTATTATTTTTTGGACCAATTTTAACATGCTAAATAACTCACTAAGCTAGATCTCAAATCTAGGAATCACCAATTTCACACAAAAGGAAGAGGACACTTGGAATACCTATTTCAAAATGAAGTAAGGTTTGTATAAATGGCCAATTCTTCCTTTAAAATTATGTAATACATGTTTACATTTATGAGGCTAATGAATGATATGTTGAGATATTGGATAAATTCATATGTGATTATGTATCTACATGGCATATTAAATTTCAATCAATGGAAAGAACATCTCATTCATATTAAGCAAGTCTTGTGATCTTTGTAAGAGAATTTTTCTTTTCTATAATATGAAGAAATGTGAGTTTGGTGAAGAATAATTGGTGTACTTAGGACATGTGTTTGGAGGGGTTGATTTGAGATTAGATCTAGCTAAAGTGGATGCCATTAAATACAACCTACACCAAAGAGTGCACTATAACATCATAAATTGTCACCCCTAACAATTTCACACTAGGTTTAGCTCCCCCTATGTGCTAGTACCTAATTATTCTCTTAATTTTCTCATTTTTTTTGTCATTTTCAGGAATCAAAATAAAATTGGTAATTAATTTTTAATATTCATTTAACGATAAAAAAATCCCTAATATAGGTTTAGACTAGAGTGCTACCGCCCTTGTCTAGCCTATGTTGGCCCAATTTAAAATATGTTGTTGTTGATATTTTAACATTTACTAATTTAAAACTATTTTCGGCCTTTGATAATTATTTTTTTAGGAAAACAAATTAATGCATATAAATACAAGTCTTTTTCACCATTTAAAATCTTAAGCATTCTAGAATTTCAATTGAGCATCCTAAAAAAAGTCAATAACATAATAGAAAAAATAATAATACTTATTATTAGTCAAGATTCGTGTTTGCAATGCATCAAGTTCATATGTGAATTTTGTATTTTTTATGTTCATTTGTTTTGTGAGTACTAGAACTTGCAAGACCTTCAATCAAGAAACCAATTCTCCCTGTATGAGATGAGTATAATGACTTCATGGTGTAGGAACACCTAGTTTGTTTCATGCCTCCATGAGGCCATTTTGTAAAATTTTATTTTGTTGGGTGTTTTAATCATGTAATAAGGTCAATTGGACAATTTTTAATATGTATGAGTCAATTTTTGGGTTTAGGTGGTCATTTTGGAGTCATATTACAAATAATGTAAAAATTATCAAATTGCAAAATTGCAAAAAATGAGGAATATGAAGGGTCATTGTGGGAAAATAAGTTATTTGGTTATGGAAACTCAAAGGGAAGTTGGTAAATTGATGTAATATGTTTAAATTAATCCTTGGGGGGTCGAATCCAAGATGGGAGAAGTGGTTGTTACAATTTTGAAGTGAAATCAATAAAAGACCTTTGTTTTCTACATTTCTGAATGTTAAAATTCTTTTTTTAGAGCTTGGTACAGATTTGTACAGAATTTTAATGATCTGAAAATGATGTTTTATGATATAGGATTGAGTTAGCTTTCATTTTCAATTGGTTTGGTTAATTTTCATTGAGTTTTATGTAAGTTATGATCAAATTGGTGACTACAACTTTCAGATTTTTTCTGTAACCCGCCTGTTGCAGCACGTGGTACAAATTCTATATTCTATATTTTGAATTAAGATAAATTGGAGGTGGAATCCCTCAGATTATACTTTCATTTTTTTCAAGTCTCATTGAATTTCATTTAGTTTTGAGTTTTTAATTTCCATTTTACTTAAGACAGGTTTGCAAAAATGGGCCTTTGGGACAACGTAGCAACAAGTTTTTGAGGGATATGTTCAAAAGTAACCCCACCTTAATTTGAAATATGTTATAGAAGGTCTTAATGGGTATCCAAAACAGTTTTTAGATCATTGGTTGGAGTTGTTATCTGAAATTTATGTCAAAAATACTTTATTTTCTGTTCTCATAAAAGCATAGTGGAAGATTATGAGAAAAATCATTTGTTAGAAGTGTTAGAGTTTTGGTCTTGCAAATATCATTGAATTTGTGTTAGTTTGGAGCCCCCTTACCTCTACATCAAATTGGTATCAGATCTCAACAAAAGTCTAGGCTAGTGTTGGTTTGTGGTTTTGGTTTTATGGTTGTGTGCAGGTTAGGAAGAACCTGGTTGCTGCCAAGAGAAGGCAAGGAAAAGTTGAATTGAAGCAAGAAGAGACTTGCTTAGAGACCATATAAAAGATAGAATTGATAAGAATATTTTTTCAGGCAGAGGAGGAGAGAAAAAATAAGATACAAGAGGAAAAAGAGAGGAAGAGATGAGGCAAAAGGAGATTGATCAAGAAATCAAAGAGTTGAAGGAAAGGATAGAACAGTTGCTCAAAAGAGTCACACGTTGGCACTTGAATATGAAAACTAAAGTTGAATGGCCCATAAAAAATATTATTCAAAGAAGGAAAAAACAAGAAAAGACAACATCACATGAGGTAGAGGTAAAGTTTGTTGAGAAAAGTGATATTCCAATTGTGTTTGAAGATGAACAAACTTCTTTGTTTGTTGAAAAACATGTTGATGTTGAGATTAATGATATGGTTGTTGTTGGTACTCAATTAGTTGATGAAATTATTGCTAATGAACAAGTTGAGAATATTTTTTATGTTATTGATAACCTTGGTATTGATACTCAAGTTGTTGATGTCAAAGTTGTTGATAACATTGATGTTGATATTCATGATCAAGTTCTTGATAAGGATGTTGCAGATTTGTTTGATAATGAGGTATATGAATGTTTGCAAGAGTATGATTCAGGTTATACTAATGGTGAATATGTTGTAATGTGGTGTTCCAATGATGAGGATAAAGACAAAGATGATTCTATTGAGGTATATGCACAAGAAATAGAGATTTAGAACCTAGAAGTTGAGAGAATGTTGGATAGAAGATGGTATAAGAAGAAGAAGAGGAAGAAGGACCCAGGAAGAGTTAAAAATAGGAAGGAAAAGTTACAAAAGAACTGAAAGAGAAGAAATAAGGAGCAGACAAACATTCAATGGGACTTGAATTTTCTTTTCTCCAGGAGTATGGTGTAGGAGCACCTAGTTAGTTTCATGCCTCCATGAGGCCATTTTGTAAAATTTTCTTTTGTTGGGTATTTTAATCATGTAATAAGGTCAATTGGAAAATTTTTAATATGTATGAGTCCATTTTTGGGTTTAGGTGGTCATTTTGGAGTCATATTGCAAATAATGTAAAAATTGTCAAATTGCAAAATTACAAAAAATGAGGAATATGAAGGTTCATTGTGGGAAAATAAGTTATTTGGTTATGGAAACTCAAAGGGAAGTTGGTAAATTGATCTAATATATTTAAATTAAGCCTTGGGGGATCGAATCCAAGATGGGAGAAGTGGTTGTTACATTTTTGAAGTGAAATCAATAAAAGACCTCTTTGTTTTCTACATTTCTGAATGTTAAATTTATGTTTCAGAGCTTGGTACGGATTTGTACAGAATTTTAATGATCTGAAAATTATTTTTTATGATAGAGGATTGAGTGAGATTTCATTTTAAATTGGTTTGGTTAATTTTTGTTGAGTTTTATGTAAGTTATGATCAAATTGGTGACTGCAACTTTCAGATTTTTTCTGTAACCTATCTGTTGCAGCATGTGGTACGAATTTTAGATTCTATATTTTGACTTGAGAAAAATTGGAGGTGGAAGCCCTCAGAGTATAATTTAATTTTCTTTAAGTCTCATTGAATTTTATTTAGTTTTGATTTTTTTATTTCCATTTTACTTAAGACAGGTTTGCAGAAATGGGCCTTTGGGACAACGTAGCAGTAAGTGTTTGAGGGATATGTTCCAAAGTAACCTAACCTTAATTTAAAACATGTTTTATAAGGGATTAATGGGTATCCAAATAAGTTTTTATATCATTGGTTGGAGTTGTTATCTGAAATTTATGTCAAAAATACCTTATTTGTTGCTCTCATAGAAAAGTTTTGGTCTTGTAAATATCATAGGTTATTTTGGAGTACCCTTACCTCTAAATCACTTCAGAAGGAAAGTATATCAAAGTGGTAAGTTACAACAATTGTCAATTCATCACTTGTTTTATCCATTTTTCCTCTGCTTGACCAAGGGTAAGCACTCTTTACATCATCATAGCCATTGTGAAGGGGACACCAAAAAAGGTTTTGACTAAGGAAAGCCCCTATATGGAACAAACCTTTCTCCCCTCTCTTGTGTGTAGGTGGCAAATATGAAGTGGATTTAGGAGAAGATTGAAGACCTAATTGCAAGATCAAGTATTCAAGCCTCCTACTTCAATAAATTAGGGCAAGTGGAATTAATCATCAACAAAATAAGTTTTGAAGCTAAGTCAAGGAAGAAAGAGCCTACAAACTATGACCATCTGAGATCTGTTCACTAATTCTCGAGATCTGCATTCTCTAGACTAGGGTGCCACCACCCCTATCCAAGCAATTTGAACCCTAATTTACATGCCAAGTTCCTTTGTCTTTGCACTATATTGTTATGTTGTCCAATTTTGTCTTTCATTTCTACGATTGTCCATATTTACATCAGTTTTTGTAGCTTCATAGCTGACCTAGACATAAATTTTCATAATCAAATCAAGTTAATTCCTAATAAATCAAATCAACATCATCCCCCAAATACTAAGAACCAAAACCTTGATCCACCTGTTTGACTCTTCCATTGAGGTTAGAAGCCAAGTGGGTGCATATGATCAATTTTGGTTCATCTCAATTATAATGTAGGAGAAAGTGTGATTTAGACCCTAGATTCATTTTTCCCACATCACATTTTGGTGAACCTAACACTTTTTACATTTGTAAAGCTTCTAAAATCTTAATTTTATCATTTTGAAATCTGAGTACAATCATAGATTGTTTTCATTTGTCAAAAATACATGCATATTTTAGTGAAAAGCAATGAAAAAGTAAAGATTTGCATAGTTTTTTTCATTTCAAAAGATTAAAAAGTGTCACTTTTGAGTATTTTCAAGAGAAATTTAGTAAATTGCAACATTTTAAATTTTGAAAATTGTCTTTTGAACATATTCTATTACTTTAAAAACATAAAATTTCATACATGATTGTGTTTCACATAGAAATTAGGGTTTTGTACAATTTTAAAAATCTATTTGTTGCTAGACCTGAACCTCTGCAACTTTAGATCCTCAGATAATATAGGTGATTTCAAATTCTGAAATTAGTAAAAAATTGCATCTTTGGTCTAGGGTGCCACCATCCTTGTCTATCTAATTTATGGCAAAATTTCAATCACAATTCTCTTTATGATTTTTGTGCAGATTTGTTTTTTGTTTTTGAAATTTGTTTCATTTTATATGACTATCATATGCTTTTCTTCACTATATGAAAACTCAAGCATTTTGAATCTTGTAATAAATTTATGAGCTTCATGACCTAGTGTCCCATATCCCATGTGAGATGTATTTTTAGACTTATGGCTTCCCATGGTGCAATCACATCTAGTGTTGAGACCGAGTCTTATAACTCTTTCACTCAAGGAGTTAAATATACTCAATCTATCTTTGGTTCCCTTCATAATCCTACATTGTCTATGTCTTCTTCATCACCTCACATTTATGTGGACTTGGAGGCTATTTTTCCCATGTCCATGAAGATAAACTTAAAAAATTGGATAAAGACCTAGAAGGCCTTCAACAATACTTAAGTATCGAGTCTTTGGTTGGAGAAATAGTTCCTCTTGTGGATAACCTTAGGAAGCTAATAAATGATTTGCAAGGGATAGAAGTGTTGTGTAGCCTAGCTCATATAGTGTATACAAACATTCTTAAAGTGGCTACTTACACTCAAGCCTTTACTAATGCTCAAAATCAATGAGGAAAACAAGTTTCCTCTCCTATGACCATACATTGTATTCCTAATTTTACCCCTCTAGTCATCACATCCACCACACAATATATTAATGGCATAAAATCTAGTTTAGGGTTTTCTAGTGGGAATCCTTATAGCTTTGTCTCTTCACCTTAAATAATTTCATGTTCTTCACCTCTTATAAACATGAAAAACAATAACCCACCAATCATTAACAATAGTCTTCCATATTTGAGACATTCTCAAAACATTTCACTAAATGATCCTATGATAAACCAACTCTTATAAAACATGTCATCATTATAACAAAAAAAATCAAACATGAAAAAAAGTCAATCCAATACTAATCCTCTAACATACCTTAAACATAGTTCGTAGTTTTTTCTATCCTAAAGATGCCTATACTACAAAACATTGAGATTCCTTGATTTGAGAAGTATGCTAACAAAGGAGATCCCAATAATCATGTATTAGTTTTGATTGCTCTATGTAGTGATTTCCATTTTGAAGATGCTCTCTTATCTAAAATTTTTCCATGACCATTAAAGGATATAGCCTTAGATTGGTTTTGTTCATTGCTTAATAACTCAATTAAGTCATTTACACAACTTGTTAATGAATTCTTTCAACATTTTCAAGAAAAAATTGGACCTCAAGTTACATTAATAAATTTAGTCCTTTGTAAACAAGGACCTAGAGAAAAAGTGACTAATTTCATAGGATGATACCAAGCCCTTTATTAAAAAATATCATGTTCTCTCCTGAATGTTGATATACAAAGAGTTTTCATTAGAAATTTATAACCTAACATTATAGATACAATCTTATTGATGAAGTATCCCTCATTTACACATTTATGTATGGCTCTTTGTAATTATCAGATATTGATTAGCCAATATTAATGTACACCTTCATTAGTTTTAATGGTCAATCCGAAGCCATACCTTAAAAAAACTATCAATTGTTTAAGAATAAAAGAAAAAAATCATAAAGATAAACAATCCTTAATCATCTGTAGAGTTGGGTAGTCATGTTGTTCATTTGGTGATCTGTTGCTGGATCGATGTTGGTTGTCTATGTTGTATTCTTATGCATATTTTTCTTCTTTGAGTGGGTTTCAGGTCCCCATCAAAACTTGCTTGTAAATGGTTTCGGTTCCATTCAAAACCTATTTTTCCCATATCATTAGAACAATCCTCAATCATCCAATAACATCCAAATGAAAGTTGTTGCATCTACAACACCATATCAATTTAGGCCAAGAGATAGGCAATTTTCACAATTTATTGATTATGTCCATGCTATTATGTTGCAGTTTCTAAACAAGAATATGATTCAACTTCCTCCAATTAGACCTATTGACAAAACCAATTAGACCTATTGATAAAACCAATCAGTTACTACCAAACTTTAATGCAAAAGCCTTTTGTCAATATCACCATACACCTAGACATAACACATAAATATTCATACATCTTAAGAACTAATTGAAAGACCTCATTGATTCTACTTTCATCCAATTGGTTGGTGTAAATGACAAAGAGAATAAATTAGTTTCATCACCTAATCAAAACTTACAAATATTTATAAATCCATTACCAATTGATTTGACTAATTTTTTCCAATACAGTGATAATGTAGAAGATGATCTATCTAATATTGTAAACATGATTAAGATTTAACCTTGTAAGGGTAAATCCAATATTTTGCCTAATATTTCTTTCACGTACATTGATGCTATTATAACTGCACCTGATGCTCCTCTTTGCATCACTAGTAGAATTAATTATAGACCCACAAGAGGAATACTCATTGATCCCATATGTGTAGTGAACATGATCATTGAAGAATTGTTGTATGTGCATAAAATTTATAAAGATAATTATGAATAATCAAAAGCATTATTAAAGACTCATGATGGTTCTATTCACCCTACAATTGGTTCTATACCTCTCCCAATAAAAGTTGAACCTTAAAAATTGGATTTTTTATTTACCATAATTCTAATGTCCAACCAGTTTTGTTTGAAGTTAGGTCACCCGAGGATTAGCTCCATGAATACGGTCCCATCGATCATTCACAAATATCTTAAATTTCCATTCAAAGGAAAAATACATACCATCTACCATAGTGGATTTAAGCCTTTGGCCTCTCATGGAAACTTTTCATTAGATTAATTTTGGCCTCAACCAACCCAATCTATTAAAACTCATGAGGATTATGTATTTGTGAAGTTTAAAGCTAAGTGCATAGCCCAATTATTCCTTACCAATATTCTACCCAAGGCTTCTTAGTATCCAGTGGCTACAATGGTTGCTCCTCTTACTTCATAGGTTGTGAATGAACCTCAACCCAAACTAGGTATTCTTCCTTGACATTTTGGCATATATTTCATAGTTCCTCCTCTACCATCCTATAAAGGACCACATGATAACTGTTTGATGAAGCCTTCGGGGATTCCTAAGGAAAATTAAGTTTTCATCCAAAAACCTAAAACACCTATGGTTTCTCAATATTTTACAGTTCCTTCAATTCCTTCTACAAAGGAAGAAAAGGGACCAATGTTGGGAACTTCCTCAAACCCCCCTTCACAAGTTGAAGCTCATTAAAGATGAAACCAAAGTGAAAAATAACACAAACAAAGACGTCGAGCTATGGCTCATCAACTTGTTGAAGATCACAAACCCTTACCTAATGATAATCTATACATACAATAAAATTATGATGACTCCACTCCACCACCCTTGCTAAGCCATGAAGTCAAACCTTATTTATCCCAATCGAAACAAAGAATAAAAAACTCACAAGTTACAAATATGGATGTTAGTGCTCATAATCATGTTGATAGTACTAACATGAAACCTATTATGATAGATTATGATAGTGATTCATAAGGTAAGAAAAAAGAACAAGATATCATAGTAAATTATCTCTTATGGTTGAGAAATAAATGAATCTAGAAGGGTATGACCATGATAATCATCCTATACGAGTGACCCACCATGTGTTGAAATTAGTACCTCTCATTATATCGCACTTGTTGTAGTTACTTTAGCCTATTACCCATCTTCTATTTATGATTAACAAGATTGGGATGTAAACGATTTGCTATAGATCAACTCACATGTGTAGTACCCTTTCACATCTTTGTGTTTTTTTTGCATGTAATTTGATCTACCTGTAATGTTCTAGAAGACATGTCTTGGTGTTTGTTAGTTTTATTTGGATGACCCTTATTGTTCTTGATGACACAAGGATACAAATAAAAATAATTTGTTGTGATATTCATCTATTTTTATCTTCATTCGGCTTTATGTTGTAAACATATTTTCTTTGTTCCTTTTGGGAACAATGCAAACTGTTGAGAGATTTAGGTCTCTTCCATGTTGACCCAAAATATTTTATGTTTTCTTAGTGTGTCATTCCTCTCTTCTGTTCATAGTTCCATGAGTATTTGGGGAATGATATCAATTCCGAGCATGATCTTATTATACATTATCTCTCATTTATACTAACCCCATATCTATGGATCCCTTATGTTTTATTTTTGTCTTGTCAATTATGTGGATTTATTTTTGGGGCAACCCCTTGTCATGAGTCAAATTATTAGGAATATATCATGTGGCATAGGGTTTTACAATAAGCTCTCATGACCTTTTATTTTTTTCAAATATCATTTTATTCTACCTTAAAGGAAATTTTTCCTATTTGGCATTAGCAATTACTTTAAGGTGGGGGCATGCATTTCATTATCTGCTTCACTTTGTTCACACATGTTGAACTTAGTGATGCTTCTATGGTAAATTGATCATATTTTGTAGTGCCTTATCCTAATTATTTTTCAAACAATGGGATTTGCTTATAATTCTTGGTATGGTTCACATGGAAACTCACCTAATTAATGTTGGACTTAACTAGCCTATGTTGTTTCTTATCAAGCTCAACTAGTGAATATCAAACTTCACTAGCCTATGATGTTTATATTCATGGGTCACCTAGAAAATATAGACTTTACTAGCCTTATGACTTATGGATGCCTTGGGTATGGACCCTAGTAAGAATTATGCAAAGCTTGCTAGGTCATGATGTCATACCCCCTTTTTTCATGTTTTGAATTGTGTTTGCATTGTGTTTTGCATTATGTTCGCATCATTTTTGCATTGTGTTTGCATCATGTTTGCATTGTGTTTTCCTCATGTTTGCATTATCCTTTCATTGTGTTTTCTTTATGTTTGTTTTGGTATTGTGTTAGTTTTATATCTTCATTATGTATGCTTTGTGTTTGTCATGTTGCATTTCACCTCATGTGTGTGTGTTCCTTTGTCTTTACATTATTGTTCTATAGGATCTTAACTCTAGGGACTAGCACATCCCCTAGACTCAATGGAATCCTACCTCTCCAAATTTTGGATAGAAGAACCCTTCTTGATTTATCCTTACTTTAGTATAAGCATGATCATAATTTCATACTCTCAATAAAGTGGGGGCTAAATATAGTGTTATAAATTATCACCCTTGACAATTTCACACTAGGTTTAGCTCCCACCATGTGCTAGGACCTAATTATGCTCTTTATTTTCTCATTTTGTGGTTGTTTTTGGGAAATTAGAATGAAATTGAGAATAATATTAGTATTCATTTAATGACAACAAAAGCCCCAAAATAGGTGTGGACTAGGGCACTACCACCCTTGTCTAGCTTATTTTGGTCTAATTTAAAATATTTTATTGTTAGAATTTTAACATTTATAAATTTAAATTCATTTATCGACCTTTGATACTTAATTTTGTGGGAAAATAAATTAATGCATTTAAATACAAGTCTTTTTCACCATTTGAAATCCTAAGAATTTTGGAATATCAATTAAACATCCTAAAAAATAAGTTAAGAGTAGAATAAGAAAAAATTAAACACTTATTATCAATCAAGATTCATGTTTGCAATGCATCAAATTCATATGTGATTTTGTTCATGTTTTATGTTCATTTAATTGGTTAATACTAAAACTTGCAGGATCTTCAATCAAGAAACCAATTCTCCTTGTATGAGATGAGTACAATGACTTTAATTAATCAAAGAAAAAAAATTTAAGTGGTAAATTGCAACACTTGTCATTTATCACTTGTTTTATCCATTTTACCTTTGCCCAATTGAGGGTAAAAACTTTTTACATCATCATACACATTGTGAAAGTGAAAACACAAAAAATGAGGTTTGACTTAGGCAAGCCCCTATATGGCACAACCCCTTATCCCCTCTCTTGTGTGTAGGTGGCAGATCTAAAGTCGAATTGGGAGAATATTGAAGAACTAATTACATGATCACATATTCAAGCCTCCGACTTCAAAAAATTAGGGCAAGTGAAATAAATCATCAAGAAACGAAGTTTTGAAGTTGAGTCCAGGAAGAAATAATATACAAATTGTGGCCATCTAAGACATGTTCATTAATTATCGAGATATATATTCTCTAGAATAGGGCACCACTACCCTTGTCCAAGCAATTTGAACCGTAATTGACATGTCAGGTTCCTCTATCTCTGGACTCTATTATTTTGTTGTCTATTTTTGTCTTTCAGTTCTACAATTGTATGTATTTACATTATTTTTTTGTAGCTTCATATTTGACTTAGATATAAATTCTCATAATAAAATCAAGTTAAATCCTAATCAATTAAATCAATATCATCCCCCCAAAAAGAAGAACCAAAATATTGATCCACCACTCTAGCTCTTCCGTAGCCAAGTGGGTGTATGTGATCAATTTTGTTTCCTCTAATGTAATGTAGGAGAAAGTGTGATTTATACCCTATATCTCTTTTTTGCACATCACATGCATAAAAATAGAAGTCTTATATGTGTTGTTCAATACATGAAAATAATTATTCTTACATTTTATTCAATGCCTCACCCCTAAGCAACCGTGGGGAGGATTTTTTATTACACTAGTGAACATGATGAATCATTTGAACCATTGAAATATAATATTAGTCATTCTCATGTGTTTTCTTCTTGATTTTATACAACCCTTTAAGGTATAAATTGATGCAAGTGGAAAATTTATGGGCATCATCTTGATCCAAGGACATAATCCTATTTATTATCATTCAAAGGTTTTTACTTTATTGTTTAGAGGATGTTTAGCCTATAATAGAGAATTGTATGCACTATTTCAAGCTATTGAGAAATGGAAGCATTAATTATTTGAGAAAGAAACTACTATGCATATCAACTGCCAAATCCTATAGTATTTGCAAGATAAACATAAGTTACAATATAAAACATGGCTTTAAACTTGTCAAGACTCATCCATCCATCTATCCTACCTAACTAATCTATGATAAAAAAGGGGTGTTGGTACATTATTTTAATTTTGTATATAGTTTATCATTTTATTTGATTATATGCACTTTTAATAGTATAAGCTTGGTTAGATAGGTATCTAATTAGGTAGTGTAAGAGTTGGTATAGAATAACTCTACACCATGCAAGATTTGGCTAAAGATTATAGCCACCTAAGATCTAGGAACTTCATGAAAGCACAAGAGAGATCAAGTTGCAATATAATTAAATCCAATAGAATTCAATATGTATGATTTACATATGAGACCACATAGTTATATAGCCAAGGTGAGACATATGATTAAACATGATTATGAAAAGTGTCTTAATCCTATGTCATGTGAAAACATATCATAACTACTTAGAAAACATGTGTTAAAAGTAAAAAGATCAGATAAGATCTAATTACAACTAACACCTTCTAGAAAGATTCCCTCTTAGGACTTAAGTAAACTTAACATGTAAATAGGACCTACTAATGACTAGATAGGTAAAACACCTATTTACACCAACACCCCCTTAAGTGAAACTTAGGGAGTAGATAATTATTATGCAAATGACACAAGGATGAGTTCCGACTACGATGCCATTTTAGGTACCCATGTACAAATGCAAATGCAATCTCTCACAAAAAGAGAAAAGGAGAAAAACCAGTGGGACAAAACTCCTCCCCAAAAGAGAGATGAAATATAAAATGATCTCAATGAAAAATGAGAAGGACAAAACCCCATGTGAGGAAAAAGTCCCCCCATAAGAGAGAAGAAGAGAGGCCATGCAACCCCCTTCAATGTTGAGTCTCCTGCAACGATGGTAGAAGCTCGATATTGAAGGCTGAAGATGTTCCAATACTATCAAACAACATTCCTCCCCTTAGGAAGAAACAAAACCAAGATGGTATGTAGGGTATCTTCCCATTCTTGAAAGGAAGAGGCAGGAAGATAGATGATGTGTGATGTCTCTAAAGAATTCTCAAGTATCTCCATGTTGATGCTGAAAGTTATCATACTCCAAACAAGCATTTTAGGCCACACTGCAAAAGAAGATGTTGGTGTAGGTTTATATTTTTGTAGTGGGTTAATTTTTTTTCCTTAGTCCTAGGTTTTTCCCACACTTTATTAAGCTTGCTTAGGATAATAAAGTGATTTTATTACTAGGAGATAAGTCATATGTTGTCCCCTTAAAGGGTGGAACACTTTCCACTTTTGGTGGTCCATCTCCACTTTTTGTGGTTTATTCCTATTGGTTGGATTTGCCACCTACATACTCTTCTTAGTTCTATATAAACTCACTATCTAGTTTGTATTTGCATTTTTTTTGCATATTTTGGCATAGATATTCTAGATGTATTCATTCATGTATTGATTCAACTTGGAAGATCTTAATGCAATATTGTCACATCGATATTGTATAATCTCTCTGAGTCCTAGTTTGCATTCTTATGTTTTTCCAGTTTATGTAACTTTTATTTCTCTTAAAAAGTTTCTTGGGTTATTCAATCTATTTCAGATTTCTAACATGGTTTCAAAGCTTTTGTTTTGAGAAATCTAAGTTCATAGATTCCTAATTAAGAGATTGAGTTTTTATGTAAAGATCTTGTAAATTTTTGTATGCTCTTCTCTTGTGTTTTGAATGATCTAGAGAATTAGAAAGGATTTTCAAAGATCTAATAACCTCTACTTATTGCATATGTGTTTTGTGAGATCTGGGTGATTGCAACATTTTTGGTTATATTGACAACATTTTTGACTGTCACAATGTGCCCAAAAGGCTCAAGAAAGTCAGATCCAATTTTTTTTTTCATCCAAATTGGAGATCATTTGACATAGTTGCAAATAGGGGTTTGAGCTTAGATCTGGAGAATAGTTTTTGAAGCCATTTGTTTTTGAAGCCGTTTGCATTTTTTCTTCATAAATACAGCTTCCACTTGTTGGTTAAAAAAAATGATTTCTGGGTTTTGTTTCCAAGGTCAAAAAACCATCTGGGTATCTATTATATTTTGCATATACTAAGAATATCTAAAAAAATTATGTCGAAAAAGTGTCACACATCCATTTTTCTACAAGTTGAAGGTTAAATAATCTTCATGTTCTCATCTTCTGCTTGCTAGATCAAGAAACCATTTTGGGTTTTGGTCTTAGCATCAAAATTTTTCTAGGTTTCTATTATTGTCTACACACAGTGAGTATTATTTTCAGAAATTAAATTAGAAGTAAAATGTTTTTTTCTAGAAAAAACTATTTCCTACAAGACAACTTCCATTTAAAAAAAAAATCATAACTTTTCGCCATGGTGTTCGTTTTTCACAAATGAGATATCATTGGAAAGATAGAGATGAGAACTCTCCATCCATGAAGGTATTGAGAAGGTTTTTTTTGCCATTTTATACCAGATATTTCAGGTTGAGGTTGTTTTGTGCTAATTTCTTCAACATGACACAACTTTTGTTCCGTTGCTCCGATTTTTAAAAACAAATAGGAGTTGGAAAGATATTGGAGAGCACTACACAACTATAAGGCTAATTGTTTTAGATTTTGTCTTAGATTAATTATTTTATTAGAATTTGTAATTTTTCCTATTGTGAGCCTATTGAGCATTGTATCTTGGAAAAAGGCTTTGTAAACACACTAGACTATAAAGTGTCAACCTTATAATATTTAGGGGGGTGATTATTTGATACTAGTGAAAAGGATGGGAGTGTATTGGTAATATTATGGTTGATTCAGTTATTTTTATCATTTGAGGATTGTATCATGGTTTTTTCTATTCATCCTTTTGTTATAATCCTAGATAAGGCTAATTATAAGTCTTGGAAAAAAGGCATTCTAACCCATCTTAGATGGCTAAATTTTTTTCCTTAACTTTATGGGATCATGCCTGAACTATACACACCTGGAAGGAAATTAGTATGGGGTAATAGAATTGATCATGTATTAGGAGTAATTGGTTCTCATGTTGATTATGACACTATGTTGATGAAATAAAGAAAAATATATGTAGGTGAATTGGGTTAGGAGTAAAAGGCGTTCACTAGAATGAAATGATGAATTAACACACCTACTTTTATTTTAGTTTCATTAGGAAAAAGAAGATCTCTCCCAAGGATATAATTGACTTTCAACCTTGAGGTGAGTCAATTCTATGGGGATGGGGGACTTTGATTTTTCCTTATGATAAAAAATTACTAAAATGCACTTTTGGGAGATGAAAATAAAACACTTAATGAACTCAATTGTATGATGTAAAACTTGAAATGAAAAGATTAAGGATAGCACAAAAAAAAACAATAATTTTTTGACAAATCTAAGAAGGGAAGATTGATGTGTACCTGTCACCAAAAGTGGTTGCTGAGTGTCTTTCCAGGATAAATTTTCCTTAGGGAAAATGGGTCTCTGTATAGGGATCCAAAATTTGATTTTATAGTCCTTTGATCCTAGATCTGCACTCCTTATTCCTCTAGATTCCATTGTTAGAAAGTCAAAAATAATTTTTGTAGGCGAGTTTCTGAGGCTTGACAACTTTTATGACAAATTTGAAAACTTTGTAAAATTGGAATTTAGATCCAATTTTAGCCCTTCTTCACCTACAAATCTACACACACAAAGAGAGGGAAAAATGTTTATTTTTGGGTGAATAGGGGTTTGCCTTGGTCAAACCCCAATTTGGTAATTAAACCTTGATAATGAAAGATAATGACAAATGTCAAGGATTTATGAATGAACAAATCTATCTCACAACTCACCAAAACTTCAATGTCTGACCTCAGAGGACTGAATTCTAACACATCTCTCTAAGGATTGGATCTTGCATGAATTGGCTTGAATAATTGCTTGATTTAATGCTTGAATGCTTTCTTGAATTCTTGAAACTAACATCACAATGTTAGCTCCAAAACATAATATGAACACACATAACTTTGACATGATGATACGATCTTGATTGTTGTTGTAGATTCTTGATAAATCTTCTCTTCAATACTCTTGACAATAATATTTTCTCTTAGTATTGATCTCTCAAAGTCTTAGGATTTGAATTGATAAAGTAACATGTATTTATAGGTGTTTATCTAATTTCTGAAAAAATAGATTTCATAAGCCGACATTTGAAACTTGAATTTGAATCATTAAAATGCCACCAAAAACATATTAAAAATTGGGTCTTGACACTTAAAGATGACCCATTTGCCCTTGGGCGAATGGGTCTTGGGACCTAAATCTAGGACACACAATTTCCAAGGTGTTTAAAATAATGTTAGAATTTATTTAATGTCAGACATTCTTTCAAAAAACAGGAATAATAAGGCTTAGGAATGCATAATTCAGGCAATTAGAAGCTTAATTAAGTCCAATTAGTTAAGGGGATGAAAACATAGTATGAAAATGTAACCCCCACTTTAATGAGAGTATGAGCCTTACGCTCAAACTCACACTAAAGTAGACAAACAAGTCAAGAGAGGTCTAATTATACAATTGTTAGAAATATGTGATAACAAAGATGAAGGAGGATGATCAAGCCCCTAGGATCAAAGATCCCATGGAAAACCAACAAAGGCACAAAGAGACATACAAATGCAGTAATGATACAAGATACAACATCATACAATGTCAAAATTAATTCAAGAAAAGATGAAATAGCAAGTTGCATTATGCCAAGTCCATAAAAAACACTCACATGGCTCCATAGGCAAGAAAGTTGTGTTATGCTTGGTGGCCATGAAAAATGCACTCACAAGTGCAGTATGATATACACTTAGTGAACCTAAACAAGTGAGAAACACACAAGGTCTAGTGTAGTCTGATATACACTAGGTGTGTACCCACAAAACAAGTGGCAATGAAAAATTTATGCTAGGTCTACAAGCTCCCATACATCAAGCATACAAAAAGTTACACTCCTTGATAAATTTGATAAGGCGCCACATATGAAAATCACAAGGCTAGAAAGCTATGTTATGCTAGAAACTCATGAAACAAAGGCATCACCAAGTAAGTTATTTTATGCTTAGTGGCCAAAATTTTTCGTTTAAGATAGTCAAAGGGGTTTTGCTTAGTTCATATAATGTCTTACTTTAGGGAACATCACACTCGATATCACAATCAAGAGAGGACTAGTTGAGAGATAAAAGATTCACACCTTAGGGAATGCAAGCCATAGTATTACCACTAAGAGGAATGTCATATGCCAAGAAAGCTCACACTCTTGAAGGACATCAATCCCAATGTAACCAACAAGAAGACGCATCATGTGAAATAAGAAGACCACACTTTGAACAAGAGATCATGAAATCAAGCAAGCAACAAGCAAGAGGTATAATACCCCCACTTTAAAGGGATTGTTAAACACCAGGCTATGGGTAATTACTTTAAAGTAGAATATGATAAAATCCAATAGATGAAAGAGACATGAGAGCTTATTTGGAAATCCCTATGCCAAACATATGTTTCACAAATGATGTTATGTCATGAAAAAGAGATTTCCCCCCATATGCAATCCTAAGATAACACATAACAGATCCATGGATTTGGGTTCAACATATGTCTTTGTTGTAGTGATATAATCAAGCTCTGAATCATCATCATTCTCCAAATAACTCATGGAACAATGAGCACAAAGGAAGAATGATATATAGAAAGAAAATACAAAGGAGAAGCATTTTGGGTCAACATGGAAGAGACCTCAATGTCTTGATTCTTTGCATCATCCCCAAAAGGAAAGCACACGACAAATGAAAAAGACAATGATTATCACATTGTTGTCACAAGGATAACACCCTTTAAGCTAAGTATGAACCTTAGCTATTGTGTGAAAAATTGGATCATCTTCAAATGATGGATTTCCTATGGTGAAGATGAACCTCTAGAGTAGGTTGGTTCCCTTGATGTACCTCCTAAAGCTTGTTGGTTTGATTGGAAAAGGGATGAAAAACTAAATTTTAAGATTAACTAGACCTATGAGGTGATGCACCAATGATTAAAAGACTTGTATTTATTGTTCTAACTCACAATTCTTCTCCAAAACTCAGCTTAATCCTATACACAACTCAATTTTGACCAAATTGTACAAAAGTGTTTCAAGGGGAGGTTATGTTTTAGGTTTTTTGTAGGAAAAAAATGTGTTTTCACAACTACAAACTCCAAAAAATAGCTAACACAACTTATGACCTGCATAAATTGTTCATATTCTTGCATAAAAATTGATTGCAAATGAGAACTAACTCAAGGATTTAATGTTTAAATCACAAAAATAAACTCAAATCATTCACAATATCATCCATACTTGAAATTTTGAGAAGAAAAACTCACTAATTTTTATTGATAAAAGGAGTTTCTACTTGTACAATATTGAAAATATTGAAAATAAACTAAGTTGTTGCTCTATCTTCTCAAAAATGAGTTACAATGTATCTCTTTTTCATAAAGAAGAAAGAGGAATGAAAGAACTAACTCTAAAAGAGTTGAAGACTTTGCTTTATGGAAAGCCACCTCAGATAACTAAAGCTGCACCTCGTGGAAGATGTTGAACGTGCATGAAGAGTTGAACTAGATGTGAACTCTAGTTATGAGAGTTGAATCAAACTCTTTGACTTGTGCATTCTCCTTAATTTTTTCTTCAATTGAACTAGAACTAAACCTCCAAGAAAAGCATGAAGATGACTGAAAAAAGTTGAGTTTAACCTCTTTGCATGAGGTTTTCAAATTGTTGGGCGTATAAGGAAAAAAATCCTATATTTTAGGGACCCAAACTTCACCAAAATGCATAATTATAGGATCAAAGTTCCCCTAAATTCAGTTGTAACCTTGAGGGCATCTTAAGTAGGCCAAAATTGACTCTAATTGCATGATAATTGAGCATGAATAGGTAGTTAATCCTATGAGAACTCATGAAACTCTTTACATGATAATAGATGTGTAAGGTTGACTGAAAAAGACTAGGCACCATTATTGCATTTGATTTCCTTTTGTATGTGTTTCATCTTTCTTATGCCTTTTATAATACAATCTTCCTCTATGATAATCTTCTTTGCTATCCATAATCATACAAGGCCTTCCTTTCTTCATTCTCACAACTTAATGAGCTAGGAATTTCATACATCCTTCCTGCCATATACTAACAAAATTACCCTTTGGTCCTATAGGTGATTGCCTCTTGGCTTGAATATGGATTGTCAGTTGTGGTTTAACTTTATGGTCATTGTTCTTCTAGTCCATAATAAGCTGCCTTTTATGCATATTCATTTCTTTAAACTCTCAAGCCTTGATTAATCTTTATCACCACTAACCTTCATTTGAACTCATTCCATGTATCTAATGCTTGTGGAAAATTAAGGTTGTCCATTCAAAAGTTTAAACTGACAGTCATAAGACCTAACCTAGACTGCACTTTGAACCTTGCCATCTATGACTTTCCATTGTGATCTTGATCTTTGAATTCTCCTTTAATGCTTGAAGACTTTCCTTAGCTATCTTGAAATGACACCGAGTAACCCTCATCATATACTGACTATCATTTAAATATCTTCAACCATCACATGACTATGCCCTTCCTTTAACCTCTATTATGACTCTCCTTTGTACATTGTCTTCAACACTTGAGTTTCAAACTATAAATTAATCCTAGTCTTCACTATTAGATAAGGTGGGTTTTCCACTAACTTGGTAGTGCTATGTATAGTTTAAATATTAGGCATACCTCATTGCTCTAGAAAGAGCAAAGTAATTATGAAAACCAAGGTCATTGTTCTAAGACAATCTGGATGGCTCTTAGTGTGTTTTTGATGTTTTGAATGGTATGAAATTTTTGATGCTTGGGTTGCTTATCCTAACCTTGAGAATACCATGTGTATCCCTTATAATTATATGCCATACAACATTGACTCAAATAGATGCACAGTCAATTTGGAAAAAGATAATGGCAGGCTACAATGAACACATGAGACTAAGGGTTATAAAAGTCACTATGGTAGTTACTCTTTTAACTCTACCTTGTTCAGTAAGACTTGGAGATCTATGGCAAGGACAATCTCTTTACTTCACCATAGTGTTCATACTCATCTTCTATTTATGATGTACCCCTAAGGATTCCATGGCTGTCCCTATGTTGAACACTCATGATCAACACTGCCATCATTATTTGAGCTTTGTCCTTTTATGACTTGTAGGCTTCCCATACATGATTTATCATGTCATGGCTTCCCCTTATAGAAATACTATCACTTACTATTGCATCACCATGTTTGAGGTCACTGAGTATTAATTTTTTTTCATGGCATCTGATCGTAAGGACTATCTTTATCCAAGAAGACTATGCTTGTCCTCTTTATCTATTCTTGGGTCAAAAACTATATGAATCCGTCCCTACATTGCAAGGTCATATTTCATTTGGTGTTCATGGCTCTGTCATCATAATGATCTTGAATGGAGTGAAATTTGAGTGCCATGGGGCTGTCTTTTAAGATCTTACAAGATTCCAATCAATACCTTATGCTACATGCCACTGTCCATGAATCATCTTTTTTTATTAGATAACTCTCTACCTTTATATGTTTTTCCTTTGGAGTAGACTGTACTTTTCATTTTTGGAAGATTTCCCTAAGGATTATCATAAAACTTTGTGATGACTCTAAGAACCTATTGAAGTTTGATGCATGGTCTGCCCTTTACTGCATGGTCAATGATTCTTAATGATAGGTTTTCTATTGGTTATCATGACATGCAAAATCACTACCATAAGATGAATGTCATAACTGCACATACTCTCATGATTGCTTCTTTGTTTGGTAGCTACAATTTGAACCTCCTCAAGATAATTGATAACTAGACTGCCTTTGTTTGAGTCTTTTATTTTTGAAAACTTGAAACTATCATCTTTGCATCTATGAAACACACCAAAGTTTTCACCAATACAATGACTGTCCTCTACTCAAAATTACATTCCTAAAAATAGAAACATTCCTGACTAGAAAATACTTTCTTTTTCCAAATATTGCTATGACTATCCCATCACTGTAATAGAAAATCTTAAAGGAGTTTTCATAGTCTTTGTAATTTTATGTGGACTGTCATATTATATGTCAATTACATACTTAAGGGATATCCTTTAGCTTTGTGTTCTTATCCTTGGTCTTTTGGCCTTTAAAATAGTGATAAGACTGCCTTTTAGTCATTTTACTTTGGACTTATCATTGTCATTTTACACATTAGGCAACATTCTTGGTTCTATAATTTTAGAAACATTTGTGCTTGTCTTTGATAGATGATAGAGAGCTATCAATAAATAGTTTTTTAGTGTAGCTTAATCTTGTAGCCAAGCTAGATAACGGTCCAACATTTGTCAATATTTTTTGATAATGCCACCTTGTTTGTTGAAGTAGATGATACATGCGAGGTTGCGTTGTTGTTGGCTTAAGTACATGGTGAAGAATCAGAGATAAAACTATTGATAGAAGTGAAACTGCTCTTTGATGATTAAGATAGTCATCCTTGGCTTTTCTTTATGGTAATATTCCTTTGATTTTTTTTCTCATCATGAAACTATGCCTTGTTTATGATCTTGTTGTCCCCATTTAAAATTTTTGCCCTGCTACTAGGTTCTTTGAACAATTCACTATCTTCTCATGCTCGAAGCTCCCCTTGTATGACAAATATGATCATGCATCATTTCCAAACTCAAAATTCATTGTCTTTCAATATTTTCAAACTTGAAATTCTAATTTTCATTGTTTATGTTACCTAATCATCATTTATCTTATATCCGTGTCTATGAAAATCATTCTTTTGAATTCTATTAAACCATGAATAGTCTAATTTTCCAAATGGAACTTAGCATTATTTGCAAATTTTGCCTTTTGATTGCTGTCCACACTCATATTTTCTTTAGTCTTTACTCCTTCTATCTCATACTCTTTAAGTCATGATTGGTTGTTCCTTATTTGTAGCTGCCTCTTTGATCCAAAATTGCATTAATGATTCTCCTAAACCTCATGACATCCATACCTTATCATAGGTCTCTTTAACCATAGAAAACTCAGTAATGATTGCCTTTATTTTCAATGAATTTAGTGTCACATGACTGTGCTCACTTATTATCCTTGCACTTTGATACCAAAAAAAAACTTTCTGCTCTAATGGTTTTGTCATGTAATGTTTCCCTTTGATAAGTCTGAAACTGTTACCCTTGTATGCTACTTCATGATAGTCATAAATATTTGGTGAGATCTCATAGTCTCTTAATGCAGTAGAATAAAAATATTGTCTCCCTATCTCAAATAAAAACAAAAATGGACAAAACTTGATTAACTCCAAGATCTCAAACAAGGAGCAAAAACCATTAATTCCTTCATTGAGTGCATTTATCTTGGCTATCCTCAATCATTCATGAATTTCTTAGCTCTATTTCCCTTGCCATCATTATGACATAATTCCTTTAGGGGTTGTCTTCTTCTCAATTGATGTCTTTCATCTTTTGCATAGTCTACTCTTTCATTCTATCATTGTGGATTCATAGGTTTGCAAATTCTTTGTTGTCCTCTCCTTGCATCTCTGTCTACAAACCCTTCATTTCTACCATCTAAAAGCCTTGTCTATCCCTAATATTGCATTTCAAGGCTATTGTATAACTGTCCCATGAATTTGTATACATATCTTGCTCTTCACTATCATCATCAAATAGATGAAGACTTTACACAACTTTGATACTATTACCTTAATATTCAATATTCTTTTCCTCTTGCAATGAAAATAACTTGAAAACTACCCTCTTTTAATGGATTATCACAAGAACATTGGTTGTGCTCTTGGCTTTGTTTTGACTCATAATGATAGTCCTTCAAACTAGACTCCTTCCTAGGTTTTGGAAATGTAAATCCTTTGTGTATAGTGTACACCCTAATGTGTAGGTATCTCTCTCTTTTCTAGTTTTTTTTTTTTTTTTAAAGAGAAAAAATGAAGACAACTACCAATAATGTTGGATGTTTCAATATGCAAGAAAATAGAGGTTTATTCTATGCACCTATGTTATGAAGCTCATATCTACACTTTGCATGGTTGTGTCTTCACTCTGGTCACCATGGTAGCTTGTTAAGCTCACTTCTAGCTAAAACAAAACCCTAAAATCTCCCTCAACGTGTATCCTTCTTCAATTTTCCCCCCTTTCTCCTTCAAAACTTGGCACCTAGACTTAGAGTTACCTCTTCTTTTAATTTCCATGCAACTTGAAGTATTTCTTTCCAACGTGAGTTTTATCCTCCTTTTGGCATGGAATTTTAAGAATAAAAGTTAATCCATTTTCCTTTATTCAAACAAAAAACTTTTATATGACTTTTTAAAATAAAAGGAAAATTACTCCCCTTTTTGCATTTTGTGACCTATTACCAACATAACCTTATTTAAATGCAATATTTAAATAATGTTAATTTTTACATTTAAAAAATGGACTACAAACATATAGAAGAATGAAGATACAAATAGTAGAATGTCATGACAGGCTCACTTCCTTTGTATCCTTGCACCAACGGAGTGACAAGGGTCATCCAAAGTAGGCTCACAAACATAAAGACAGTCCAAGAAACACAATACAGGGGATCACATTACACACATGCTGTCATACAAAGAACATGAAAAGAAGACATAAAGCTAGTATGACACAATCGAGCCAAACTATAGCAAGTCATCTACATCCCAATCTTGTTCATCATATACAAAAGGAAAATGACTAGACAAAGGGGTAACAAGTGCCAAACTAGGACAAGGCTATCTAACCCCTTTCCCCCCAAATGTAGGACAAGGATGAGCCGAGATAGGTGATGAAAATGTGCTCCTTGCAATATAGAAATTATTTTTGTTAAACGTAATACATGTAATAGTGAGTATGCTATGATTCTACAACTATCACATGGCTAGAAGAAAAGTACATGCATGCTAAGGAACTATATCAATGATATCAAATTCATCAAGTATCATCTTCAAAGAATGACACACATTAGTAGTATGGCCAAAATTTATATGATATTGACAATGAAATATGTATGTACTTTTTCCTTTATGATCTTCTTTAATAGGTGGTAATGTTATGCATCCTTGGTTAAGGATTGTGTGTAAGGATCTTTCATTTATAGACATTGGATAAGGAAATTTCATCTTCTTAAGTTTGTAGGGATTGGGTTTCTTACTTGATTTGACAACTTGTTGAGGTGGAGGTGGAGGATTTAAGGTTACTTTATCATGCTCAAGAGGAATTAATTGGTGTTGTAAAACAATCTTGTGAAAGAGACTACCTTTCCCATTAGGAGAGGTAGCGAGAGGAGAAGATCCTTGATATCCTAGTCCCTTGGTATCTTTTGATGACTATTGTTCTATCCATTGATGGATTTCAAGTTCATTAGCTATGTCACATCTTTTTTTTCTTAATATTTTGAAGCCTTGACCATAACTCTCTTCTAAGTTGATGGGTGTATTAGTAACTTGATGAGCATAGGATAAAAGAGTATCACGATTGTCCTTGTTAACAAGTTCTTTCATGATTGATGGTTGAGGCTTGTTTTGTGTTTCAATTTTAGGATGCAAAAGGTTGAACATATCAAGTGATGGGATGATAGGAGGTGTTGGTTGTTGCATGGATATATAAAATGATGCATTGTTCTCAAGGTTGTGTAGGTAGTATTGTATGAATTTTTGCATGATATCTTTGTATTGGCCTAATATGTCCACCTCATGGGGACATTCATTAGGAGGTGAAGGTTCATGAGTGTTATCAAATGCATTAGGATCATATCTAAATATACAACTTGAAAAATCAACCAAGGATCTTAAGGTCATCCATATGTTACCAAAACACATATCCATAATGAAGTTTGATGCAAATTTTTAGATATAAAATGATAATTGATTGATTGTAAAATGAAAGAACCTGAAAATGATGTCTTTTGAATGCAAATTTTATGTTTGAACCATGCAATTTTTTTGACCAATTAACGTGAATGCAAAAAATTTCAAAAAACTATAATTCTAGAAAATGAAATTGAGATCTTCTAACAACTAGAAACAAAGAAAACATAGACAGACTTATGCTCAAAAAATCAGAAAATGACCTATATAAGGAAAATTTTTCCCTAGGGCGAATGGGACCTTGCACAAGAGTTGAAAAAATTAAAATCTAGGCATCTGAGTTAATATTTAAGGTCTCCAATTTAGGTTTTAAACAGACACTTTCAGTTACAGATTTCTAGATTTTTATAATGAAATGCAAGTGCAATCTGATGACAAACAAAAAGAAAAATGACAACTTTCTAGATGCAATTTTGTTTGAATTTTTTTATGTAAATGAATGAAAAACACTAATATGCATACTATTATGTAAAATGAATGCAATATGTTTGCAATATTTTTGATTTTTTTGATTTTAAAGGATACAAAATACAATTTTAAAACCCTAAATGCAAGCTAATGCAATTGCAAAACCCTATATGAGATGCAATGCAAACTAATGCAAATCTTAAATCTAGGGTTTTGAAAGACTACCAAATCAGAAATCATATAGTGTAAGAATGCCAGGTTCACCAATATGAAACAAAGGAAAATGGAAGAGGGGGAGTAAAGGGTTCACCAAAATGAAGTGACATCCATAGTCTTCTTGATACAACTTTGTGGGATGATCTCTTGATAGGAGTTTTAGACTTGTTTATGGAGACTTATATTATAGATTTGGGAGACACTATTGAGTGTATTCATCTTCTCTTTGATGAATTTGATTCTTCTTTAGTTGTTTTGAGGGATAAATTTGACCCTCTCATTCATGGTCATTCATTTTAGTTTGACATGAGAGTGGATAATTTGGATCAACATTTAGAGAAAACATCTTCAAAGGAGACACTTGAGTCTTTGGATGGTGTTCTATATTAGTCTCTAGGAGATTTTGATTTGTCATCTTCAATAGTGTGGCCTAGAACATTTGATTTGATTGTGAAAAATTTCAGCATCGAAACAGGGACACTTGAGCCGACTTCACAGACTTCATACATGTTTCACTTTCTTCCTACATATCTGTTTCAAGACTTGGGCGATAGATTTCTCATACCATTAGTTTTGTTTCTTCCTAAGGGGAGGAACGTTGTTCGACGATTGTGGACCATCTTCTCCATCAATTTTTGAGCATCAACCATTGGATCTCTTTGGGGGGGCTACTTAGTCCTTCTCTATTCTCTCTTTATTTTGTGGGGTGTTATCTCTCTATTTGTGGGGGGAGGTTGGGGGATTCTTCTTCTTTTGGGAGAATTTGATATGTACATGGGTACCTAACATGGAATCATTTTCCTGCACCCATTATCTTTTACATCCTCCTATGATGTTCTTAAGGGGGGTTGTTGCTGTATGTTTTTATTTTCCTAGTGGGTTAATTTATTTTACCTTAGTCTTAGGTTTATCCTACACTTTATTAAGCTTTCTTAGGATAATAAAGTGAGTTTATTACTAGGAGATAAGTGATCTGTTGTCCCCTTCCTTAAAGGGTGGAACACTTTCCACTTTTGGTGGTGTTGATGGTGTTTTTATGCACTTCTCAACACAGGTAATACGTAGGTGCATTACCTCTCTTGAAAGACAATTTTCCACAATTGTAGAACACTATCCCAAGGTCTCTCGAATGTCAGGTCTTGATGATGCTTGGAATATTTCAGTTGTTTATGTGATTTGCTCGAATCATAAGGCGGCCTTATGTGGTTGAAGCTGTAGGGGAACTGAGTCAATAAATGGAGTTCCAGAGGTCTGGAATTGATATGCTCTACTGCAGGTTCAAACAATAGTCTTAGACTCCATTATTTCATTGGATTTGGCTTTATAATGTGCAACGAACCTTGGCACAAGTTGATTCTAAAAAAAAGGAAAAAAAAAAAGAAAGGGCGAGGAAGAAAGATGTTTCCCGGACCTGCAACTACCAATGAACAGTGATCATGGAGGTTCCTGCTATGGACAGTTTCCTTAAACAAGATTTCACTTAATCAGAATTCTCACAATATCATGAAATCTGTGCTATCTTCTAGGGACTGTAGATGTTCATCATTCATTCACTATGGAAACATGAACAAAGATAAAGTTTAATGATCAGCAATGGAATGGAAGTCCAGACTAACTTTGCACAGTCATCTACCTTTAGCAAATGACCAAAAGTATGGACAAGGAAAGCATACACACAACAACTATCTCCAAAACTAGAAATAGTATACTAAATCTACCAAGTTTAATCTGAAGATATTAGAACAAAAAAGTAACTTAAAGAAAAGCTATAACTAAAAGGGAGAGGAATCATGAAACATATTGAGAAACCCAAAAAATACACCAAAATTGACTGTATTTGCTATTTATAATTTCTTCAGCATGCCTTTACAACAACTCAACTCTCTTAAAATGAGAGAAGGAGAGCCCTATTTATAGTTTTCAAAAAACAAAACGAGTGGCCAAGATTCAATTCTATTATGTGGCCAATATTCATCTTACATTAGGGTTTCACCTACCCCCAAATATATTACATTTATAAATACTTTCTTGTCTCTTCCCTATTTTGTCATCTAGTGATAGCACTGTAGCAAATTTGTCTTTTAGTGATTTACCCTCTACTGTAGCTATTCTTCAAGGTACTGTTTGTCGATGAATGGGTTGCCCTCTCACTTTCTCAATGTGACATACTCCATAAAACTAGGGATCAGGGACTGAAGCTTATCTACCTCCAGGATGTCAGCCTTCAAGATCTAGTAACTCCACTCCTGGGAATTGCTGCCAAGCTTCTCCCAATTTGCCTTATACTTAGCATCGTTCTCTTTGCAAACTTTTGATTGCATGAAGGCTCAGGCCACAAAACACATGAACTCGGTGGTGATTTCAATGGACATCCCATCTTCAATAATCTTCAAGAAGTGGGGCTTGATGTTTTCGGGATTGATCTCGACCGTAGGCACTTCGTATCCCGTCATCAATTTGAGGTACTAAGTACACTCCTCCTTGGACTCCCTTGCCCATTCAATGTCAGGCGCTATCCATTCCAAAATTTGCTCCAGCCTTCTCTTTCGGTGGTTATAATCTCATTTCTAGGTATTCACTAGCCAGTGGTTGTCGTCCTTGAAGGCAAGGTTCTTCTCCCAGATATCACTCGACAGCATGAGAATGGCCTCAATCTTTGGGTATGCTGCATTGTACTTCATGGAGAACTTCTTACAGATCTGCCTTATGTCCTCAAGAGTTTTCTAAACCTCTAGGAACCTATTTGCTGCCCGAGCGACCACGTTGATACCTATGTTCCTTATGTCCAAAACCTGCCCGAACCAATTTTCTGTAGTTTTGTCCAGGTTCCGTCTCTTTTCTAGTTTTTCAATTTGTTCTCTAAACAACAACTGAGGCGAGGCTGATGATGTTGTAGACTGATCATCCAAAGATGACCACTACTGAATATAAGTTGTTAGGTCGGCCACTTGCTCCTTTAATTCCTCCTTGGAGATCTTATCCTGCTGGATAAGGTGCACCATTGTGGCGACCGACTCCTGGAGATGCTCAACTTTTTGCTCCCTTGTGGCCACTCCCAGATTGATGGTGGAGACGTTATAAGTTATGCCTTGTTCCCCAACCATCGGCATTGCTATTTGCACTGCTCTTGATCCTGAGGCATCCATAGTTATCCTCGATCTGAAACTTGGCTTCTTGTCTTTTCTGGTGCTCAATCGCGCTCTAGCCATGATGGCTTCTAGCCTTGCCTTGGGATCCTTTGATGTGGGTGTCTTTTTCTTGAGTTGTTGCTATAGCCAATCGGGCATTTGAGGTTCCTTGGCTAGTGGTACACTTTGAGTCCCGCTGTCCTTTCCTTTGAGTTCGACAGTACTAACAACTAGAGCCTTCTCATTCGTTCCTGCATCTTCCTTTCCTTTATTAGAAATTTGTTTGAATGTTCCATGCCCAACGGGAGACTCGGTACATAGCTACTCCTTGGGTGAATCTTTCTTTTCAGTATCCTCTTCCACATTTAGAGTATCTTGGTGCTTCTCAGGGCTCTCTATCTGTTTATTCTCTTGGAGGAAAGTTTCCTCACCTTGCTCTGGAGTCTTGCCATGTTCTTCGATTGGAGACTTGTTACCTTCTATCTTCGGAGCAGCAGTCTCATCTTCTTGTGCAAGCCAATCCTCGGCCTCCTTGTCTTCAATCTCCTTGAGCTATTTGCCCCACTCTGCATTGAGCTCAGGATCATTCAAATCTCAAATCAATTCTGTGTCAAGGTCCTCACTGGCTTCACTGGACTCACTGCCCTCACTTGAAGATTCATAGGCCACCTTATCAATTTTCTGACGCTCAAACAAGGGGTGTTCATGATATTCAAACTCTTCATCTTCTGGTGCCCTCTCAGCCTCAAGCTGTTGTCATTCACACTCGTCTAATATCTGCATGGTCGCCTTCATCTTTGGTGATTCGGTAGGGTGGGATGCCATTGAAGTGGAGGCCATAGCCTAAGCTATCGCAACCTAGACTATTGGATTGGTGAGCATCCCTGAAAGCTCAGAAGGCACATTATGCATATACTTCACAAAAGATTCTGGAAGGCTTGGGGCTGGCATTGTGGCAGCGGAAATGGAAGGAAGGGAAGGAGACATGGAGGGAGAGGTCATTGGCGAGGTGGCGGCAGATGATGAATCCACAGGAATGACTTACGATATTGGAGGAGACTGAGCAAGATGGACGAAGATATCCACTGCAGGCAGGGAGGAAGTGGAAGCTAGAATTAAGGCAAGCGGGGTGGCAATAGTGATTATAATGGGTGGAGATCCAAATGAGCTAGATCTTTTGCTCGCGATCCCGAGGGGTGAACCCTTAGGCATCACCGTTATCTCCATGCCTCCTATTGTTTTTCTTTTCTTCTTAGAGGGCTCCGGCTCGGAAGACTTACGGGCATAGAATTTTGGTTTGGGCAGTTGTTGGCTAGCCTCTTTTCTTTTTTTGGTCTTCAGAGGTGGTGGGGTTTTAGATGTCTCCCCAGTTGCAGCAGCGGCTTCCCCACCCTCAAAGCCACTTGGCTCACTTACGTGCTCACTTGCAAGCTCGGTGTATGTCAGGACGACCTCTTGTTGTTTCAATTGGGCCACCTTCTCATCGATCCATGCTCTCGTTCGAGCTTCAATGGACCT
>CM021108.1:152267038-152314047 GCA_007115665.2 Sequoiadendron giganteum
AGCCATCTTCACATTAGCATCACCTTCATATAAAATTTCCAAATTTTTCCAGATCTCATAAGCAGTTCTTAGATCCATAACATTTGTCATCTTAGAATCAGTCAAAGCACCCAACAATTCTTCCTTAGCCTTGATGTTATATTTAACATCTCTAATCTCAGCAGTAGTAGTAGGACCACTTGGAGGGATAATATACCTATTGCATGTAATGTGCTAGTAGGATTCACCAGTGCATCTTAGATGACACTCCATTTGAGTTTTCCACAGAGAATAATTTGTTCCATCAAATCTCAGACTATCCTTCTTGTATGTCACCATCTCGGATCACCTCAAGCTATTAAACTCCTTCCAAGGAACCTTCTCTGATACCAATTGTTGGAAAAACAAGGGTAGACAACTGAGAAGGGGGGTGAATCAGTTGTCACATATTCTCAAACTTATTAAACTTATTAACCTTTAATCTCATATCTTTAATAATAGTGAAAACATGGATCAACAACACATCATAAAACATACATAACACCAATATTTTTGTGTGGAAACCCTATTAGGGGAAAAACCACGATGGAGGTTAATCCACAAGTTATACCCTATTAAAAGTATAAGAATAATATAAGAGGAATGGACATGCATTCAAGTACATTGCCTAGAGCTTGCTACTCAAAGGAAGACTCACTATCTTACATAATACATTTAGATTAAATCCATCTGAAGAATTTGAATTGAGAAAGTAGCATTTGATAATTCCTGAGTACAGTTCCGATTAAGCACATGAACACTTCTTCACTTTCTTTCACTCTTCTTCATACTCTACTCTGCCTTCGAATGATCTAAACCTTTTTTGCACACAACACTTACACACTTCGCATTTTGCACTTACACTTTCATCTCAAATGAAGAAACAATCACTTATATATATCTATAACAAGAAATTACATTGCTTTATCTCATCTTCAACAAAATAATAGAATGAATGCAAAATGTCGACCCAAAAAAATAAAGATTATCAATGCGCATCAACCAAGGTCAGACACAACATAGTAGATACCTAAAAAAAATTTATCAAACAAAAAAACCTTCAAATATTCTTCCTCAAAGATCCACAACATGCTTCAAACACCTTGTCGACCATGAACGTGAAAAACATGAACACACAAGAAAAAATATCGGATCGCGAGCACAGTGATCAATGCAAATGTACAACACAGATAAAACATGATCTGGAAACATCCATGAACACCTCAGGAACATACACAACAACTCATATTACTAGAATCACATTATATTCTTCCATGAACACCATTTGCAGTAACATAATAGCTATCAGAATACACGAACTTATAAGTTCCTCAAATCTTCATGCACAACTCTGAAACTTTTGGAGTAGAAACTAGATAGGCTTGAAAAAAACCCTTTAATCCGCAACATCTCACTATCAACATACTGAAATTTCTACCATACTGATCTTCACTGCTTCATAAACAACCTGTAACATATTTTATTACAATTTTCTCAATCTCCTCGACATATACAGTCTTAAAGACATTAATGCTAATAGTGTTGACATCAATGAAAACCACATATCAGCAACTTGACTACAACATCCAATAAATAATTCATCCCTATATGATCCAATATGAAATTTCACCAAACATTGTTCATTCACTAATATCTTATGCTCATCCTAAATATCGGCTATCCTATAAGGGTTTGGATGTTTCAATATCTTCAAGTTCTACTTGGTTACCATCTCCTCTGAAACTATATTATCAGTACTACCACTATCAATGACAACTTTACATACCTTTCCTCCTGACCTACATCTAGCTTGTAAAAGACTTTTCCTTTGTGGTGGTTTTTCAATTACTTCCTTATGCATCAAAGCTCTCCTCATCACCAATGATTCACCTTTCTTGGGTCTTCCACATGAAATAGGGGATCTAATGTGACCCTAATCCAAAAATGTTGTTCTTCCAGTATGCTTAGGTTTCTTTCTCATACTTCCTTGATGACACTCAAATTTTCTATTTCCTTCACCCCCACACTTGAAATAGGTTCCTCTGAATGGTCTTATCTCAGATCTTCTTTCATCTCTCTGGAGTATCCATCACTATAGTAACAAATATGTCCTCCTCTATTACTGTGGTATAAATTTCTATCTTCTCTTCCATTATAGTATGGTTTAGCATCATTTTATTCACTTCGGTATGGTTTTGAATATTTGTTCTGCTCCATATATGGTCTTCTTTCTCTGGACCAGGGTCCACTCTTTTGAAATCTTCCTTTTGCACTTCTTTTCCTTTGTTCATAATTCTTTTTCAGCTTCTCTTCAACCTTCGATGTGAACTGATATGCTTCCTCAATAGATGTCATCTTCACTAGGCTCAACTCTTCTTGAATGTTTATTTTGAATCCATTCATATATCTTGCAACCTTTTCCTTGCTTGCTTCACTATGACCGGTTCCGATTATCATTTTGTAGAATTCTTTAGTATACTCCTTCACAAATGTTTCTTTTTGTCTCAGGTTTTCCAATTTTTTCAACAAATGAAATTCATAATCTACTAGTATGAATTGATTCTTCAAAATTTTCACCATTCTATCCCATTAGATGATTCTTTCTTTTCCTCTTCTCTTTTAGTCCAATTGAACTTCTTTCCACCATAATGCAACATGACTTTTAGACTTTGTTTTTGCAAATCCGTTTCTTTCTGGATCTTCAATTTATTCACATTCAAAGCATTCTTCCATTTCATTGATCCAATCAATCAACTCTTTAGGATTCAAACTTCCTACATAATTTTGAATTTCAACTGTAGGTCATTTTCCAATCTTTGAGATCTCTTTCAACATTTTACTTGATATGATTCTTCTTCTCCTTCATCTAGTATTTTTGCAATTTGATTCATATTTTCTACTTCACAATCACTTTCATCATTATATCTAGGGTTTAGGCCTTTCCTTTGATCTTATTCAACAACCTCTTGTTGGATGTTGTGGTTGTGTTGTTGATATGTGGTTGTCATTGATGCCAACACTATTAGCATTGATGATTCTGAAGGCTGTATATGTCGAGGATATTGAGAAAATTAGAATAAATATGTTGCATGCAGTCTGTAAAGCTGTGAAGATTAGAATGGTGGACAATTGTGTACATTGATAGTCAGAGGTCGTGCATTAAATTGTTTGTTACTGAGCCTATCTAGTATGTTGTCCAAAATTTTCAGTTGTATGCATCAAGTTAGAGCGAGTTATGATTTCCCTAAATTCCTAATTTTTTACTCTTTATATGTTTACGGAAGAAGAGGTATCGTTTCTAATGGAAATTAAATTTATTAAAACACTTCTTCATTGCTGATAACTTTTTCTAGATATTGCTCTATCATTTGGCGTATCTATATTGTTCGATGGCTTCTTACATGATCAAGAATTTTCCTTTGTGTGTTTTGAGAGTTTTTATATTCGCTAACATGATGGTAGCGTATTTGCGGTCATATGGATCATCATTTTAAGCCAGCATGTTAGGGATCAATGATTGATTGCATTTAAATTGTAAATCACTTGACCAACCCGTTGATGCATTGAATTTTTTTCGCCAATTGACCGTAGGTTGTAATTTATTCTTTATTTAACGGTAGCGAGTTGATGATGTCCATTCGTAAAAGGATGCTCAAAAGGCTTGAAATTGAAACAACTTCATTTTAGTGGCCTTATTTGTAGCGGTAGATTATGCTGGGCAATTAAATAAATGCAGATCAAAATTTTGATTTGAAATGAAATTATGAAGAGATTGGTAAAGATGGCAAAGTATTTATATTTCATTGGCTATCATCAGGCTTTTATAGAAGCTAATTTCTTAGTTCAACCTCATCAAATGGATTTAATCTAATTGTTTTATGTAAGGTAGTGAGCCTTCCCTTTGAGCAGTGAGCTCTAGGCAATGTGCCTGAATGCATGTGCATTCCTTATTCATTTTTCATTATACTTCTAACAGGGTATAATCTTGTGGATAAAATCCACCGTGGTTTTTCCCCTAACAGGGTTTCCATGTATAAAATCTTGGTGTGCATGTGTTTATGATGTGTTGTTGATTTATGCTTTCACTGTTAATTATCAGATATGAGATTAAAGGTTGATTAAGGTTGAATAAGTTTAAATTCTATAACAATTGATTCACCCCCCCTCTCAATTGTCTATCCGTTTTTTTCCAACAATTGGTATCAAAGCAGGTTCCTCTTATTACATTTAATAGCTTGAGGTGATCTGAGATGGCATCATACAAGAACAATAGTCCCTGATTCGATGGTACAAATTACTCTCTATGGAAGGTTAGAATGGAGTGTCATTTGAAGTGCATTGGTGAACCCTTCTGGAAGATTACAAAGAACAAATATAATATTCCTCAGAATGGCCCCACTACTCCTGATGAGATCAAAGAAGCTGAAAATAATATCAGGGCTATAGAAACATTGCTAAGTACTTTGATGGATTCAGAGATGAAAAATGTGATAGGTCTGAAGACAACACATGAGATCTAGAAGAAATTGGAGACATTGTCTGAAGGAGATGCACAAGTAAATATTGCTAAGCTAACAAGTCTAAAAGGCAAGTGGGAGAACTTGAAGATGAGTGAAGATGAAAACATTGTTGCTTTCATGCAGAAGGAAAATGAGCTAATGATGGGTATCAAGTGTATCCTTGGAGTTATGTAAGAAGATGAGATTATGGCTAAAGTGCTCAGATCAGTGTCTGCTTATTACAAAATGAAAGCTCATGCTATTGAAGAACTCAAGATAGTAACAAATATGAGAAGAGACATGCTGATTGGTAAACTTGTTGCCTTTGAGTTGAGTGAATTTGGTGAGTCTACTCCTAAGACAATATCTACATTTAAAGCTACTATATCTGGAAAAAGCCAACAAAGATATGATTCAGGAGAAAGCTCTAGAAAGAAATTCAAGTATGAAGATGAGATGAGACAGATTGAAGATGAAGAAAGAGAGCTAGAAGAGCTAGAAGCATTAATTATGAAGAGAGAATCTAGAGGACATGGTAACTATAAAGGAAAGCTGCCTATTAAATGTTTCTCTTGTAGTAAGATAGGTCATTTTGCATCAAGGTGTCCTGAAAGAGTTTCTAAGTATAAAGCTGACAATTCTAGATTTCAAAAGAAATGTTATTATGTTGAAGAAGGTGTTACTGATGATGAGTCTAATAAAGAAACTAGAAATGAAGATGGATGGGTATTCATTGCTATCAAGGAAAATGGTACAGTGTCCACTGAATCTGCTAACAATCAGAATATTGAGGAAGCTCTTGCAGCCAAAATTGATGAAAAGGATGAATGGGTGATTGAAAGCAAATGCTCACATCATATGAATGGTGACAAAATAAAGTTCCTAAGCTTGGAAAATTATGATGGTGGTGTTGTAATATTTGGAGATAACAATGTTGGTGTGATTTGTGGCAGAGGCACTATTTCTCTTGGTGGTAAATGTAACATTGATGATGTTCTCTATGTTGAAGGATTGAAGCATAACTTGTTGAGTGTTGGACATATGGTAGACAAGGGATACAATCTTTAGTTCAAAGATGGTAAGTGGAGGATATTGGGAAGCTCTGGATATGTAATTGCTTTAGGAACAAAGATAAGAGGTAACATTTTTCACCTGAGTGCTGATAGTGAAAGTTGCTTAATTGCTCAAGTTGATGTAAGCTAGTTATGGCATAGGAGGTTGTGTCATGTGAATTTTGATAACATTTTGAAAGTAAGCTCCACTCAAGCAGTTAGATATCTACCTAAGTTAGTCAAGCCTACTAACACTATATGCAAGGAATGTCAAATGGGAAAGTAGACAAGAATTTTTTTTAGGAGCAAAAAACATCATTCAAATGGAGTGTTGGAGTTAGTTCATACTGATCTATGTTGTCCATCCAAAATTATAAGTCTACAAGGAGAAAGGTAATTTATGTTGATTATTAATGATTACTCTAGGATGATATGGGTTGCTTTCTTGAGAGAAAAACACGAAGCTCTAGAAAAGTTCAAATGTTTCAAAGCTTTGGAAAAAAATGAGACAACTTTGAAGGTTAAATGCTTAAGATCAAACAGAGGTGGTGAATTCACCTCCTGGGAGTTCAATTCATTTTTTGAAGAGAATGGAATCAAAAGACAATTATCTACTCCCCAGACCCCTCAACAGAAAGAATTTGTTGAAAGGAAGAACATAACAATTGTAGATGCTACTAGAACTATGATGTTGGAAGGTAATGTTCCTCATATCTACTGGAGAGAAGCTGTAACCACTGTTGTATACACTATCAACCAAGCAAATGTTAATGGTAAATTTCGTAAGACTCATTTTGAGTTGTGGTTTGGTTATAAGCCTACTATTAAATATTTCAAAATCTTTGGAAGTAGATGTTATATTAAGAGAGATGAAGATATTAGCAAGTTTGATGCTAGAAGTGATGAAGGAATCTTTCTGGGTTACTCTACTAAGAACAAGGCCTACTGGTGCTACAATAGAAGATTGAAGAAAATGGTTGAGAGTGCAAATGTCAGAGTTGATGAAGAAACTGTTAGAACATACATATATTGTGGATATGATTCAAATGACCAACAAGATAATATTGAGAATGGAAAGAATGTGCAGACACAAAATCAAGTTCAAATTGTTTTGGTGAATCAAGAGAATCATGAAGAAGCTAGTGGAAGTGCAGAAGAAAGAACAAAAGAACTAGAAGTTAGAGAGAATTCAAAAGTTCCAAGGTATGTAAAGCTAAATCACTCCGAGAATCAGATTATAGGAGACAAGAACAAAGGTGTGCAGACTAGAAGAAGAATTATAGAAGAATATTGCCTAATTTCCAAGACTGATCCTAGTAATGTCAATGAAGCATGTAAAGATGAATATTGGATGGAATCAATGAAGGAAGAATTGATGCAGATAGAGAAAAATGATACATGGACTCTTGTTCCTAGACCTCAGGATAAAATTGTGAAATGAACCAAATGGGTCTTTCGGAATAAGATGAATGAACAAGGTGAAGTTGTCAGAAACAAAGGCTGGTATGTAAAGGATACTCATAGATGGAAGGTATTGATTTTGAAGAAACCTTTGCCCTTGTTGCTAGAATTCGAGTTGTAAGGTTATTTCTTTCTTATGCTACTTTCAAAAATTACAAAGTCTATCAAATGGATGTGAAGTCAACATTTCTGAATGATGAGTTAGAAGAAGAAGTTTATGTTGAGAAACCAGATGGATTTCAACTGACTGATGAAAAAGACATGGTCTTTCGATTGAAGAAAGCACTATATGGACTCAAACAAGCCCCTAGAGCCTGGTATGCAAGATTGGATAAATAATTGTTGAAGCTTCGATTCAATATAGGTACTACTGACAACAATTTGTATTTCAAGATGGATTAGGATAAAGAGGTTATTATTGAATTTTTTTTTGATGACATTATTTTTGAAGGTAATGATGACTTATGCATGAAGTTTACTGATGAAATGAAAAGTGAATTTGAGATGTTAATGATAGGAGAGCTGAAATTATTTTTAGGATTGCAAATAACTCAGTTAGATGATGGAATTTTCATATCTTAGTCCAAATATGTAAAAGAGTTATTACAATTTTTTGGCATGGAAGACTCAAAACCAGTTGGTACACCCATGGTAACTAAATGCAAGTTAACACAAAATGATGATTATCCTAAGGCTAATCAAACAAGGTACATCTCAATGATTGGTGGATTGCTATATTTGACTCAGACCATACTAGAAATTATAAATGTTGTGTGCATGGTTGCAAGACATCAAGCTGATCCAAATGAATCACATGTGACTGCAATAAAGAGAATTTTTAGATATTTGAAAGGAACAATTGATTTTGGTCTTTGGTATCCTAAGGATGATGATCTTACTCTGAATGCCTTTACATATGCAGATTGGGTAGGAGATGTAGATGATAGGAAAATTACAAGTGGTGGTGAATTCTTCTTAGGGAATAAGTTGGTGTCTTGGCTAAGTAAAAAGTAGAATTCCATTTCCTTATCTACTGCTGAAGCAAAATATATTGCTCTTGCAAATAGTTGTACTCAAGTATTATAGATGAAATAGATGCTGAGAGATATTAGAATTGAGTATAATGAGCCTATTGCTATATTTTGTGATAACTCAAGTGCCATAAACATTTCCAAGAATTTGGTGTTACATTCAAAGACAAAACATATATCTATCAAGTATCACTTTTTGAGAGAAAAAGTGAGTGATAAAGGATTCAGATTGGAATATGTGCACACTAAGGAACAAATTGTAGATATCTTCACTAAACCATTTCCTAAGGATACTTTTGAGTATCTCAAAGGGAAGTTAGGGGTGATTTCATCTCCTAATCTGAACTAAGATACTAGTCTTTGCATCAATCTGTGCACTCACAGTCAAATCTTGGTTCAGATTGATGTTGTGGTGGCTATTACTCAGGGGGAGTAGTCAGATGATTCAGATGATATGTGGTTCAAAGCTTGTGTACCTTTTCCATTGATGTCAAAGGGGGAGAAGTGTAATGTGAAAAATCTTGTAAAATCTAAGGGGGAGAAGTGTAGAACAAAGGAGGAGAAGAGTATTGTGTGAAGAGTTAGTTGTGTTGATGGTATTTTCACATCATGTGTTGCCATCAATTCCAAAGGGGGAGATTGTTGGATGTTGTGGTTCTATTTTTTATATGTGGTTGTCATTGATGTCAACACTATTAGCATTGATGATTCCAAAGGTTGTATATGTCGAGGATATTGAGAAAATTAGAAGCAATATGTTGCATACAGTCTATAAAGATATGAAGATAAAAATGGTGGACAATTGTGTACATTGATAATTAGAGGTCATGAATTAAAGGGTTTGTTGTTGAGCCTATCTAGTATGTTGTCTAGAATTTTTAGTGGTATGCATCAAGATTGGAGTGAGTTATGAGTTTTTGGGTTCCTACAGTTATTTTGCTACTGTAGTAGGTTTTTCTGGAAGAAGAGAAGGCATTTATGGTAAATTAAGTTGTTGCATATGCTACTGTGATGTTTAGTGATGTTTCTATATCGTGCTCTATCATTGTGGTACATTCGTGTTGATTGGTGTGCTCGTGATCAAATATTTTGCTTTGTGTGTTCAAGGTTTTCATGTTCTTGGCTGACATGATGGTGGTAGCATGTTGCAGATCTTTATGGATAAATATTTTATTGTTTGGCATGTTTGAGGATGTTGATTTAGGTCTTCATTACGATGTGATCGACTTAGGTTGGTGTGCATTGAGATTTTTTCATGAATTGTGCCGACAGTTGTAATTTATTCTTTTATTTATGGCTGATAGAGTTGTTGATGTAAATTCATGTAGCAGATATATAAGAGTGATTGTTTATTCATTTTGGTGTGTGTGTGGTGTATGCTCAGTGAATGTATGTGAAATGTGCAAATAAAGATCAGATCATTTGATTTCAGAGAAGAGTGTGAAGAAGATTGAGTGAAGTGTGAAGAAGTGTCTCTATGCCTAACCGAAACTATCATCAAGCTTTTGTAGAAGCTAATTTCTCAGTTCAACCTCATCAGATGGATTTAATATAATTTTTTTATGTAAGCCTTCCCTTTGAGTAGTGAGCTCTAGGCAGTGTGCCTGAATGCATGTGCATTCCTTATTCATTTTTCATTATAGTTCTAACAGGGTATAATCTTGTGGACTAACATCCACCATGGTTTTCCCCTAATAGGGTTTCCACATATAAAATATTGGTGCTCATGTGTTTCCGATGTGTTGTTGATTTATGCTTTCACTGTTAATTATTAGATTTGAGATTAAAGGTTGATTAAGGTTGAATAAGTTTAAATTTTGTAAGAACTTATTCACCCCCCTCTCAATTGTCTATCCTTGTTTTGCCAACACATCTAACTTGACTCATATCTCATGCATCATTTCTAGCATTTCATCCATTCTTCCAGCAACATTTTCCATATCAAGTGCTCTCCTTGGCAGCATATCTCTCCTTGAATCAATACAATTGCCTCAATTCAGTAATCTAGCTACAAAGGGTTTCAAATACCTCACAATCAGTGATCGGTTGAAAAAATTGTAGTTTTCCATCGGTCAGTGATTTGTTCACCTCAAGGAATACCTTCAAGAATCGAAAAATTGCTCTAATACCAGTTGGTGCAATCAAGGTAAGACGGTCCCAGAAGGAACAGTTTGAACTGTGTAGCAATGAGTCAACACAATGAAAATAACACAACAAATTGGTATGCAAACATGAATCTTCATTAACATGGAATACTTACATGCAACATTGGCCATAAGGGCAAATTACAAGGGCCCATAAGCCTCACCTCAAAGGGCTTCAATGATACAACTAGCCAATAGGCCTTATTACATGCCCCCAAAGGGTTTATGTGAAAATGAATCTATTTAATCATGAAATATTAATCTAGAAATTCTAATTGATGATCTACAATGAATTACAGTGTTTATAAATATACTATTCAAGCTCCAAAATAGGTCCACATCGACCACAAGGGTTAATACCTGATGGATGATCAAATATGAATGTCGGCCTTAAGAAATGAATCAACTTGTATATCTCCAAGATAGGTCCCATCAAACCCAAGATGTTTGTATGATGTCCCATTAGGATCTATGCGATTTGGAATAGGTCCGCACTAAGGAATTTGGACCAGGTTGGCCCCAAATGCTCTAACTGGTAACATAGTGAAATTTTGAGAGTGATAACTTTCAATAGACAACTGAAAATGATGTGAAATTTAGATATGTGATAGATTTCAATGTGTAGGTGCTCTATTATACTCCACGAGCTGAGAAAAAATGATGTGGTAAAATGAAAAATGAACTACTGAAACTACTACTAAATACAATGCAAGAAAATAACTATTTTTGGTTGATACAAGATTGCTTTACAACCAGGAATTCTCTTGCATCACATATATAGAATAAGTGCTCTCACTACTTGGGAAATGTGTGGTCTAATAGAGACCATAACATACATTAAGCTTCCAACTGCCAACTAACTTTGATAAGGAACTCTTCTCATTTCTTTTGTGTCTAAATTGTATGTATGATCATTTGCAATAGACATCTTTATTACCATTATAATAGGACGCACAATATATTTTCTTTAAAAATTTATTGAGAGTTGATATTTTAATTCTAAAATTCAAACTTTTCCTTTTCCAATAAATGACATATCTTCAACATATAAAGAAATAACCAATAAATGATCACCATAAATTTAAAATGAAAAAAAGATTAGATTTAGACCTCTCAAACCCCAAACTCAACTCATATGTATCAAAATTTTGGTACTAGATCCTAGCAATTTATTTTAATATATACGAAGATTTCTTTTATTTATAGACCATATTACTTTTACCTTTAACCATTAAATTCTTTAGTTGTGTCATATAAATATCCTCCTCTAAATCACCATAAATGAGTGTCATTTTCACATCCATTTTCTTGACTTCTAAGTCATAACTTATAGCAATAGATAATAAGAATCTCATTAATTCCATTTTATAATAAGAGAAAATATTTCACCTTAATCAACATGGGAGTAACCTTTTGCAATCAACTATACTTTGTATTTCTTAATATTGTCATCTAAAACATTACCTTTTTGAACACCCATTTAGATCTAATAGGTTTACACCCTTCAATGAATGGTATTAGGTCCCATGTATCATTATTTTCAATTGTCATTAATTCTTCATCCATGTCTATTCTTTAGGACTTTGTATCATCATTAATAATGCCTTTTGCACAAATCCAAGTTTATCAATGTTAGTTTTCAAAGAAAAATGCATCTCCAATAATCAAGGGAATAAATTTTTGGTGGTTGTATATATGCCTCATAGACCTTTGAACATAATGAGCTGGAAATTATTCTTTCTCTTCTAAATATTTAGAGCTAGATTAGCTCCTTTAATTTCTTGTTTATCAAGGGGCATTGATTCAAAATTTTCAAGTGTAGAAGGATGTTGAATCATATATTTTTTAAGATATAACACAATAAAATAAGAGTTAGTTGCTCTAAAACTCACATTTCTACTATATAGTACCTTTTTATGCAATATGATCCCAAAGCTCATATTCTTTCACATCATAACTATAACTGATGAAGATACATTTAACAACCTTATTCTCTAACTTTTTTCTCTTCTTCCTTGGCACATGTGCATATGTCTCACAACCAAAAACTATGATATGTATCAATAAAATATTGTGACCCAACCATACCCCCATGGTATTTTACCCAACAACAATTGATGTAGGATACTTGCTAATTAGGTAGGAAGTAGTTTCTACAAATTTATCTAGAAAAATATTCAAGACAACTCTACTAAGCATACTCATAGTATTTTCCATTTGTTTCCTATTTATTCTTACTATAAATCCATTTTTTTGTGGAGAATATGAAGTTTTATTTTATCTCTAAACATTGTAATCCTTATCAAATCTATAAAAATCATTAGAGAAAAAATCATCACCATTGTCAATCCTCAAACATTTAATTTTATTTATATTATGCAACTCAACCATTTTTTATAATTCTTTAAAATGACTAAAAAATATAGATTTACTCTTTATAAAATAAACCCATGCCAACCTATATTATAATCATCAATAAATAAAACATAATGTGTATTTTTTAATAAAATGAATATTAATAGGACCAAAAAAATTAGAATGAATAAGATAAAAAATACCGCAAGATTTATGAGAGGTCAAATAAAACCAAACATATTTTTGTTTTCCATAAATTAAATTCTCATAAAAATTATCTTAAGATTGCAATCTATCAAACCTTGAACAATATTTTTTTTAAGGTCCATAGACCCTTCTCTCCTATGTGGCCTAATTTGTGGTGCCATAAAATAATATTTTCTACATATAGCTTAGGCTTAGTAGAAAGAGAATTTTCAAGTACCGAAAAACCACAACCATCTATTAAAAAGGATACCATCTATTTACCCAAAAAAGTAACCATATAATTACTTTTCATAGAAGTACTATTACACTCAATAGTGCATGCATAAATTTAAAACAAAGTTACCAATAAACAACATCTAACAATCACCATAGTATTGCTTACCATTTTAATACCTTCTTCATAAAACATCACTTACACACCTACATATATTAGTTTTCTCACATGTAACAAATCATGTGCCAACCCTAGGATATGGAAGACACCATCAAATCTCATACATCTACCATTAATAAATTTTTTTTGAATACTACAACGGCCAACAATAGCTAAATAAGAATTATCACCAAAGTACACCTTACCTTTTTCATACTTTCCATACTTATAGAGCCAATATCTACTTGAGATCATATTAAAAGGTTGCACTTGATTCAATTAACCACACATTCTCACTTGTATGAGTGGACAAACTTACAATAAATATGTCATCACCTTCCTTGTCAAGCTCAAAATCAAAATCAAAATTCTTCTTCTTATTCATTTCTTATTTACACTCCTTATGAAAGTGATTAGGTTTACTACTGTTCTAGCAAATAGACTTAGAATTTCTAGAAGATTTAGATTTCCCCTTAGACTTGGATTTAGATTTGTCACACTACTTGTCATTCTTCTTGTATCTTTCTTTTGGTCTTCCTTGAACACTCAAAGCCTCTTTGGCACTTAGAGAGACCTTCCTCCTCATCTCTTCAGAAAGAAAAGAACCACCAACATTATCTACCTTCAAAGTGATAGAAGTGATCCCGATGACTATGATTAGGCTATCCCATGAGTTTAAAAATAAACAAAAAAAAATTTGGAATGTTTCCTCCTCACCTATATATACACCCATATATTTTAATTGAGCCACCAACATGTTAAATTCTTCCATTTTATCTACAATCCATCCATCTTCTTCCATCCTTAAGGAATAAAGATTCTTCCTCAAAAATATTTTGTTCACTAAGTATTTGGCTTGATAAATATCTCCAATTTTCTCTTATAAATATTTTGCAATGGGTTCTTCATGGACCTTTATAAGAATAAAATCTGTAAGGCACAATTTGATTAGACCATTTTTTTCATTCCATTAAATTATAATAGATGCTTGAGTAGTATCCATGAGCCTTTGAATATTTAAAATCAACAACATCCCACAAATAACAATTAATTAATAAATATTATATTTTTAGTTTTGACATCTCAAAGTTACTATCTAAAATTTCCCTACCTCAATCCTCCTCAATGTGCTTTCCATCCTTATTTCCTACAATAAAGATCACAATTTTCTCATTTTGTACAAGATTACACTCAAATAATGATAAACTTAAAAAAAACTACCCAACAACTAGAACTAAATGTGATTAGGCTCTAATACCACTTGTAAGGTAGCAAGGTGTATGTAAATAAACACATTCATAAATAGATAAATAGTGATATCCTAGCATAGTTATCTATGTGGGGGAAAACCCTTTCAGGAGAAAAACCCAACACTCCAAATCCTACATAATGTATTATCACATAGGATTACAATAAAATTTCAATTCAAGTCTTTAGAGGATTATTTCACTAGTGATAAACTTAGAAAAATTCCAACAACACCTATGTACCTAAAAATTCTCATATTGAACCACTTCCTTAAGTAACAATTTATGAAAAAACCAACAAGCTAGAAACCATAAATTATTTTTAAAACCATTTTACAAAAGCCTCAAAATATGGTACCCAAATTGGGCACAATTTCAAATTCCACCCATGAAGATTCCATGCCACTTGCTAAAAATAATGAATCAATAATTTATTTGTAACTCCTAGTTTGACCCACTCAAAATTGTTGCCAAATTGTCATGGAATTCTATCTCAAAATAGGCACCATTTGAAAATAAATAAATCCTTTCTTAATTGGTCATGATTCTAAAGTAACTCACCCTATTCTTAGCTCTTATGTGTCAAAAGATTAGTACTTTTCATACAATCCTACCATGAGGGGCACTCTAAATTTTCTTCATTTATCTACCTTATGATGAATTAAAACTCATCAACAAAGTACTAAAACATGGAATTAGATGCATTACACAAAATATAATGCCCCATTTGAGGTTAACCATAAATCTTAATCAAAATATAATATAAATATGTCATTTAGTTATGATATAATTTTAATAGTAAAATAAGTAAATCAAGTACTTGCAAAGGTTAAGACATGTTAATTCTCAATAATATGAAAATATAATCCAATTTGAAGTTGATAAAATTTTAAAATATGGGGAGGCCTACTACTTGTAATGGTATGAATTTTCACCCCTTGTGAATTCCCCATTTATGCTACCTCTTACCTTAGAGAACTAAACCCGATAATGTAATTCATATTTCCACCACCTTCTCCAGTCCACTTGGATGCTATTTTATGTCTTGATGGGGGATATTATATCGAGGATGCTAGTGTGGCACACAAACGTCTACATGGGAACTATTGTCCTGACAAGATTCCCACCTCTAGAATCTGTAGAGGCATTACACTCCTCCATTAGACGCGAAGTGTAACATATTCTGCCATTCGAATTGAATTTGAACAACTCTTTTTTCTCCATCTTCACCTTTCAAAAGCCTATCTCATCCATTATTTCATTCTTCTTGATCATCTAGACACTTGAGACAAATTTCTTCACACTACTCACTCACTTTCAGCTCCTTCAAGTTCCACCACCTCCATTGAAGCTACAAGTTGATGATTTGTTGGTTTAATCTCTTTGTTGTTGCATCAATGTTGGCCTTTGAAAGCTTGCAAGTTCGCTCCTTCTCCAATTTTCCTTGAGTTTGCGTGGTTGAAGAGGATATCACTCCATCTTCCTTTTACTTTGTACTATATTTTTAATATTGGATCATATTATCGTTCAATATATTGCTAAGTATCTCTCTTTAAATATCTTTCTTTATCACATTTCTCCAATCGTTGCTATCTTAGCTATCTATGGAGCTGGAAACACCAAAGCGGGGGATTGACTGCGACAATCCTCTAAACCCAACCCCAACTTTTTTCCATCTTCTATGTGTAGGTTCCCCTTGAGTTGAAGATGTTGAAGATATCAACTTATGGGTAGGATGGTGTGCTTTCCTCACCCTTCCTTGTCATTTCATAATTAGACATAGTCTTAGTGTTCTTGATATTCTTTTTTTTTTGCTACTTTTTATTTATGTTATTACATCAAACTATTTATGTTAGGTCATTAGTAGGTTTTCCTTGGTTTTTGATTGTACTTTATGCTTTATGTCCGTGCAAAAACTAGCACCCCACCGAGACACTAGTTTTTTGCACTATCGTCCATGTTCCACATTGTAGTGCTCTGGTAGTGAGCAACCTAACTCACAGTCCAGACTTTGGAAACTTGGTCACCAGACTTCCTAGAACATTCGGGCTTGCAAAAGGATAGAAACATCTTGGTTTTTCTTCCTTTCAGCCTTCAAACTATAAACTCTCCTAAAACATCTCATTAGCTTGAGGTAGATCAGGGCAACCTATTGTTCTAGACCCTCCCATGACCTAGGGTCCTAAGCAATCAGTCCCCCTCCTCTACATTTTGGTGAACTCGACGTGAAAAATGTAGTATCTATTTCCTTGTGTGGGGACTTCTCCTCTTATACCTTGTGTGGGTTGTAGGCTTCAGGGTTGTGAAAAATTATGAGCTTTACAAATCAGTCCACAACTTTTGAGTATGTTGTGTGAAGGAGTGTGTGACATCGACACCTAGGAATGGATTTCTCAAAGTTCATTGCTAATTTCACTTCGCAGGAAATGATCTCAAGGGAAGAGACAAGTTTCCTTGATGAAACTACTTGTGCCCCTACCTCTCTTGTCTCTCCAGTGACCTTTCACTTGAATGATGATGATGCTCTCACTATTCCTATAGAGCATCTCATGGCTCTAGATACGAGGCTATTGGATCTCATAAATCATTTGGGGAAAGAATGGAAAATGGATAGGACTGCTAAGGTTGTCAATGAGATGAGATATATGCTAGAAAAATATTGAATGGGCCTAGACCTGCTTTGTGGCATCACTGACATAGTCAAAACATATGTACCCTCATACAACCTTGGGTCGAGTGTTACCCAAGGTTCTAGGCCTCAAACCTCTAGAGGACAGGTGGAAGTTTTGATGCTCATTACCTCGATATACATGGTTGAATCAAGCCCTTCTTTCAATATCTCCTACGTACTTGAGGTGCCTCTGACTGTCAAAGTAAACAAAATCCCTCTTGGTTTCAATTTTTATTCCTTATAATTTTTGTGGTAGCAACCTTGGGGGCCATACTAGCTCTGGCGATGGAAGCCTTTGTGGAATGGGGGGTGGTGGTGCTCGTGGCTCTGGTGGTTTTGATGGTGGCTCTAGAAAAGGTTCCACTGGTCCTATTTGATTATCTGATCCTATTTTGAATGCTCTAATACAAAATATGGGCTAGATGCATAATCAACTGGCTAACCTCTCCCAGGCCACTTCCCTTTCAACGTTTCTTCTATCATATTCATCTTTTGATAGCAATTCTAAACACTCCCTTCCCCAAGGAATGAAAATTCCTAAATTTGAGAAATATGGTGGTAAGGGAGACCCACATACACACATGTTAGCATTCAACGTGATGTGTACGAACTTCTTCCACCATGATACCTTAATGTCCAAATTATTTCCTAGATCTCTCAAGGACACAACACTAGAGTGGTATTGTTCCTTGCTTGATAACTCCATATTCTTGTTTGAGCAATTGGTGAATCAATTTCTCTAGCAATTACAGGCGAACATGAGACTGAAGATGGCCTTTTTGGATCTCGTCTGATGTAAGCATGGAGAGAAAAAAAGATAACTAACTTCATTGCTTGATATCAATTGTTATTTTTAGAGATCCATTACCCTCTGCCCGACTCATATGTGAAAAATATCTTCATTGACAACTTGCAGAGGTCATGTCAGGTTAAGTTCACCTTGATGAAATACCCTTCTTTCACACATCTGTGTGTGGTCCTGAGGGAATACCAACAGATGATTCCCTATTTTTGGGGTCTTCCTCATGTTCCCATCCTGAGGAGAGATCCATTGTGTCAATCTCTGGTAAGGGAAAATCTGTTGCGAATGTAGTCGCTGCATTTAGTGACAAAGGCCTCAAACATAACAAACAGTTCACAAAGTTTTATAAATCTTATTCCTCTATCTTGAAGAAGTTGTTAAAGGATAAGATAATAACCTTACCTGATTCTTGACCCCTTACTGAGCCCTACCCTGATTGGTACGAAGAAAATACATTATGCAAATATCATTAGATTAATGGACATGATACTAAGTGGTGTATGCACCTACATCATGCGATACAAGATGACATTCATGACGATACTATCCACCTCGATGGGAAAAAGAAAAATGTGAATAAATCTATGGTGAAAGCTAACAGTGAGTTGCCAATTTAGATGGATCCTTTTCTGTCACACTTTGCAAAATTTATTGTTGAGCCTTGAGACCATTGTGAGGAAGTCCTTTCAAAGTATGTCAATATGGTATTACTTACTCGCATTCCCCCAGCTTAGCCTACGATTGGTTCACTGGATCTAACCTTTACATCATAGGATGTGCCTATGAATGGGAAGCCTTCTCCTTTATACATTTTGACTCACCTCAACATAAATGTTGTGACTAGGATCCTAGTGGACCCCACAAGTCATGTGAATGTGATCATAGATGAGATGTTACTTCTAAATTTCCTTCATAAGGAGGAATACGAGAAGATGAAAAGCACCATACGTACCCATGATGGACTCTCACTTGCTCCCCTTCATTATATATCTCTTTCAGTCTTGGTAGGTCCCATGGCTGTGAATACTATTTTTGATATCATCCTAGAGTTTGACTTGTTCAGAGTGAAGCTAGGCATCCCATGGCTAGTTTCCATGAATGCAATCCCTTTGGTGATGCATAAAAGTTTTAAGTTCTCTCATGAGGGCTCAATGCATGTTGTGCATGAAACTAGGTATAAAACCCTATTTTCATGTGGGGCCTATTTATTAGATCGCTTTCCCCTATTGGTCCTCTTCCTCCAAGGATGGACCTATTGTATCACACTTATATAAAATACAGAAATAGGGGCATAGCACCAAAAGTGACCTATCCTCCCTCTCCTTATGCTATTTCAATTAAGCCTTCTATTATCACATAGTACTAGGATACATCTTCTTCCTCTTAAAATGGGAAGGGGAAATCTGCTCATGGTCAAGAGCCCTCCTCTTCTTCTGTTGTTCCATCTACTTTTGCCTCTCACTTTGTTGTGGCACCTTCAGCTTCCACCTCCATGCATCTCATGGGGAGTTTGATGGTGCTTGCTTGGTGAAAGGCCAAGCGTTAGGTGTTCGACCTTTCTATCTTACCCATAGTGCCTTATCCCATTGCCTATGATAAGGTTAAGGGTCCCCATGGAGTCACCCCTACATCTCAGCCTCCATGACCTCCTACTACTCTTATGACTAGTTTGGAAAATGGGAAGAGGCTAGCCACTTAGGTGATTTAGTTTGCTTCTCCATTGATTGTTGTTCCTATTCCTACATTTCTTCTTCTTGTTTCTTTCCAAGAGTCACTACCTCCATCAGTAATAGTTGTGATGGACACTCCCATGGAAGAATAGGAGCCTTCTGCTCCTCCTCAAGTTGCAGCTTCCATCTCTTAGAACTGAAGAAACTACCTTGTGCTCTAGCTATTGAGTAGGCTACCTTGTAGAAGGTGGAAGGGGAGACAAAAAATCCTATTTTGGTATCTCCTACTGCGCCCCTCTCTTCTGCCCCTTCTTCTTTGGTTCCCATTGCATCAATATTGCTTCTAGATCTCCCCACGAGCATAGATGATCCTCACCCTAAAGGGTGCAAGTGTTCATCTCTCCCTTGGTTGAGCCTCCTCTCCTAATGTCCCTTTCGAACATCCCACCTTTTCGTAAGCTCATGGATATGTCGAATACTTTGGTGGTGTCCACTGTGGTTTTGTCCTCTTCTTCCTCACCTTCTACCTCTTTTGTGGGGATCTTGTATCCTTTCATGAAATGAAAGTTGGAGGATGACCCTGATTCTAATGGGGGTCAAAAGAAATGATCACCCTCTTCAAGAGAGGATTCTACTTTGGCTTTTGTCATCCTAGTGACAAAGGTAGCCTCAACATCCCCCGAGTACATCACTACCCCCGAGTCCTTCAGTGAGGTCAACAATGGATGTCAAGTGCCTCCTTCTTTGGCCACCTAGTTGACACATGGCACTCCCGTCAAGTGAATGTTCAACTCAATGGACAATGTCTCGAATCTGTTGGCAATCTTCAAAAGATCAATGATGTTTACCTCACAAGATTTGAGAGATAAAGACCTTGAGGGGTCGTCTTCCTTAGCTCTTATAGAAATACATTTGAAGGGTTCTCCCCTTGCTATCCTGCCCTTGCAAGCTCGTCGGACCTTTCCCTATAATTATCTAGATTGGGAGAATGATGACCTCCTGGTTGATAAGGATTATAACACCTCTTCTTTATCTATAGACTAGATTTTTTTGTTGTGTTTCCCCCGTGCTTGTTTTATGTGTTCTTGGAGGACCCTTTTCACCCTTGTAGGTGCTTGGATACAGGAGAGTTTTTTGTTGTAAACTTCTTCTTTTTTTTATGTCTTTATTTTAAAAAATTGGGGACGATGCAAAGTGTTGGGGGCATTTAGGCCTCCCTTCCATGTTGACCCAATTTTTTTTTTTTGTTTTGTTTTCATGTACCCTTCTTCATGATTTGATATAGTAGGGGATTGATGATAATTCATATGCATATTATATTATATTTATTTATCTATTTATATCTATGAGTAGTTATGACCTCAAAATATCAGATCCCCCTATCTCTTGGTTTCTTCATCTTTGTGTTTCCTTTCTTTACTATCTTTCTCTCTTCTTTGGTTTCTTCTTGATGTTGTGGTGCCTATGTGTTGTCCCTCACATGTGCAGAAAAATTTCCATGTCTACATCTCATCATGTACCATGGGCCACGAGATCTCTTCATGATAATCCTTTTCTTAGGATGCCACGCGCTCCTTTAGTTCACATGCACCATCTTAAGGGGGGCCCTTACCTCTCTGATTTTCAATAAGGTGTATTCGGTGGCCAATGAATCCCTTGCTGAAAACCTTTAAATTTTTCAAAAATTGCATCCTTCAAAAAAGACCCCCTTAGTAATATTTTCTTTTGAAATTGAATTCGTAACAAAAAAAATTAAGAATTCACCTCTGAGGAGGCTATTCTTTTTTTTTCTGATTCCTTGATGACAAGATCATTTGTGAAAAATTTCATCACTTTTCAAATAGAGTGTCCCTTGAGTGGATCCCTCTTTATTTTGAAGGGTTCTTGAGGGACCCTTTTGAAGGCTTCTCCTTCAATTCCTTTCTTTGAGATATGACTGTTTATCTATTTGCGTGAATTTTTTCTTGCCTAACATGTTTTGTCTATGGATTAACATATTTCCTTGTAGGACCAAGCACCTGTGAGGGTCAATAACACTCTATGGAGCCTTTCACATCTGGCCTCCCTTAGGACTGAGCACATGTGGCACCTCCTTTTTAGGACCGAGTACCTGTGAATTGTTTTCATTTTGTAGGACTGAGCACCTATAGAAAATTTTGTTCATCTTCTGCGAGACTGAGCACCCATGGATCCAACTCTGTAGGACCGAGCATATATAGAGCCTTTTTTCACCTTCCGAAGGATTGAGAACCTATGATTCTTTTGTTCAAATATCCATATGCCCGAGTACCTATGGATCCATCTCTCTCTCCTACATATGAGTTTGTCAAGTTATGGTTTTCTTGCTCGATAGTTCAAGTATACATTCCTCAGCTTTCACTCTACTTTACCATGCATTCATTGACACTTATGCTCACTAAAGTGGGGGAAAAATGTAATGACATGCATTTGTACCCCTTGCAAATTCCCCATTTATGCTACCTCCTACCTTAGAGAATTAAACCCAATAATGCAATTCATATTTCCGCCACCTTCCCCTATCCACTTGATAGTTGTTTTATGTGTTAGTGCGGGATATTCTCTCAAGGATAATAGCAAGAAACATGGACATTTGTGTAGTGCACTATCGTCCTAACAGGATTCACACCTCTAGAATTTGTAGAGGTATTAAACTCCTCCATTGGACGTGAAGTGTAACATCTCCTACCCTTCTAACCGACTTTGAAAAACTCTTTTTCCTCCATATTCACCTTTCAAAAGCCTATCTCATCCATTATTTCATGCTTCTTGATCATCTGGACACTTGAGACAACTTTCTTCACACTTCTCACTCACTTTCATCTCCTTCAAGCTCCACCACCTCCATTGAAGCTGCAAGTTGATACTTTGTTGGTTTACTCTCTTTGTTGTTGCGGCAACGTTGGCCTTTGAAATCTTGTGAGCTCGCTCCTTCTCCCATTTGGCTTCAGTGCATGTGGTAAAAGGTGATACCACTCCATCTTCCTTTTAATTTGAATTATTGTTTTAATATCGTAGCATATTATTGTTCAAAATATTTCTCAGTATCTCTCTTTCAATATATTTCTTTATTGTATTTCTCCAATTGTTGCTATCTTGGTTTTTCATGGAGGTGGAAACACCAAATCGAGGGACTGACTATGGAATTCCTCTAAACACAACACCAAAAAAATTCCATCTTTTGTGTGCAGGTTCCCCTTGAGGTGAAGATCTTGAAGATATCAACTCGTGGGTAGTAAGGTGTCTTTCCTCACCCTTCCTTTTCATTTAATAATTAGAATTTGTCTTAGTGTTCTTATTGATATTCTATTGTTTTGCTACTTTTTTTTTCTATTATTACATCAAACTGTATCTGTTAGGTCATTAGTAGATTTTCCTTGGTTTTTAGCTATACTTTATGCTTTTTGTCCATACAGATTCCAACACCCCACCGAGATGCCAATGTGTCACACTATTTTCTGTGTTCCACACTGTAGTCCTCTAGCAGTGACTTGCCTAAGTCATAGTCCAAACTCTGGAAACTTGCTCACTTGACTTCCTAGAACATTCGAGCTTGCAAAAGGACAACAACAACCTAGTTTTCTTCCTTTCAACCTTCAAAAATCTAAACTCTCCCGAAACATCTTGTTAGCTTGAGGTAGATCAAGGTAGCCTATTGTTTTAGACCCTCTTGTGGCTTGGGGTCAGTCGGTCCCCCTCGTCTACACTACTATGCAACAATAATTAAGGACTTCAATTTTGAATTAACTAATGTACCAAGTAACACACTACCATTAAAAAGTACAAACCATGTAAGTTAAATAACAAATTAAAAGTGATGCTCAAGGAATATTTAATAGATATCCATTTGAACTACATCATAATTTTTTTCTTTCTAAAAAGGTTAAATAATAGCCCTCACAATGCAGTTGCGATAGTAAGAAAAAATATATATTAAATTTTAAAAGTAAATTCATGCTCAATAATAGTTGCACTAGCCCCAAATAAGGTCACAACATATAGCTATGCACACTCAAAATGTTACACCCTACCTCTAGCTAAATAATAGTGTTATGGAAAAGATAGATCATATTTTAACATCCATGTTTACCTAGAATTATTTTATACATGTATAAAGGGTTGCTAGAAAGGGAAAAATCTACCCTAGCAAGCCAAATGGTTAACCAAGAAATAGATAGGAATCAAGGATCTGTAGTTGCTTCCTAGACTCAATGAAATCAAGATTATTACTTCATAATCATGGGTGACTAATCCAAGAGGATTCACCAAATAAGGCACTTATAGTAGCACCGAAGAAATCCTTATGGTTTGTAGTAACTATGGGGCCACTTCTTAGTTTTAGTGTACATGATAGAACCTATAAAATACTCTTAAAAATAAAAATATCCACATCTACTCTCCAAATAATGCCACACATGATCTCGTAGTAGTGCGACAAAATTTGTAGAGAGATAAACACTTTTGCAGAGAAACTTCCTTAACCAAATGTTAATGGTGATCTTAGCACAACCAACTCTAAGTAAGATGATATATCACTCACCTCTCTTGTAAAGTAGGAAATTATACTCCAATTTCCGTTTCTTGTCAAGTCTTGATATCATTGGATAGGTAAGTGGCCTATGTGGTCAATTTAACAAGGGGAATTTCCTGGTAAGTCAAACTTTAACACAAATAACCAATCACAATACTAAGATATGTTAGGAAATAGTTAATTTCACTCTTCAAAACATAGACCTTGGAATGTTTTCAAATTTTATTTAAGGAATAGATCAAAACCTCATTCTTATTAACTTATGGAAAATAAATCAAAATATTATAGTTATCTATTAGAAATAAAACTAAAACTAAATGAGCAATGACAAACAAGTCAATTTATTTATCAGATATGAATGGTAAGATGAGATCCAAAAACCAACACTATAATGATCAATATTTCACACAATCATTCATAATATTAATGCATGCATCTGAGGAATAAAATGCAATATTTTCAAGTTGCATACAAATAAGACCAACATATTGCATGCATAGAGTTGATATACAAACTTTATGAATTGCACAATAAAACATTGATCTACCAAGATTAGAATATCAATTATAAACAATAGGCATGATCCATTGATTGATTTCAAAATTTGTAGAATTATAAAATTTAGTAAATTTCAAACATTGAAATTGTATAAGTTTGTTGTAATAAAAGATTCCTGATGCTTAAAATCATCCTAAAAGAGTTGTATATAGACACCTTGGGTGCCCTAAAATTTAGGATCTACAAATAAGTAACTAGAGCCTAAGTTTAATGACTAGATATAAACTAAGACTAACTATTAGTTGCAAGCCATGTTGGATATTCCAATGTCAATTCATAAAATATCAACTTTAAATTTGATTTATTATAACTTTGAAAGAATAATTAAATGAAATAGTTAAAATAAATTCCTATTCACTAAAGTATCACACTAGATGTGGGAAATTTCTTAAGAAAATATTGATGGCTTCACTTAGATCATTCACATTTGGACCCTTGTGATATTTCAACTTTATTACTTAAGAGAAATTTGATCACTCCATCTTCTCATACAATTCTTTGAATTCTACCAACTCTTCCCATAATTTTTGAAATGGTGAAAAATATGGTTTGTGTTTTTAGATGGGGGTTTCACCAATTTAAAATGTAGACCTATTTCTCACTATTTCATTAGGAAATGAGATCCACACAAAGAATTGGCTTACAACCCTTAGGTGAGTCAACTTAATGAGGGAATCTATTGATTTCCTTATGCTTGAGGATGGGGTTTTTAGCTTGAACAACACTTTTGGTAGAAAAACTAAAAATAGAAAATCTACTCAATTACGCTCATTCAAGCTTGAAACAAAAATTTAAAGGTCAATACTAATAGAAACAATAACCATTATACATATCTAAGAAGGATAGAACATTGTGTACCAGTCACCAAAAGGTAGTTTTGAGAGGTTGTCTAGGACTCATTCAACCATGGGTGAATGGGTCTCTACTCAGGGTTTTCAACCAACTTTTTGGAGCCTTTGATATCAATTTGTAGCTTCTATTTGATCTAGGTTGCAGTGTCAAAAAGTTGGAAATCAGATTTGTAGGTGAGTTTTTGTGAATTGACAACAACTTTGACAACTATTGTAACTTTGACAACTTTTCCAATCTTGCTCTTCAAGAGATCTTCAATCCTTATTCAAGCTAAGATCTACAACACAAATATAAGAGGGAAATTTTTTTTTTTCTTTTTGTGGATGGGGGTTTGCTTGTTCAAACCTTATTTGGGTAATTAAACCTTGAATTGAAATAATGAAATGTTGAAAGGAATAATGAATGAACAATGTTATGTTGCAACTCACCAAACCCTTGAACAAACCTTTCGAAATCTGAAATGTTGATCTTGATCTTGCATGAAATGGATTCAATGGATGTGGATCTTGATGCATGAATTGATTCTTTGAAACGTGCATCAAAAAGTTAGCTCCAAAAACATGTATGATGCTTGAGATCTTAATTGTTGCAATAAATCACTATTAAATTTTATCTTGAATTCCCTTGATCATTAAATTTTCTATACTTTTTACTCACTTGAATTTATAGATCACTTCTTGAAAAACTTCTAGTTGATTTGATAAAATAACCTTGTATTTATAGGTATGTATCCTTAATTTCCTAAAAATTTAAAAACATTACAAGCCGACATCAAAATTTGAATTTAGAGACATTAAAATAATACCAAAAACATAATTTAATTTCAGATTCAAAAGCCTAGGGAGGACCCATTCGCCGATGAGTGAATGGGTCCCAAGTCCCTATTCTTGGAACACACATTTCTCAAGGTAAAGTGTTATGTATTAGAATTAATTGTTGTCGAGTTTCCCCTTCAGAAAATGTAATTTATTAGGCTTATAGATGTAAAAATAGGTCTTATTAAGGAATAATTAAGTCCATTTTAATTAAGAGGGCCCAAACAAAGTGTGAAAATGTAAAGGAGTACATTTTTCTACTCTAAAATTTCTAGATGGGAAATTTGGAGTTCATCATTCTATCAATATCCTCCTCAGATACTAGTTAATGCAATGATTTTATAAACTTTACAATTGTCCTCATTGTTCGTTGCACAAGTGAGGTAGTTTCCCAAAATATGCAAGAGAGAACTTCTATGAACTTCTTTATTTTATTCATGACCTTATCTACTGATCCTTTGCTCTTATTTAACTTATCTTTACATATATTGAGTGTTTTATTCTTAATTGAATTACTTTCAACCACTCCTTTGGTAAGTCTTGATCTTCCTTATAAAAATGGATGCTTGTCTTAACTCAACAAAATGAGTAGCCATAATTCTTTATAAAATTGGAGCATAAACCTCCCACATGAGAATATATTCATCAATATTTATTTCTATTTGGTATACTAAAATTTCCTCATCACTAATATTGTGATAGGATCTTAATAATTTCTTGATTACCTTGTTCCCAAGTTCTTGTAAACTTTCTCTCCATTTTTGAAGTTGCTGAGAGGATACCTTTAGGGTATGGTTGTTGGGAATATTTATTTAGTGTTTCCATCAAAAATATATTTGAGTCAATAGAGTCTATTGGTCCCACTAGGTGGTTAATGTAAGAAGTTAACTACCCCACTTAAGCCTTAAGTTCCTCTTTTATATTTTTATCCTATTTCATTTGCTCAAGCATGGTGGAAACAGTTAGTTGGAGTGACTATTTCTCCTCTTCTCTGGTTTGGGTACCTAAATTTATTTTTTGTATCTAGTAATCCCTATGTGTTATATCTTCTTTTGGCTTGTCTATAATGGGGGTGGAAATCTATTCCATTCTATCACCATGCTCATCAATTATGATGGCAGAGAGTCTTCTATCCCATTTCTTACTTGTCTAGGATTTGAACACCTTTGCTAATCCAAAGAAATCATCCTCCTCCTAGAAATATGTTCTTGCTTCTTTTTTTATAGTATAGTTGATCCATACTTCATGTATATTTTTTTTGAGGAGGATAAGAATCAGGAGTTGTTCTTGTATCTCCAATGTGGGATGGAGACTATTGAGTTAAATCCTTAGGGGGTCATCCCACAATAATGGGTCCCAAACTTAGGACATCCTGATTTTTGCCTGAAATCGCATATTTTTTAGAAAAACTAATCATTTAAGCCTTGAGGGATTCCATAAAAAGGGTTTTAATTGAAGAGGGTTAGATGAGACCACTTAAATCAAACCCCCTTGGATATAACTCCTCTAGTCTTAAATCATACTCACAATGGAGTCTCCTTCACACCTATCAAAATGGTGACAAAAAAGCACTTTTTCTTTACTTTTTGAGGGATTAAATAAAGTTATTAAAAAAATATGTTTTGTAAGTATGTAGCTCTTATTATAAGCTTTCCAAAAAGTGTAATTTTTAATATTTTTAATTTTATTATTATATTTGTATTTTATTTCTTGTGAATGTTGTTTTTTCACTAAACATCAAGGTATTTGTTTCACACACATGGAAAAATATAAAAATAGAGAAAAAAAACTAAAAAATATGTGTGCACTAGGTATTGATGTTGTTTTAGAAAAAAATAAAATTAATTTCAATACATACAAAACAGGTTATGCATGATGGTATGCACCTATGTCCATATTATAATTACTTTGACTTCAAAAATTAATTAAAACAATTATGTAACAAAAAATTATGAAAAAATATCCATGCACTAGATATTGATGCTAAAAATCTATATTTTAAAAATTATAATTTTTCCCCTTCAATAAAAAAAGTTATGTGTGATGACACAAACACCACTTTTTAAAAATGTTGTTTAATATAAAAAATAAGTTATTAGCTCTAAAATTTTACAATTATATTTCTACTTTTTTAAAAATATATATATTTAAAATCTACACACAAATCTTCACAAATCACTAGTTCACATCATCTCGAAATTATTAATGGTTTAGTTGCTATAGGTTTCATAAAGTGAAATTTAATAAAAATATGTTGATATTAATGTCCTACTTTGAACAAAAAGTGGGACACAGTATTGTGGGATGACCTTAGATAGAGGAAGTTCTTGCTATTATTGAGAGTCAATATTTTTATCCCAAACTCTTTTGGTTGTGATGGGACTTCATAAATTTTTTGTGGTTCTAGGTCTTGATCCCACTTTTCTGAGCTTTTGGATGAGTTTCAATGGTTAGGGTTTATCTTTGTTAGCTAAAACCCTACAAAAACCTAACTCAATGAACACTTTGGTCTTTTGATCTTTTTCCTTGTTGACTTGCTGAGTCAGTTCCCGATCCATTAAATCATAATTTGAGTCCTTTTGGGTCATGTGTTGACCGGTCCCGTCCACCTTATGTTACTGATTGGTCCAATGTCTTACAATCCTCTTGAAATTTTCTTGTGCGAACTATTGAAATATTGCATGTTATGCCCCTTAGAAAATATTCTACCTTGAAATATTTTATATAAAGTCCTAAGTGTGATTTACACCTTTTCCTTCGTTAAATCTTATTCACTCAAATACCTAGGCAAGGTCCCCTTTTTAAAACAACATATTAAGCATGTGCAAAATGTTTCACTTAAGTTTCTTCCCCCTTGCTATGCTCCAACAATGTGGTAGCCTTTCATTCCATCACTCACTCTCTTCACATCATGCTTTTCCTTTCCATCACTTGTTGCCTTTGCATGATATGTGATAGCCTTGAAGCCTTATGACCTAATGGATAGGTGTCATCTTCTTACTTCATCACAACATTCCTTCACATCGTGTTTACATTGGTAATGCTTAGTGAAAAGTTGTGTTATGTGTGGTTGGTTGAGATTAGAGCATGTGGAAAGATCTACATTCATCACTCGTCTCCAAAGCATCACAAATTCAAGTTAATAACATATGAACTAAACTACAATGTGATGAAGGAAGTAAAGGGGATGGAATATACTTGAGGAATATTCTGAAGATAGGTGTCCATCTCTCAGCTCATTGCAAAGGCTCTTCACATTGCAATTTGTATCTCCTTTAGGAAAGAAGAAAGTGTGATGTGTGTTAGGCATTCTAGATTATAACACGTTCTTGCATCCTAAAACATCACACGACTCAAGTGCATCGTAGTTATATGTTAAGGAGTGATAAGTAGAAATACGATGTGAGATGTGAAAAGATAATGAAGGGTATATCCTAGAAGGAATATGTCTTACCAGGTGTCAGTATAGTAACTCATCGCAGAGGTCCTTTGCATCATGGTTTCAAGTCATGTAGCAAAAAACTAAAATGCGATGTGCATTGTAATATGAAGGGGAGGTATAAGGTGACGTGCCAAATTCTCATTGCATCAGATTGATGTGAAGCATCAAATTTTGGTCTTCCTGAGAGGAAAAAGTAGCGGTAAAATTTTAAAAATGCATTGAGGTGTGTGGCATGCTCTTAGCTCATCACATGACCTCTTCACATCACATTTTCATGAAGGCAATTTTAAAAGAAAAAGTGATGTAATAAAAGCTTGTGATAAACGTCGATCTTGTTTTAAAATAATTTGATCTAATCAAAATTCAACGGCTAATTTCTAATATGAAATCATTCACTCCCACAAACTATCAGTATGTATTAATGGTATATTTGCTCCATTTCAAGGGTGATAAAGCAAGAGATAAAGGAAGAGTGAAAAAGGAAAGAGAGGAAGGGATGGGGGGTAAATGCAAGATGATGGAACGAAACATGAAATGCAATCCTAATGCAATTTTCCATCCTTAGAGCACTGATTTTTGCTATAGCATAAGACACCAAGCGTCAGGGTATGTAAACCAAGATGGATTAGTGTCTAATGCATAAAACAAATAGAACAAACAAGAAGGCTATTCCAACACCCCAAAGTCATGAAGACATTGGTCAAGCCAGGTATTGGGATAACCACAAGCACAAAAGGATGCCCTAGCATAACACAAGACCTCGAGGATCTTGGTGGGTACTACGTGGGACAACCAAGAAGACATAAAAAGAAAAAAGATCAATATACGCCCCTATGTTTACTAGTCAAAGCACACCATGATATGATGGATCAAGGAGACCATGGCAAGTGAGGATATGGAGCTCAAATGAAAAACAAAATTCAAAAGCATAAAAAGATCAGAATCAATTTCAAACATCCTTTGCATAGAATCAAGAGGATGGATGGGGTTGATGCGGTCTGTTAGGAAGGATACATCCTATTGAGACCAAAGATGGAGGATATATGGGTTGATCAATATGATGCAGGATACCAGAAACCGACTAGATCTCATGATACGAATGAATTTGTTCTATAAGCACTAGCTAGGATAGGGACATTCTTGATGACATGACAAGATGACAGGATGACAAGACACAAGGCAATAAAAACCCTAAAGACCTAGGGGCTCGAGGGTTGATCAAAGATCAACCTTGCCTACATGAAAGCACAAAGCCCTTGTAGTTTGATAAAAGACCAGGGATAAAAATGGAAAGAGGACAATGAAGACCAATGGTGGATGGTGAAAGACATGAAATATACCCTAGGGGTAGACAAAATGATTTAGCCTTGCCTACGTGAAAGCCAAAGGCAACGTAGTTCAACACAAGGCCAAAGACAAATGATGGAGGATGACAAGATAGACAAAAGATAGAGCCCCAAGGGCAAATCAAATGATTGACCTTGCCTACGTGAAAGCACAAGGGTAACATATTTCAAAACAAGGCCAAAGACAGAGCCCCGGGGGTGGATCAAATGATCGACCTTGCCTACGTGAAAGCGTAGGGGCAACATAGTTCAACAGAAGACCAAAGACAAACAATGAGATGACCATGATGAGAAGACACATGAAGGATGGTAATATGATGAGCCAGGATAGACTGTGTGGATGGGATGGTGGATATGTGTAGGATGTGGGTTATGCAAAGCTCAGGAATGGGATAGTGATCTAGATTATTAGAAGATGAATTGGGAGGGTGAGAGGATGGATGGATGAGGGATGAAAAGTGAGGAGATAGTAGGATGGATGGCATTGGATTGTGTGGGGGTAGCCTATAGCTAGATACCAATGACAAGGGATTATGAGAGGGGAGGAAAATAGAGATAAATGGATGGATGGATAAAGATGGGGAGATAGAAAGATGCAAGGATAGGTGGATAGAGGGATAAGGAATTGGAAGGATGAAATGGATTATAAGGATAGGGAGATGGGAAATATGCTTATATAGAGGGATGGATAGATAAGGATGAAATGAGGAAAAAGGACTAGTGGATGAAAGTATAGGAAGATAAGGATTTGGTAGATGGTAGGGATTAATGGATGGATAAATGGATGGGGAGATAGAAAGATGCTAGGATGGGTGGATAGAGAGAGAAGGAATTGGAATGATGGGATGGATGGATGATGTCGCAAAGGGCTCTATCGCAAATAAGGAGATGCCCCCACTCTAGATGTGTCATGCATGATGAGGCAAGAGGGGTAGCAAGATGGGTGGAAGGGATATGGGGGTTGACATGATGGATAGATGATGAAGGTAGATGGATGTAGATAATAAGTATGGATCATAAAAGTAGATGGGGAGGATAAGGAAAATGACAATGGATGAGGGGAAAATATGCAAAGATATGTCCAAAGCATGTATATATATGTGCCCCTTTCTTTATCAAGATCACAAAGAAGAAGGAGGGACTCAGATATGAATGGGAGATGATGGGTAAGATGTGGAAGATAGACAGATGTAGGAGATGGAGGAAAGGAATGCGTAAGTGGATGTTGCCCCCAATCGTGGAAGGAGACTAGATGGGGAATTTACGCATGATGCCTATTTGCCAGGTTTTCATCAAGGTACTTATCCAAGGCACTTGTTTGCCAAGTTTTCACCATTGGATGAATGATTTTCTCTTTACTATTTTTTTTTGTATTTTTCTGATTTTTTCTCTTTTTTTTAATTTTTTTAATTTTTTTTCTGATTTTTTCTCTTCTTTTATTTTTTTTTATTTTTTGATTTTTTTTGTTCTTTTTTTTTAATTTTGATTTTTTGTTTTTTTGTATTGTGGATGAAAATGGATAAAGATAGGGATATGGATATGCAGATTTGGAGGATAGTTGATAAGGAGATGGATGAAGGACTCAAGCATCAAGTTCCATATGAGGTAATAAGAGCCCATGTGTAAAGTGACCAGTGGATGTTGGTACAACCTTAGTAAAAGAAATGGATTATGCAAGAGGATGAATCAAAGGGATTGGACGGGGGAGATAGGGGGGATAGTGGATGGGCTATTGAAAAGTGTATGGATGGAATGATGGAGTGGAGGTGTGATAGGGGAAGGTGTTCAGGACCAACATTGGCACATGTGGTGGATGTGAAAAGATAGGTGGAGGAATGGATGGAGAGGGTGGCAATAATGGAGGAGTTGGGATAGTGATGTTTGGGATGTAGGGACCCAAAATAGATTTAGGAGATGGAGGAGGTGAATTATTTTGTAGGGGAATAGCAACTTTGGATGTCGTTATGGACTTTTCAATTGAAGGTATGGCACCTTGTTTCTTTGGGATCCACTTGGTTTTTATTTTTTCTTTGGTGGGTCTTTGTGGCCTTTTGGATTGATTTGGATTTTGGACTTGATTTTTCATTTCTTCAACATGTCTTTTGAAGGGGACACGGGGAGCTTTAGATTCATGTGGATGTTTGGATTTATACATTTTTGCTTTGGCATCCAAAGTGCATTTAGTAGCAAGGGGTAGGTGCGAAGAGATGGATGATGTGGAACGATGGAGGTAGGGTTATAGGGATTATGTGTAGATGGAGAATGTGTAGGTATGCACCTTTGTTGATCCTGATTAGGAGTTATGAAAGTAGGATATTTATGTTGTGTATGAGGGAGAGGGGGTGGATGAATGAAAGGATGAATAGGATAAGATGGAGTGGGTGATTTTGGGATATAAGGACCCAAAATGGACTATGTATATGGAAGTTGTGTGGGGTTTGATGGAGGGCTATAAGAATCCATAGTAGATGGAGGATGAGAAATTATGGATGGAGGGACATAAGGACCCAAAATGGATTGAGAGGATGAGGGAGGAACATGGATTGTTGTTTTTAGGTAATATGATGGAGGAGGGGGGATGGCGGCAAATGACTTGGTAGAATGATGGAAAGTATCTCTTGTTCCTTTAGAAGAGGATCGTTTAGGATGTACAGAGGTTGTACCAACATCTTTAGAGTGCGGGTTTTGGGAGATATGTCCAAGACCATGTGTTCCTGGATGTTCTTTGACTTGGATGGGCTCTAAAGTACCTTGCTCATGAAGGCCTAAACCTTTTCCTTGATAGTTCATGTTCTGTAGCATGTGATTTATGGTAGGATGCTTATTCTCTTGGAAGAATCATGCGAGCACATTAGTAGGGGGAAGAGGTAGAGTGGTGCATACTCATTGTTATTCTTCTATAAGAAGGCCACCGTGCATAATTGTAATGTGACCAAGGTGATACAAAAGTGGCATTGGGATGGTAGGACTAGATGACGATGAAGGATCATGCGATGGAGATGAGGGGATAGGCGCATCAGGAGGAATGAGTGATAAGGGATTAGGAGAGGAATTGGGGAATATGATGGGATCTGGATTTATGGAAGTGGATGATAAGGGCTCATGAGATGGAGTTATTGGATCTTGAATGCAAAGGGGATCATGGAATGGAGTGGATGAGCTAGTGTGATCTTGAGATGGTGTGGATGGAAGGATAGGATCATGACTTGGTTGAGGATAGGAATCATGAGATGGGATGGATGGGGGATTATGATCTTGGGATGTGGTGGGTGGGAGGATAGGATCATGACTTGGTTGAGGATAGGAATCGCGAGATTGGATGGATGGGGGATTATTATCTTGGGATGTGGTGGATGGGATGGTAGGATCTTGATTTGGAGGAGGGGATATGCTTGTATGCTTTGGATCAAGCTCTTGGAATGACTCATCTTGTGTGGGATGTATGATGATGGAAGAGTGTTGGAGGACTCCTCAAATGGGGGAGATAGGAGGATGGAGGATTCATGAAGGTCATGGGATTGAATTTTGTGAATATTAGGACTGGGAGGAGAAGATTGGATGTCTTCAATGGATTGGATGGATCTAGCAGTAGAAGATGGGGATTCAATGGATTCGATGGGTTGGACCGGATCAACCATTTGGACAATGTCAGGAATGGTGATGGGAGGGATAGGTATAGGATGGAGGAGGGCCTCATCGCTAGTTACAGTACATGATAGAGTGGGAGGGCATGGTGTCTCTTCTGTCATGAGTCCTTGGGAGACATTTAGAAGGGATGTAGGATTAGGTAGAGTGATGGGAATGGATGGAGGATTAGGGATGGATGAAGGATTAGGATTAGGGATTGGTGTATTAGGATTAGACGTGGGGATGGGATTAGATGGAGGAATAGGAGCAGATGGAGGATTAGGATTAGGATTAGGAATTTGTGGGTTAGGGTTAGATGAGGGGATGGAAATGGATGGAGGACTAGGAGGAGATGGAGGATTGGGATTAGGAATTGGTGGGTTAGGGTTGGATGAGGGGATGAAAATCGATGGAGGACTAGGAGGAGATGGAGGATTGGGATTAGGGATTGGAGAATTTGATGAGTGGATGGGTGGATGAGGATTATATGTAGAACTAGGAGGAGATGGAGGATTATGATTAGATGAGTGGATGGTACTACATTGAGGACTAGGAAAAATGGAAGATTAGGGTTAGGGATTGGTGGGTTAGATGAGTGGATGGGTGGATGAGGATTATATGTAGAACTATGAGGAGATGGAGGATTATGATTAGATGAGTGGATGGGACTAGATGGAGGACTAGGAGTGGTTGGAGGACTAGGTGAGTTATGTTTAGATGGAGGATTAAGATATAATGCGGTGAAAGGGGGAGTGATGTAGGAAGATGTGGATGTGGGATTAGATTGGAAGATTGGGATGGTGAGTAATAGTAGGAAGATATGGATGAAGGATTAGAATGGGGAGATGTGGAGTTAATGTAATGATATTGGGATGGTGGATTGTGATAGGAAGGTGTGGATGTTGGATTAGAATAGGAAGATTGAGGTGGTGAACCACCATAGGAAGACATGTATGGTGAGTTGGCATAGAAGGATGGGGATGGTGGATTAGGATAAGTGGATTGATATGGTGGATTAGGATAGTAGGAATATTGGGATGGGGGATTGTGATAGGAAGGTGTGGGTGTGGGATTAGGATGGGAAGATTGGGATGTGGGATTAAGGTAGAGGTATTTGGGTTGTTGATGATGATAAGGAGAGGAGGATATGGGGGTTGGGTAGGATAGAGGTTGAAAGGGAGGACATGATGAATATGTCGATGGTGAGGATGTTGGATATCCCTTGTCAAGGGTAGCATAAGGAAAATTATTCGATGCAGATGAAGGCATGGTGGGATAGTTCAAAGTAGTGGGATTTTGGGAGGCGATTGGAGAGATATTTCTAGCATTGATAGCGTCAAGGGGATCTATTTAACAATATTCATGATCAATAAGATTTTCATTATCATCATCAATGTAATTAGGATTCCCCTTGACTACTATTATTGGTTGTGTGATAGGGGGATAAAGGTTCATGATGGATACATATTAGTAGGAAAGAATAGATGATGGATAGAGAACTAGGATGTATTGGAAACTCATATGGGGATTGGATGAAAGCTCAGACTGGGATTGAATAAAAGCTCATATTAGGATGATGGGATTTTGATAGATTGGATTGGATTGTTTGGATCAATTGATCATGTATCAATTAGATGATTTGGATGAGGATTGGATTTTATTTGATCAATTTATGATGTATCAATTGGATGATTTGCATGAGGATTTTCTTTGATGATTTTGATTGGATGATGTTGGATTTGGATAGATTGGATCAAATTTGATGATGTATCAATTTGATTTGATGATTTTGGATAAGGATTGGTTTGTTTTGATCAATTGATGATGTATCGATTTGATGATTTGGATGAGGATTAGTTTGATGGATCAATTGATGATGCATCAATTTGATGATTTTGATTGGATGATGTTGGATTGGATTGGAGGATGGATCAAATTTAATGATGTATCAATTTGATTTGATGATTTTGGATAAGGATTGTTGGATCAATTGATGATGCATCAATTTGATGATTTGGATAAGGATTTGATTTGATGGATGGGATCCTGAAACATGATTTGGAAATCACCCTAAGTGACTTATGACATTGGTTGATCGGATTGAGCTAGCTAAATCAATGATCACGGCATTGATTTGGGCCAATGACGTTGACTTACAACAGAAATCCGCCTCAAGATAAAAGCAGATTGATTAGGTTGAAGACAAGGATTGATCAAACTTAACGCCTTGGTCAATTCGGGAGATAACTCCTAAAACAAGATTTAAGTGATTTTGTGTTGAGGGATGATTATGAATGCAAATGGAAGATGCGTTGTTGAATTGATCTTTTTGGAAAGTGCAAATGTTCAGGCCACACGATAAGATGGGTATCCCAAATGGTGGAATGATCAATGAGAATGTGATAAATGGACATTTTGGGAAGGTTAAATGGAGGTTTAGAATGGTCAAATGGATGTTTGGATTGGTTAGATGAGTGTTTAGGATGATCAAATGGTCAAACGGAGACTTTGGGAGTTCAAATGGAGGTTTGGAATGGTCAAATGGATGAAACTGTCCATTCAAGGGGGTGTATCCACACTTCTGTAGTAAAAACAGTGGATCAGGAGGGTGTATCTGCCCTTCTGCAGGAAAAATGCTGAAACGGGGGGGCAAATCCGCCCCTCTGTAGTGGAAAATGTTGAAACAGGGGGGCAAGTTCACCCCTTTGTAGTGGAAAATGTCGGAAGAGGGGGGGCAAGTTCGCCCCTCTGTAGTGGAAAATGTCGAAACAAGGGGGAAAGTTTGCCCCTCTTAAGAAAAACAGTGACTTGGTTTGGATGAGAGATTACGACAAGGACTTGAAATGAGTCAATGAAGGTTTGAATTATCAAAACTTATTGGTTTTTCATAGAAAGACACTTTTGACAAACACAATCCTATGATTAGTGTTAAGGGGTATGGCCAATAAAGGTCTTACTCTAGGATGAACAAGGTTTCTAGGGAGTCCTCGATATACGCTCAGTACATGAGGTACAACTGTGAACACCAATCTGTCACAAGCGTGAGTCGGGAACCCCAACAAGATACTGAAAGGCTCGGACCAACTCTTCACGTCTATCTAGGTATCACCCTAGCTTTGACATTCCACCAATTACGATGCAACTAGATTGGGGTACAACTTTGTCTCTCCCCCCTTTTTATACCCCGCTGGTATGCATGGTTGGGATCGTCCCTTGGGCTGATGAAATCTCCAAGCAGGTCCCGCTAAGAAGAAGACACTATCATCTCCAACTACCCCCCAGATCCGCATAAAGTGCAAAAGAGAAGATGAAAACAAACTAATGCCCCCTTAGGGTAACATAAAGAAAAATAGACACAACAAAAAACAAGTATTACTTCCCCCTAATTATTCTAAGTGAATAGATAGAACAGGAAGGAAAACTTTAAAATTTGAATAAAATAAAGGCCCTGCAAGCAAGTGTTAGCTATTTTATCTTTTGTCCTTCATGAATTTCAAAAAATATTTCAAGATATCAGCAAAAAAATGACTTCACCCACCAACAAACAAGGTTAGAGGATTAGAGCTCCAAACAACAAAAAACAGACGCAAAAACTAAGGTAAAATGCAACTTTTTTACCTTCCTGAACGTATTGTTTAATGCAAATCTGCCCCTGTGTAGTGAAAAATATTGAAACAGGAGGGCGTATCCACCCCTCTATAGAAAATAGTTAGAAAACATCGAAACAGGCAGTCGTATCCGCACTTCTGCAGAAAAAAAGTCAGAAAACGTCAGAATAGGTGGGCATATTTGCACTTCTATAGAAAAAAGTTAGAAAACATCGAATTAGGTGGGTGTATCCGCACTTCTACAGAAAAAAGTTAGAAAAAATGTTGGAACAGGCGGGCGTATCCGCACTTTTGCAAAAAATAGTTAGAAAAAACGTCAGAACAAGCAGGCGTATCCGCACTTCTGCAGAAAACAGTTAGAAAAAATGTTGGAATAGGCGGGCGTATCCGCACTTCTACAGTAAATAGTTAGAAAAAAATGTCGGAATAGGCGGACGTATCCATAGTTCTATAGTAAAAACTGTCAGAAAACGTCGGAACAAGAGGGCGTATCTGCCCCTGTAGCACTTGGGAGGGCAAGTATGGCATTTTGCGACCTAAACCTACAAAAAAATTAAACAACATCAAACGTAAAGCAAAGAGACCCGTTTATGGGCCCCACCGGGTGTGCCAGAAATGTGATCCCTTAAAATTCTATGTTCCTAATGTGAGATGCTAAAATGATGTAATAAGAAGAACAAACATAAGAAAAGGGCACCTCAATGACTAGCCTAAGAAATAGTAAACATGAAAGCAAGATAAGATAAATTGATTGTTGATTATACCTTCATGCTTCTCCTTCCTTGGTTGGCCCTTGATCTTTGGATGTCTTGTGTGCTCCTTGGATGGAAATGGAGTGAAGTGGATACAAGATGCAAGATGGATTGATGAGAAATACTATGGAAAAGCTAAAATGTTGCAAATGACAATTTGGCAAGAATTTGGTAGCAAAAGACTTCATCCTTTAAAATGAGAGAAATAAGGGGGTATTTATAGGACAATTGGAATTCTCTAGAGAATTCAATGGTTGAGATTGATCCAACAAGATCAAGATGAAGGGCTATGGTGAGTTAAGGACTCACAAGCCCTCACATCTTGACATGTGACATGTGAGATTTCTTAGGGTAGAATGATGTGGAAATGAGGTGGAAGAGAAGTACATGAGGTGGATGAAGGACAAGTACCTTGTAGGTACCTTGGGGGATGAGAATATTTCCTCAAAAGGGAACTTCTTGTCCCCAAATGAGGAGGAAATAGACATTTGACAAATTTTAGAATTCCTCAAAAATCTCCAGGGAAAAGGGGGAGTGGTTGGAGAAATAAATGTGAATTAAAAAGTTGCATTCATTGGAGAGTTTATTGGATAAAAGGGGGTCTCCAAAAAGTTGGCGATTTTTCACATGTGAGTGATGTGGCAAGTCAAAGGTTCTAGAAGTACTTGGCACATGTAAAGTGACAAGTCAAGCCTTCTAGAACTTTGCATGGGGATAGGGCAGACCTTGGAAAGATAAAAGTGAATTAAAAATTCACATGGGGAAGAGAGGAGCCTTGGGTGAATAAATGTGAATTAAAAATTCAAATGGGAAAGAGAGTTAAGGCCAAGAAAGGCAAGTGGAAAGGTTGACCAGAAAAGGTAAGCCAAATGTGGCTAATGACTTTGATTAAGGTTGTGTGAACACAGGATTATGATAATTAATGAGAGATTAGAGGCAAGTGGGAGATTATGGAGGATGTGACACTAATCTTAATTAAGTGGTGCACATCCTAATCATAGATTAATTAATTTAATCCGGATTAAAAGAAGGTTATGGAGAATGTGACAAGGAGAGAGAAAAAGAGGAATTAAAAATTAGTTTTAATCTAAATAAGTCAAATGACTAAATTAAATAAATTGTCTCATTTATTTAATTTAGAGAAGAAAAGGTGTAAGATAAAGTATTTAATTTATTTAATTACATACTTTAGGAACCTTAGGCAGAAAATAAAATAATGATTAAATAAATTATTTAATCACCATTAATGAAATAGATGAATAGAGTAGACAATTTTGATCATATGGAAGTGATCAAATTTAGATGTCCACACACATAACTTGCACAATTTTTAGGGTTTATGGTACACCAGTATAGCCACATTGTTTTCTTATTTATGTGTCAGGAAGACTTTTTGTTATGGAAATAATTGTGGGAGGTAGACAACATGGAAAAAAAACACCTTAGGCTTGCCAAAAAGGGACCATTCATCTAGGTGAAATTTTCTTTTTTTCATTTCACAGTAACATCTAAGGAAGGACTTGAATTTTTTTCTGAAATTTTGAAATCATTTAGGATAAAAGTTGAAAAGGTAAGAAAATATGACCCTAAGAGCTTCATAGACAAGGAGAGAAAGAAGAGAAATAGGTTTGGCTTCTACCATCAATTCCTTTATATAAAATATTTTATAAGGAATTTTTCAATAGATGCTGAGTGAATGAAAGAAAATAGGTAGGCTCCATATGAATAAGGTTGAAGAAAAAAGGTTCAAGATAAACCCATTGTATGTAAGCCCCTATGCTGAAATTCAAGATCCGTTTCAAAGCCCATGAAAATGTTGGATGAGTAAAAGAGTGGAAGTTTTATGAATTTAATAAGTTGGTAGATGAAACTACAAAGAAGATAAAAGAGGAATAGTTGTCCAAATTGCAAAATAGGCCAACTCAGTCATCTACTTAAGCCCCATTAATTCAACCTATGAAAATTGAAGAGAGACTAGTGGTCCACCCAGTTGTTGAATATTCTGCAAGAGACTGGGGAGAGGATAAAATGGAGGAACAGTTAGCTAAACATGTTCCAAGAGAGGAATAAGTTCATCAAAGATTCCCTTCCCCTCAAGTAAGGGATGAAATGGATGAATATGTTCTAGAAAATAGGATGATAAAAATGAATATGATGATAACAATCCTACTGAAGATATCAGGCTAAAAGCTTGTGAGAAATTTATGAAAGATAAGACTTTTCTGCAGACCAAATAAGTTAAAGAATTTGTCATTTAGGTGAGAGGTTCAAAATACAAAGAAAGGGTTGAGAGAGCTAAGGAGGGAGTTGAACCCTCACAAATGATGAAATTGAGCAAGAAGAAGGAGCAAGAATTGTAAAGGAAATTGTTGAAATATCCCCTTCTAATGGAAGACAACTTGTGAAAAGAAGTGGTATTCTTTTATTGGTAGACTAGGATCTAACATTAGCTATTTCTCTGGACACTATACAAAATGATTCCATTAATATCTAGAGAGAAATATGATAATAAAGAATTTGGATCTAGTTTTATCCCATGCTTACATACATTGGAAATTTGGTCCATGACATAAAATACAAGGAAACCAAGAGTAATTAGATTAGTGGGGTAGATCACAAGGGAAGTGGTTGTAAAGAGAACATAAAAAAATTACCCCTACACAAGAAACAAAGTTGACTATGCATGCTTCTATGTTGAGTGCTAATACAAATGAGATGACACAAGAGAGGTATGATTAGTTGGAAAAATTCAATAAAATTGCAAGAATAATACAATAAGGAAAAATCCAACATTCCTTAGGAGAGGAAAGTAGTACCATGGATCAAGGCCCTTCCACCACCTACTTTCTCACAAGAATTTTTAGTACAAGATAGGGGAATTTTGTCTCTTAGAGTAAAAATTTTAAAAAGAGGAACTAGATATGGTGAGGGAAATTGAGAAAAAGGAAAAGGAAGAAGCTAAAAATGTGGTCACTAATTTCATTGATGATATTCTTGGGCATAGAATTTCCTATATTATACACAAACGTAAGAATGTCTGGGCTGTTTACAAGAACATGCATGGAGCATATAAAAATAATTTTGACATTCAAGGAAACTTTTAGAATGTATGGAGCAAGTGGAGTATGAGGGAAGATTCCATAAAAGAAATGATGAAGAGTATTGGTGTTGATCTAGAAGCTCCTACAAACCTACCCCAACTTCTTCAAGGAATAGGATTGTTGGGAGAAATTTCTAATTTTCAAAGCAAACTTGATATTCAATTCAAGGGAAAATTAAAAAAAATAATGATATGGAGCCAAATGGAATGCCTATAATCCTTAATCAGGAAGGAGAATTGAAGAATTTTGCAAAATGGAAAGAAGAATTTGGGAGTATAGTTCCTTCCTTATTAGTATACATAAACAATGATAATGAACTAGAGTATGCAATGTTGAATAATTCTAGTGATGATTTATTTAAAATGGAGGTAAATTTGGATACTTTTACAAGAGAGGCATGTGTTATCATTGATGCAATATATAATGTGCACAACACAAAGTCACAAAAAATACTTTCTTTGAATTGGCCAAAAGAAGAGGAATACAACACATGGCTCAAGAAGTTTATAGAGTGAGCCTAGCAATATATTGTGTTTAGTTGTTTCCTCTTATTTGCTAAGGTGGAGATTGGGTTTATTCCTTTTCAATTTGTACTTTTTTCCCAAGGTTTTGGAGGATAATGAAGGTGAAGACAAGTGAATATTCATTTTAAAGTACCATCGCTTTCTACAGTGAGCACTTTTTGGAAAGTGGGAGAATCTTCTTCAATAACTTGAAAATAACTTTTGTCTTATATGGGATTTCTCCCCATGGGTAGTTGAGGTCAATTTTCATATTGTAATTGAATGTCAAATACATATATGACACGTGTCAAATGAGCCTGAATCATGTTTTGGTCCCTTGTTTCTATAAAAGGTAAATTAAGGCCATTTGCATGAGATCTTGGAGAATTTTGTAACACAGAGTGTAGAGTACTAGAGTCTGAATCTTTGTATCTATTCTTGAATTTAATTTGTAAATTTTTTAATACCAATACTATCATCATTTTTAAATATGATGGCACAATTTCAAGCCAATTGTCTCCTAATGTATACTTCATACAATTTATGAATGAAAATTGATAAAAGATCATTCAATTCATCTTTATTGTCTTTCCTTTGAATGAATGTTTTTGTTATAGCTCGTATTCAAAGAATAAGTTAAAAATACTTTAATGGGAATGTAGAATTTTATGAACATATGTAAGGAGTTGTAAGTAGAATTGGTTAGGAATTCTTAAGTGTAATAGTGTAAGGCATTACTATGAAGCTTCATCATGTTTAGGGAAAAATACTGATATACAAGTCTCAATTATAATCAGTTTGACTCCACACCCTATGATAAGGCACTATTTCATTGCATCTTTAATTGTTACAATCTCCATGGTCACTCATATAAAGAAAAATCACAAATCTTAATTTCAGTTTCCATTATTTTTAAGTTTTATGTTATTGTATGTTTTCCTGTTATGAATAGTTGAAATTCTCAAATGATGTTGCCAGATATTTTAATTTTCATAATCATCAAGAAAATTTACCAAGGTTGATCTTTTAGTTTTTTATAATCCTCAAGAAAATCTATCAAGAACATATCTTCTATCTACAATATTCTAGATAATTGGCAAAGAATATCTTTCAAATACCATTAGGGATCACCCGGGTTTTGCAAAGCCCAAAGTAAAGAGGGAAAGTTTTGTCCAAATTGCTCCTAGTCATTGGCCAATCCCTCTAAGTTATTGATCATTGGAAATGGAAATTACAATTTATACTTGTGAGAATCTGATTGGGAATTAAAAACAACCAACAAATTGGTGACTCTACTAGCGAATAACTTGTTAAATCTCTAGTTACATATCAATTACCTTTAGAGTCATAAATTTTTAAAAGCCATATGTGTAGCCAAGCATGAAATTTTGGAAAATATCCCATTAATTCTCAGTCTCATGTATCTCATAAATTGTTTTTGGTTACATTTACATATTTGTGTGAATCGCTTTGCAATTTATCTTAGGATTTGTCCAAATTATCTATGCATTTATATTTTTCTCTAAAGAATTGTTAAAACATTTTCAAATTCCCATAAATTAGGTGGTGACTATGAGTCTCCTTTGCCAATACAAAATATTTAAAGAAAGAAATAAGAAGCTTGAGAAATTTTCAAAAATCATGAGACGAACCAAAGGACATTTCAAGAAGAATCTTGACGAAAAGCTGGAAGGTGAACTACCACAGAACACTCGATAGTTATGGAAGAAGAAGAAAGATAAAAGTAAGTTTGTTCCTCTTCCTCCACTAGGATCTAGACATTCCCATGAAAGTAATAATAAAAGAATGCAAAGAATGTTTTAATTTGGAATGCCTTCTACAAATGTGGATGGTTTGGTTATAAGAGAACTTGTTGGTGAAATTCAAGCTCATTTAGATCCTCTAGCTAATAAACACAAACATAGGGAGAAATTTTGGTAAATTAGCGTCTTGAAGGTTGAATCTTGGGGCATTAGATGCACATAATCCTCTAGATTTTGACTTGTTAGGTAACCCTGTTAGAAAAGTACCTACTCCTACTTTCAAAATAAGTTCTATAAATATCATGGATAGTGCCCTTGAGAATGAGGATGAGTCATGACAAGAAGTCTTAGAACTCCAAGAGGAGGCTCAAAGACTTGACGAAATAAGAATCAAGAAAGCCAAGGAGAGAGAATAAAAAATCAGAAATGCAATGTATTAAAGAGATAGGTTGAAGAGGCGAGTTGAGCAGATGAAACTACTTAACCAAGAGGAACATGTTTCTATTCTTGTTTCATATAATAGTCTAATAATTACCCCTATATTTTTCTCCAATACTTTGAATTCTCCCATGGGAAATATCCACACTAACACATGGACTAGTTTCGTTGTTACTAGTATAGTAGCAACTGCTTCCACTACAAATATCCCATCTCAACTTGTAGACAAAGGAAATAAGCCTATAGATCGCAACAAGGGAGTGAGCATAAATGAGAATACATTATATCATAAGGATTGTGCATATGTAGCACCTAATCCATTGGATCTCAAGTTACAGAAGGAAAATGAACAACTATAAAAGGAATTGGAAAGAATGGAGTAATTATCCACCAAGGATGAATTGCAAAGAAATATAGAGTTTATAAAATATTCATCTGGATTGGGAGATTCAAAAAATTTAGTTCTCAAAATCCATCTCCTTCTACATCCTAGTCTACCCCAACTATTGGCCTGAATATCTCATCTCATATAGGTCATTCTACCTCCCATTCTCAGCCTCAGAACATGAGTGAAACTGGACAATTTTCTTAGTACGAAGGGAATGTCAATACTCAATCTACTAGAATTAATGCAATTCAGTAAGGAAACCAAAATATTGGAGGGAATAATGAAAATAAATGAAATCAAAACATTGGAGGGTAGGGTAATGTTTGGAAACAATAGAATAATCAAGGAGATTCATTTGCTAGAAGGACTTTGTAACTAGAAAGGTATAGACAATTACGCTTTGATGGGATCCCTAGTTACCCTAATCCTATTCCAGTTGATATTAGAAATGTACTTATCAATTTTTTTGGGAATAATGCTATATCAAGGGAAGGCCATTTGAGATCTTTCAATAATATGATGGGTGACTTCAAGATTGATGATGAAGATCTAATGATGAAGTTATTCATGCAATCATTGATTGAAGATTCCAGAGATTAGTATAAAGGTTTTCCTAATGAAAGAATAAGTTCTTGGGAGGAATTCAAGATGGTGTTCAGAGAATAGTATGGGGATAATACTAACCCTAGGTTCATGCTCAATGAATTTAATAATATCTCAAAAGGGCATAATGAAATGGTCTTTGAGTTTAATAATAGATTTCAGAAAACAATGTTTAGAGTTCCTAGAAATTTGAGACCAATTGAACAAGTCTGTTTGGTCCTTTATTGCAATGCTTTTGACTCCAAGATGGGGTATTTGTTAAGAGATAAGATTATGAAAGATATAAGAGAGGCCTTCAAAATTGCATTACACATTGAGAATAATAGAATATCCTCTGGAAAAGTGGGAAAGAGGGATGGTGTAAAAATTCTAAAGAACCCTAAGGGTTATCATGAGAAAGAATCAACCCCTGAAGACAAAATGGATTAGATTATGAGTGCCTTGAGAGAATTGAGTTACAAGATTACTAGGAATAAAAAGGGCTTGACAAATGAGAAGAAAATTTTACAAAAAAAGAAAGACCATTGAGACTACATGATCAACCTTATAATACAAACTAGCATAATGGTAAGCCAATATTCAATAATCAAAAAAATGTATAGAGTAAGGAAACTCTAGATCCCTTGAAGATTGTTTTTGCAAATTTTGTAGATGACACTCCATGGTGTATAGCATGCCAACTACCCCATTCATCTCACCAATGTGTACTAGAAAATTCTTTAGCAGAACAGAAAAACACATGTGGTGATTGTGATTTTCCTCATAAGAAAGATGGGGAGATCGACATGTTATTTGCTAATGAAGAATGATCCTCTAGTGAATTGTCCAATGATATTGATGTAGATAATCAAAGTCATATAGCCAATACATTCCATCATCAATTCTTCTCTAAGGAAGATGATGAAGATAATTAAATTGTGACTACTCTTGAAATAGAAGAATTTGACGTGACCTTAAGGAGACCATCATATGAAGAGATCAAGGAATTAACTATTTTTGTCATTGCTCCATTCAAAAGAAATTACCACTTGAAAAATAGGATTGTGAATAATGATCAAGGTAAAGTGGGCAATACATTCACCAAGGAATAGAGAAAAGACAATGAGTGTCAAACAGACAAGAAAAAGGAAGATT